>CM076582.1:549180615-549364495 GCA_034641835.2 Pinus albicaulis | reverse complement strand
GAAGTGATGGTGTTGGAATTGGCATTTGGGTACGCAACCCTTTTTCCACCTTGAACAAGGTACTGAGAAATGTAAGGGTCTGTTCTTATAAATTGGCTTTTGATTGTTCAAATAATGAGGCTGAATACAAAGCTTTAATTGTTGGTCTAAAAATTCTTATAAAGTTAAATGATAAGAGGATTGCAGTGTATGGTGACTCCGAGTTGGTAATCAAGCAAGTGAAGGGTGAATACCAAGCTAAACATCCTCGAATGCGGGCTTACCGAAATGTTCTTCTTAATATCTTGAAATTGTTTTCAGACTATACTTTGACTTGTGTCCCTTGTATTCAGAATGGTATTGCAGATGCACTTGCAAAGGCAGCAAGTAACTTAAAAATTATGATGAAATCAAGTAACAAATTTGAAATTCATGTGAAGCATCGTCCGACTGTCCCGGAAAATCAAAGGTATTGGCAAGTGTTTCAAGATGACAAAGAGATTAATGAATTTCAGCAAAATGAAGGCAAATTCAGAGACACTTCAATTGATGTGGAGCATGATGATGGTGGGGCTCATGTGCAAGTAAATCAGATGGAAGTATTGCAGCTGAATGATAATGTCATTCCTAAAGTTCTAATACCTTTAGAGGAGCTTTTCGATCAAGATGATGTAGCTCGAAAACCAACCTTGCGGCCAACTGAAAAGGGAGTTGAAGATGTGAACGTTGGATCAGCTGAAAATCCAAAGATGGTGAAATTGTCCAAATCATTGCCACCAGAGGTAAAATCAAATTATATCAGTTTGTTGTCATCTTATGTTGACGTATTTGCTTGGGACTATTCAGATTTGAAGACATATGATACAAACATAATTCAGCACACCATTCCAATCAAGCCAAATCAAAAGCCCTTCAGGCAGAAGTTGAGAAGAATAAATCCGAAGTTACTGCCCTCAATTGAGAAGGAAGTGAATCAATTGTACAAGGCTGGTATCATTGTTCCTATAAGGTTTTCAGATTGGATTTCTAATTTGGTGCCCGTCCACAAGAAAACAGGTGAGATTTGTTTGTGCATTGATTTTAGGAATCAGAATAAGGTTTCTTTTAAAGATAATTATCCATTGCCCAAAATGGATCACATACTTCAGCGAGTAGTTGGAGCATCTCATATGTCTCTACTCGATGGTTATTCTGGTTATAACCAAATTCTGGTCTATGAGGATGATAGAGACAAAACAGCATTCACCACTCCGTGGGGAACTTTCCATTATGCTAAAATGCCTTTCGGTTTGAAGAATGCTAGTGCGACCTTTTAGCGAGCAATGGATATGGAATTTGCAAATGAGAAAGATGTTTTTCTAGTTGTATATCTTGATGATTTGACAATATTTTCTAATTCAGATGAAGAGCATCTTTACCATTCGAAGATTTTTTTCAGCGGTGTAGAAAGTATGGTGTGTCACTCAATCTGAAGAAGAGTTTGTTTGCCATTGATGAGGGCAAAATTATTTGTAATATTATCTCAAAGGATGGCATCCACATTGACCTAGCTCGAGTAGAAGCTATTCAGCAAATTGATCTTCCCCGAAACAAAAAGGAGATCCAATCATTTAATGGTAAGATGAATTTCTTGCGCCGCTTTGTGCCTAATCTTGCTAAACATTTAAGGGAAATTAAAAATATGCTTAAGAAAGATAGCATAGTGAAGTGGACTGAGGAGGCTATAAAGTCTTTCAATTTAGTGAAGTTGGCTCTTTCTTCAGCTCTGGTTTTGATCAGCCCGGACTATACTCAGGATTTTTTTTTTTTTTCATTTTCCTCGAAGCATACTATGGTAGCCGTATTGATGCAGAAAAGATATCAGCATGAAAAACCAATTTCTTTTTTTAGCCGAACCATAAGAGATGCAGCCTTAAAGTATAACATTATTGAAAAGAAAGCTCTTGCTTTAGTGAAAGCGTTGAAATATTTCTGAGTATATATCTTGCATTCTCATATTCTTGCTTATGTTCCTAATGCTGCTATTAAGGATGTTTTAGTGCAAACAGTTCTGAGAGGGAGACGAGGCAAATGGATCGTTGCCTTGTTGGAGTATGATGTGGAGATAAATCCTACAAAGATTATTAAAGGACAAGGGCTGGCTAAGCTAATGGCTGAGTCAACTTTACATGCCTTGGACATTAATCTCATTGTTGCTATGTCTAAGGAAAACGAAGAAAGTTTGCTAATGCAGGTATCAGAAATCATTGTTCATTCTCCTTGGTATTTAGATATTGTATATGTGCTTCAAAATTTGTCACCACCTCCAGGCATGGCTAAAAAAAAAATTATAACTCTGAAATTGAAGGTTGCCAAGTTTTGTATTTTGAACAATGCACTCTATTGGAAAGATCCTGGTGGTGTTTTGCTAAATTGTTTGGTGGAAGAAGAAGCAAAGCAGGTGATGGAGGATTTTCATAAGGGATATTGCGGAGGTCAAATTTTCTGGAAAACGACGGCAAACAAAATTTTGAGAGCGGGATATTATTGGCCGACCCTTTTCGCTGATGTATACAAAATTGTTAAAGGCTGTCATGAATGTCAGATTTTTGAAGGGAGGAAGAAATTGGAGCCTTTGCAGCTTAAGACCATTGAGGTTAGTGCTCCTTTTCAACAATGGCGTTTGGATTTTATTGGCGAGATCCATACCACTTCTTCAGCTCAGCACAAGTAGATCCTCACAACGACAGATTATTTCATGAAATGGATCGAAGCAATTCCCACCAGGCAAGCTACGAATTCGGTAATAATTTAGTTTCTTGAGGATAACATTTTGTCTCGTTTTGGTTTCCCAAATAATTTAATTACTGATAACATAGCAGCTTTCAAATAAAAAATAATGGTTGAGTTTTGTGACAAGTACCACATCACTTTGGGACACTCAACCGCTTATCATCCACAAGGCAAGAGATTGGCGGAGTCTTCAAACAAATCTTTGGTCAACATTATTAAAAATTTACTGGAAATAAACAATAAAAGTTGGCATAAGAAATTGGTCAATGCACTTTGGGCATACCAAGTGAGTCAGAAGAAATCCATTGGTATGTCCCCCTTTGAGTTAGTATATGGATTTTACACAGTATTTCCTACCTCTCTCGCAGTTCCAGTGGTCAAAATTCTGTAGGAAGCTGGCAGTGAAGATGATCATATGCAAAGGAGAATAAATCAAATGATCCATTTGCAACAGACTAGAGAAGAATGTTTCCAAAACACGTTCAAGCTGCAAGAGAGAATTAAGAAAATATATGACAGAAAAGCAAAAGCGGACAAATTTCAATTGGAAGAAGTGGTGTTGAAATGGGATGCAAGGAACGAGGAAAAGGGTAAGCATGGTAAGTTCGAAAATCTCTAGAAAGGACCTTTTAGAATTGCTGCATATCGGGGTCATAATGCTTTTCTTCTGAAAGATATGAACGGGGAAGATTGTCCAGGAGGGCCGGTCAATGGTCGGCTACTCAAGCGGTATCATTTCTGAAGTGTTTTCTGTTGTTTTACATTGTCACTGTACATACTGGTTTATTTAAATTTCATTGCAAGTGTGTGCTATGATATTTTCTTCAATTTGGGGCCCGAGGTGAAGGCTATAATTCTGATTATTGATTTCATCTTTGGTTTGAGTTTATCGAGTCACGTCTTTCAGTCATTTTTGGTTTCAAGTTTGAGTCAGTTTGAGTCAATTTTTAGTCAATAAAATGAGTCAAGATTCTTGTGCTAAGTTATCGAAGTTATGGACTCCATAGCCCAATGGAAGAAGGCACTTCCTACTCTCCCAGAAATCTGTAGTTCTTAGCACCTCCAAGGAGCTACCATCCCCATTGGAGCCAATGTTAGAGTCGGTATCTTCATCCCTCCGTTAGAGATCAAATTTCTCTTGTTCCATTTCATTTTAGGTGTGTCATTCAGTTCAGTCAGTTGCATTCCATTAGGAGCATGGATCATCTGACATAAGGGTTGTGTCATTCATATCCCTCATCTCATGTACCTATTGGTCTAGTTCTATTCATCAAAATCATTTACAGTCATTTTTGGTCTCCTGGTTGGCAAACAGTCATTTTAGGGTTTAGTCTTATTAGGTCTAGGGTTTTATCAATCTGGTCTCAAAATTTCTAATAATGTTAGCAGGCACATGAGGGAGGTTCGAAATAAGTTTTCATTGAAAAAAATTTCATTATCATATGTTCAAAAATTATTGTTCTTCAAAACCCTGTTTTGAAGAAAAAATGTCTATTTTATCCTTTTGTACCAAATCTAATGCAATTCCAGAAATTTTTAGAGAGAAACTCCAGAGCGCGGCGCACTAGGCGGTGGTCATGGCGCATAGGGCTGCTCTTCTCTCTAAAAATTTGAACCAGCGTGGCACATTGAAGGGGCGTGACACACTAGGCAGTGGTCGTGGCGCATTGAACTGAAACACCAATTTTTGCCAGTGCTTCCAAAAACTCCAAATCGACTCAGTTTTTTTTGCTCAAGTTAGCTCATGTGATCTTCTACTGTCCATAAACTCACGCTTGGTGTTGATTATATGATTGATTATGAGAATTTTATACACAAAAACTCAAACCCTCTCATCTTGTTGAGAGTTTCTTCCTAGGGTTTTGAAGTTGGAGTTTTAAAATTGGTTTTTGCCAAAATTTTTAATTCCTCACCTTGTTCATTCCTCCCTCTCACTTTTATCCTATCACTACAGTCCATCCCCTACTCCCTTACATTCCTAAAGCCACTCATACTCATCTGATTCCCATTATCCCTATTCCATTTGCAAAATTTCCCCAAATCCAAAAAAAATCAAGTGGTTGTCCCTTGTCCCTAAATTTGTCAAATCACAAGTTTTCAAAAGGAAAATTCCACTTGAAAAAACTTCATTGTCGCCACTGCCCTATTTCCCCACAGTCCTTCCCACACTACCATATATTTGGAAATTAAAACATAAGCACCCAAATTCTCATTTTCATCTCATACAATCCAACATACATCTTGCATAGATCTTGGACATCATGGAGACTGATACTGATACATCATATGACCGAGATAGTGATTCTACCAATGAGTTACATGCACCTAGAAGGCCTCATAAAAGTGGTAGACATGTGAGAGAAGAGCCCAACTCATTGGCTTAATTGCAGGCTTGTCCACTTGCCATGGCATGTTTTCGAGAGCAGTCATGCTATCAGTTTTGTGAGATGATTGCTAGGATCCATTATCATCAGGAGTTGGCTCATTTGTTTGTATTGCATTTACATGATGGTCAGGTAACTCTTTCTGGTGTAAATTTCACTTTGACATCGGAAACTATCTCTCAAGAAACCGGAATATTGAATGTGGGTGAACAGTGGAACAAAAGACAGCCGATGGACAGAGTGCATTATGAACCATATATCAAGCATATCTTTGTGAGATAGCTCAGCTAAGTGTTCCCATTCTGATTCCTAAAGGAATCCTATGCACCTCTGATGAAACTCATTATCAGATATTTCAGTTGTGAGGGCCAATTTTCACGCCTCTATCCATAACATATCAGGTTATTGATGCATTTCACAAGGGTAAGGATGATTAACATCCCTTATTTCATGTTTCAGAACATCGAGAGAATGACCACTGTTGTGCAGAGAAATACTCCCGAGTAGTAGTACAACAGTAGTTATCACTATGCAGTCATTAAGATCGTGGTTGTACATCAGCTTGGATTGCAGGGTATTTCTTGGGAGAATTTCATTTCCAATGATTTCTTCACAGCTCCTCAGGTTCCTCCGGAGGTTTTCCATGATGCAGGTGAAACTTCACATCAGTATGGAGGTTAGGAGGCAGAGACTACTAGTGTGCTGACATATGTCACTTATCAGAGAGGCACTAGAGGATTATTTGCAGCAGCCCGACGAGTACTATCTCCACCTGGGGTGGAAGGGGTCTCGTTGCCGTCTTCAGCAGCAGAGGTACAGGCACAACACAGAGGTAAGAGGCCCATGTAGGATGAGGGGCCTTTAGGAGGCCAAGACACAGGTTTCATACTAATTGATGAGGATTTGGGCTCTCCAAGCTCAAAGTTGAGAGAGACTATTCAGGAGCAGAAGGCGGAGATAGACACATTGACCATCAAATTGCAAATATCCCAATGGATCATAAACTACCTGGAGCAGAAAAAAAAATAGTTGGAATATCAGCAAACAATCATGGAGTTGCAAAACATCCATGAGAACCGGCAAGCTGCCCAAAGAAGCCAAACCGAGATGACATCCATTGAGTGGGGGATTGAGGCTGATAGAGAGACTTGGCTTGAGAGGGTCAATATTCATCTTAAGAAGCTATTGGAGAAGGCAAAAAAGGAAAAGAACATGCTAAGGCACATGAAGAACCATTATTTGGCGTGGAATCATGTTTGCAAGGCGAGAATCAAGATCTTGAAGGAAAAGCTAAGGAGGGCACTAAAGCGTCGCAAAAGGTATGATAGACTCCAAATTTTGGACGAAGCTTCTTTGGCTCAACATAGTGCTTGATGGTGGAAATTCAGCCCAAATTTCAAGAAATTTGGGAAAATTTTTGTCAATTTTGAAATTTTTGGCTTTAAGACAGATTTTCCTGCCCGACGCATCGCGCCACTTGGCGTGCGCTTATAATTGGCAGCTCCTCTTGAGGAAAACTTTGCATTTATGGATTTTTTATGAAAACTTATGCATGCCTACACATTACCTAAGGATTTTTACAAGTTTTGGGTTGCCTGAAGGGTCAAAAACACCTTAAAAATGGCATTTCTGCCACTTTTTGGACACACAGGAGGCAGTGTTGGGAGATTTAATTTTTGGAGGGAAAAATGGCAACCAAATTCAGAAATTCCACTTGGGTTCGAAAGTAGACATGAAAATATTTCCAACGGTCTATCCTGTGCTCAATTTGGACTTCGGGAAGGCCCTAAAAATCAGCCTCAAATTGGCATGATGCATAGAGATTTCAGGCGCAGCACATTGGGAAATTTGGCCCAATTTTCTCAGTAACTCAGTTTTTCGCCTAGTTTGGGCTAGTTTGACATTTTTATCTTCATATGTATTTCTCTTGATGTAAATTGATGTAATTTCATGACTTTTATGTAATTTTTTCACATTTTTACTCATGTAATTAGATTCATTCACCAAAAAGTGAAATGTAACTGAATGAATCAGTTTCCTATCTTATAGAGGCAAGCTGTTCCACTACCTATTTTCCAGTTCTTAGTTTAGATCTTGTTGAAAAAGCTCCTAGAATGGTGAGCTTGACCCCTACAGGCATGGGGATTAGTTAGGCTTGTCTATATATTGTATATTCTCAGTCATTTTCAGGGTTGGACATTTGGGATTACTGGGCACTTCATTGTACATTTCATCTCTGCATTTTGGCAAAGGAAGAGACCAGGGTTTGCAGCACTCTTTGGGATCCATGTGGCTATATGTTTTGATGGTGTATTCCTCTCTGTGATTGTAAGTTCGCTTATTTTTATGTGTATCATTTCCCTTCTCCTTTCTTCTTAAATTAAACAAATGAGCGATAAAGGTGGAACTCATTAGATTGCTTTGCTCTGCCTTGAGTTTTGTTTAATTTTCCATGTTTTCATATGTTTGAAGAGGATTCTTGAAATCTTCTTTCCCTCTTCAGCTCCTCACCATTCTGAACTATCCATTCATTCAATCCAAAGCATCAAAACAATTTCCTTCCTTTCCCCATTCAGAACTCTGCAAAAACTAGGCCTCATCCCCGAACCTAAAACTTCCTTTCCCTTTGATTCCAACAAAACCCCCAAAATCAAAAGAAAACTCTTTTACCTATATACCTAGCCTAAAATTAGCCTTTATTTCAAGTCATCTCAAGCCTTATTGATTATCTTTACTAAGATTGACCCGGAGAGAGCCCTCTCCTGATCTGGTAGGGCTAGCTACCAGATTAAGTGTGGTTTGATGTTACCCTAAACTCTGCCTTCCTTCAGCCTGGGGTAGATTTAGGTAATAACAGATTGCATAGTTACCTTAAACATGCTATTCTTATGTTTAATCCTACTAGTCTAGATGAAGTTTGTGTACAAGCTACGCATTTAGAGGCTAGAAGGAAAAACACTTTTGATGTGCTGAATGAGGATAATGATTTTAAAAGCAAAGGAAGAGAAAGAGTTGCAAATTCTAGAAAGGAAAAAGGAAAATTATTTTGCAAGAACTATTCAAAAACAAGTCATGATGAAGACCACTATTGGAAGCTTCATCCTGATCTAAAACCAAAGAAATATAAAAACAAAGACAAACCCAAAGAAAAGAGGAAAACTGTAGCAACGGTTGAACAGGACTTAGGGTCAGAATCAGGTGATGAGACAAAAAGTATTGCCATGATATTAAAGAACATCAAGGGGAAAGAGGTTTTACAAGACACAAATCCCAATTCTAACTAATTAAACTGTCACAAAGAAACTCAAGATGAAAAGAGGAGGATAGAGCTATTTCATGTGAGGATAATCTCAAACCACACAAAGATAGACACACTTTTTGATAGTGGGTCTCAAGCTAATCTCATCTCAGAAAAATTGGTCAAAAAGCTTAAACTTGAGGCAATTCCACATCCAAATCCTTATCCACTTGGGTGGATATGCAAGGATGCAAACTTACAAGTCTCAAAGAAGTCCATCTTGTGCTTCCCCATAACAGCTCATTATGTTGATTGGGTTGAACTGGATGTAGTACCACTTGAAATTACAGGTGTTGTGTTGGGTATTCCATATTTATATGACAGAAAGGCCATCTTCCATCGCCATGAGAATAAGTATCACTTGTTCAAGGATGGAAAAGATTACATTGTGAGAGCACATAAGAAGAAGCTATAATCTTCTTTAGTCCATGCAGGGCAATTGAAAAGGCTAGTTAATGCAAGTCAAAATCTGACTTTGTTAATGATTAAACGACAAGATTTTGTACATTTTCCTTTTCATGATATTGCTAATGATATGTCTCAATCTGATAGCAGTTTGTCTCTGAAAGAAGATGACATTATGTTGCACAAGGTATCTTTGGTGTCAATCGGTGCAGAGAACGAAGTGTCGGTGCAAAGCAATGAAAGAGTCCATGATTTGGAAAGGCATGCAAGCAAAGAGGTCACACAGTTCAGCAGAGGTCAATGTTTGTTTCAGGATGGAAAATTTGTATGGCGAGAAAACTTGGTTGGGATTCAGCACAAGTACAGAGTTCATTCAGCAAGAATTCTCCATGTGAACAGTTTGCAAGGTGAACTTTATTTTAAGTCTTCTTTGAATTTTGATCATTGTAGAAACAATATGCTTTCTACAAAATATAGTTTTTGCTCTAAAAATTTTAATAATTTGGATCATGACTCAGTCAATTTTAGCAACGGTCGATCAGTGAATTCAAGAGACAATTTATCATTTTATGAAAATCTGAATTTGATGAAGTCTAGAAGATTTCAGTGGTTCAAAGTTGGAAGAGTGTAGAATCAGTCTCCTAATTTTCATTTTATCTAATCAGAGAGTTTTTGTGGGACGAAAAGCTTGCCATTTTGGAGGTGTGATCAGGTGATCATGTCCTAAGTGGAAAAAATGCTCAAATTTGGAACTGTTCAGAACTAATAATAAATTTATCGACCGGATAGTGTTCGTCATTATGATCCTAACACCGTGAATGACACTGAAATTTGATGTCGGATGTGAAAGATATTCAAGTTTTAATTTTGTCCAATAACCTTCAAAACAAAACTTGGGAAGGAAAAAATGGCATGTTCAGATTTTTTTGGAAAATGGAAAGCCACGTGGCCTGCCCAGAGGCTGCCACATGGTCCCAGGCCTCAAGGTTCAAACTTTGAACATTTGGAAGTTTAAATTTTTTTTTTCATTTGGGCCGACCCGACCCGACTAGACTCGAGTGGGCATGGGTCACCCGTGGGTGGTATCTACCCACGGGTTAGGTCTACAAGTTCATGGGTCAAGTGAGAACCATGGGTGGAGTCTACCCGAGGGCTAGCAGTGAACAGAGTAGTGGGTCATTTGAAACAATCATGGGTCAGCAATGTAGTTATGTTTTATGGTTTGAAAGTAAAACACTCTGACGGTTATGGTTGGCATGTGACCGCAGATTCCAGCCTTTAATGCCAGCCCTTATCCATAGTGGATAAATGGCGAAGTCCGCCCAGAATGGTGCCACCTCTGAAATTAGTGGAGCTATCTGCACTTCCACCACAATAGGTGGAGGTATTCTAGCCCTGATTAGGCAAAAGACTGTTTTGATCATAACGTTTGCTAGGAGAGACCATTTAGAGAATTTTTTTATTTTTATTTTGGGTAATTGGAGCATTCCAAAGCCACTGGAGCAGGTTTCAGAGCCATTAGGACATTTATTCAGGTGTTTTATCAGCATGATATCTTAAGGAGCCACCAAGGCTTGGGGATTGGAGAGCTGTAGTGGATTATAGTTATCAATTGAAGGTGAAACTATAGTCATTTCTTACTTTTCTCTACACTCTGAACTCATTTATGTAGATATTTTTTCCTTTTTAGGCTTTCCACACATTGTATAACCATTTTCTGAGCATAATAAGAGCAAGGACATGCCCATTTGGGGGCCTTGGACTCGACAGATGTAGCCCTGGAGGGGTGAATTGCCTTATCATATGCTAAGTTATATTCTGTGATTTATTTGATACTTATTTTCAGAGTTAAATATGTTAAACAGTAAAAATAAATAAGCCTCCTACATACAAAAAGACTCATAAACTCATCAAAGTCACTTTGTTCTGATTACAAAACACATTAAAAATCTTGCATAGATATGTTAATGGATAATGAATACCTTGCACCAGCAAACAAGTAGTTTCATTTCCAGATCATTAGTGATTAATTCTATTATTTCTTTAGGCAGTCTCTATAAAGGGCTAGGTAGCTTCAAGAGCTCATCCTTTCTTTGAAAGGTGACATATGTTGTAAATGCCCTTATAGTCCATCTCTTTATTAGAAATAAGAATTTCTCACATTCAGATCACTTCCACCTCATATTTCCCATGCAAATTTTATTTCATCATCTAAATATCTTTCTTGAAGATAGTTCTTCCGAACTCATTTTTTTCCAAATCCTTGGCGCTTACCCTCTTCTACGACCACATTGGAAGAAGGGAAAGTGGTTAGAATGAAATATCTTATGTCTGTAGCTGAAATTTCTTATCAATTTATTGTTAACACTGTAGATTCTTATCTGACACCTCTTTCACCAAAGGATTTGGATGAAGATGTGGCTCTGGCTTGGACCCTTAACTCAACTTCTTTTTTGGATTACCTTGATTCTATTTTACCATATGAGGAGGCAGTTGTAGAAGTGATGATGGGTGTGGAAAGACTGTAGGATGATTTGAATCATCAGTCATATTTTGTACCAGACTTGTGTGAATTAGATTCAAGTTTTTATAGGCTTCTGCCAGCTGGTCATGTTCAACCAATTCTAAATCCTTTGGCTCCAGCATAGATTTTTTTCCAAAGGTAATATGTCAATCATTTCAAAAACAATTCCGGTGAATATTTGCAGAGATCCCAATGTAATAGAGAATGTTTTCATTCGAGCCAACTATTCTCCTGAAAAAATTCAAATATATACCGATATTTTCAAATAATTTCGTGATGTGTTCTCTTGTTATTATTAGGAAATTCCTGGAATTGATCCATCAATTTTCGAGAAGGAGATCAAGACTTATGAGAATGCTAAGCCTACACGACAAAATATTTGGCCGCTAAACCCTACGAAAGAAAAAAATATTAAAGTCTAGGTTGAGAAGTTGCTTAAGGTGGGTTTTATATACCCCGTTCCTTTGACTAAAAGTGTTTCAAATCCAGTCCCAGTTGACAAGAAAAAGGAAAAATATGTGTGTCAATCATCTTTAGATATTTGAATAAGGTTTGTCCTAAAGGTAATTTCCATACACCCTTTAATGATCATATTATCGATGAATGTGTGGGGAATGATATTTTATCCTTCATGGACGATTTCTCGGGTTATAATAAAATTACTATCATTCCTAAAGATCAGCATAAGACAACTTTTATTTTCCCCTAGGGTACCTTCTGATATAAAAATATGTCTTTTGGTCTTAAAAATGTTGGAGTGATTTTCCAGTGGGCCATGTTTTATTCTTTCCATGATATCAAGCATATCATCGAAGCTTATTTGGATGACTTAGCTACTCAGTCTTCGAAGTGAATTGATCATCCCCATCATATTCTGTTTATTTTCGAGATATTTCATTATTATAATATCCGATTGAATCCAAATAAGTGTCTTTTCACTACCACATCCGGATGGTTATTGGGGTTCATAGTTTCTACTGAAGGGATTCATGTAGATCCTTTGAAGGATGAGGCAATACTTTAGTTTCCTTCCCCATCTACCATTCGTCAACTTCAAATTCTCCAAGGAAAAGCCAATTTCTTGAGGATATTTATAGTCAATTATGCATAGATTACAAAGGGATTTATGAGATTGTTGAAAAAAGGATTTCCATTTCTGTGGGAAAACTTCACTCAGTGCCCATTCAATGCTTTGAAAAAAACATTAACCTCTGCTCATTTACTAATTCCACCTGATTATAGCAGGGATTTCCTCTTGTATCTCGCTGTGGTAGAATCAACCATAGGTATGATTCTGGTTTAAGAAGGTGATGATCTCTACGAGAATTTTATTTATTATCTAAACCGAGGCTTGGTAGGCCATGAATTATGATATTCTCCTGTCAAGAAATTATCTTTTGTTATTGTTCATGTTTTCCAACAAATTAGGCATTAAATTCTGTTTTGCAAAACTTTTTTTTTGGCAACTGTCAATCCATTTCATTTTTCTCTCAATAGACGAGTGATTGGGGGAAAATATAATGGATGGACTATTATTCTACAAGAATTCAATCCAGAGTTCTTGTTTGCTAAATCCCATAAATATTTAATATTTGTAGAATTAATCTCGGAGTTTCCTTGCGGAGAATAAATGGTTTATGAGGAATCATTCCCTGAAGAACATCTTTTCCTTATTTCTTCACAATATCCTTGGTATTGGGATATTATTATATATCTTCAGAATTCAAAGTTTCCCCTCATTTTTTCGAAGGATGAGCGAAGAAAATCATGTCACTTGTATAAAAGTTATGTTCTCATTGGTGACACTTTATATTATCGTGGGGTTGGTTAAATACTTAGACAATGCTTAACCCTAGAAGAAGTTGAGGTAGTTTTGAATGATTGCCATAGTGGATCTTGTGGTGGTCATGTATCAGGGATTACTACAGCCGAAAAAATCTATCTGTTGGATATTTTTGGCCTTCGATCTTCAAAGGTTGTGTTGAAGTGATCAAGAAATTCCATCCTTGTCAAGTCTATACTCAGAAGATGCATGCTCATACAGCTTCGCTCTATCCTGTTATTACCATCGGTCCATTCAGAAAGTGGGGAATCGATTTTACAACTTGTATCCCTCCAAAAAAGGGTCATATGTATATCATTGTAGCAATGGACTACTTCAGTAAGTTGGTCGAGGCTATGCCTACCTTTGTGAACGACGGTGAAACAACAAAATTTCTTCTTTTCTACCACATCGTTTCTCATTTTGGTATTCCTAAATATATTCTCACTGAGCATGGAAGTCATCTTCAAAACTCCATGATGGCTGAATTGGATCTCAAGTTAGGTTTTTGGTAGGAGCATTCATATCCTTATTATCCTTGGGCTAATGGGAAAGTGGAAGCCGTGAACAAATCCTTGAAGGTTATCCCTCAAAGTAAAATCAATAAATCTTGATCCAACTGGAACATTATGTTGTATCTTGCACTTTGGGCATAACGGATGTTAGTTAAGACTGTAACTATTTTCACTCCTTTTCAATTAGTTTATAGGTTGGAATCAATATTCCATGTAGAATGTGAAATTCCTTCTCTTAAGATAGTTGTTGAACTCTTTTAGACACTACCAGTCTTGAAGAATGCCTCTTTTATATGGAACACCTTGATGAGCAACGTCGAGATGTATCCATGATTAACGAAGCTCATAAGAAGAAGGTTAAGGTTCGGTATGAGAAGAGTGTACAACCTAGTGTTTTATTTGAAGGAAACCTTGTCATGTTCTATGATCAAGAGTCTTGAAGAAGGAAGCTTATGAATTGGGTGATTTTAATGGAAATGAGCTAACAGAGCCTAAAAATGGGCTCTATATTAAGAAGTATTATGCCTGGCCTCATGCCTAACATTTACTTTGGTTTTGTATATAATGTTTTTTTTATGCATATCTGTCTATCGGTTTCATTGTGACATCAATGTTTTTGATATGCCTTGGCAAGTATCTATAGATGATATGATCTATTTAGGATTTTTTGATGGTACTATTCAGCATACCCAGAATTTTGCTTTCGCGGCTTGGGTAATTTACTATCCATCCGGTCAATTGTTAGTCTCAAGGGGCATATGTATTGGTCCTGCTTTGAATAATGTTGTCGAATATAATGCTCTTGTTAATCTGTTATGTGAAGTGATATCTCTTGGTGTTGATTCATTAGTATTATACTTGGATTTACAACTGGTTGTGTCTCAATTAAATAACATATACCATGTTAGGGATCCTTATTTCTATTGCTAATTTCTAAGAGTGTGTTTATTATAGAGATCTTTAATTTCATTACATTGATCCATATTCCATGATAAGAAAACATGTTTGTTGATTCAATAGCTAATCACACATTAGATTGGCATATAATTCATTCATCACATTAAAAATAAAAAATAATCAATCATCATTTTTATATATGAGAGTCACATCACAAAACTGTCTATGTATAGATAAGAGTCATATGTTTAAAATTTTATACAAAATTGGGACAAATATTTCCTCCAAAATTAGGGATTATGCCCGATCATGTCTATCACAAAAATATAAAGTCATACTAAATCTATGTCTGAGGGCCCTCCCCTAGATGAGCATCTCAGGAAAAAACTATAGCAATTTCCACACATCGGAAATGTCACACCCAATCCTGTGGTACACCAACCATGCACCTTTGCATAGCCTGTGGTATATCCTCCACTGCAACCATAGGCACTTGGCAAGTTAAAACCTCTAGGTCCCTTTGCATGGCATGAATAAATCTCTCAGTGTCAATTGCGAAATTTTCCGCATCTCTTCTACGGTGCCTATGCCTCGACAAACCCTCAGGTCTTATTGGTCCCACATCTATGTCATGATCATGAATTTTGCAAGAATTTTTTCGTATAAAAAAAAATTTCATTTCATATTTTTGAAAATGCAAATAAATCAAATGATATAAAAATTCTTAAAAAAAAAATCTTACCAATGGCTCCCCATGCAACACCAAATTGAAGTGGAAGATTTGCATCTTCTCTCAAGTCCATGCCTCTATAGGGGTAGTCCTCAATGGCGAGGACTTATTCTCCCCACCAAAGGAAAAAATCATCATCAAAGGTAGTCCTAGGGACCTCGCCACCCACTAGTATTTTCATCAAGTCATCCCACCTTGCTATGTGTGGATCTCTTGGGCTATTGATAGTTGAAATCACCTTGGTTCGAAGCCCCGGTAATCTCTCAAAAAATAAAGTACAAAGGATTGTATTATATCAAAATTCCTTGGTTATGTTCTTTCGAATAGAAGTTAATTTCTTTTTCAGATTGGTCAGTAGATATGTGCACGAGTCATATAATGTGGCTAGGAAAACTCTCATGAAACTCATTGTAGCACGTGAGGTTTCATGCAAATATGTTGATCCAACTACCCTAACAATTGTAAAAAGAAGGATTCTTGTTGTCTTGAGGGGTCTTGACCTAGGTTCATAGTTAAGGTTAACCAACAAAACCCTCTTACTACTGACCCTTTCGATAGTGACTTTCTCGCGCAAGTAAAATTTTCACCCAATGCAGTATGGGGTGTGCCAGAACCAGGTTTCCACACTCTAAGAGACAATTAAACGATGCGGGAGTCTTCAGATCTAAAACTACTGTGATATGACCTTTGCAACAAAATCCCTAACTAGACAGATTTAGGTCAATTTACACAGGTTATCCTATGTGTGCAATGACATAGATCCGCAATTCCTTTCAATAGTCCTCAATACATAGCCATTACATTTAACAATAATATATCCATAAATTAATCATTCATCTAAGGTAAAAGGAAATCACGCAGCTGATCCAAACAGAGGTAACACGATAAATAGAAATAACATGAAAAAATAGATCATAAAGTAAATGATAGATGCATTTTATACTCAGATATCATCCAAAAGGTTCCTTTATTCATTCACAGTTAATATCATCCTTATAATACTTTTTTTCTACCCACGCACACAACCAGTGAGGTCTACACATAGTAGGACTAGGGTCTCCATGCACGCAGCTGATGGAAGCCTTCTAAACCTAGACAAATTCCCCTTTGAGCTCAGGACATCAAAACGTAGTTCAGATCTCATACATCATGCCTTTTATCGACTCTACCTATACTCTTATTTATACCTTTAGCCTCCTCTCATCTAAGGTCCACAAACTATAGTTTGTGACCCCTAGTGCTACCCTTTGGCCCATTACAACTCATGAGGGGCTTTGACCTGCCCCAAATCCCCTTGACCTGTGCTTATCTTAGCATGCACGACTAAAATTACAAAAAATTACAAAAATATAGTATTTTTTTATCAAAATTCGGTACGAAGTGACCCTGCTCCAAAAATTCTCATGTGTAGTCCCTCTACATCTCTGATTGGGATTTGTGTCCCTACCTTCTAGGTATTTGCTGAATAGTAAAGGCGAATGTAGTCATCCACATTGAGATCTCCTAGGGCCTTCCTGTACAAGTTTACTGGCTCTCCTCTTCAGGAAAGTCTAGTGATGAAGTATATATCTTCTACCTTGATCCACAGGGGCATCTGATCAATCATAAAGACATTCTCTTTTGGAAGCCAGTGATTTACAAGAATTTCAAGAAATCTTGTATTTTTTTTAATGTTCGAAATTTTGAAGAATTTAAATAAACCGCACCCTCTAAGGGCATCGAATGCCAATGGATCTTCCATCACTTCATTTTCAATTGCACTATGTTCCCTTTCTCTCCAGCTGATAGAAATCTTGTATCATTGAATATTTTCATTTCATCAAATCCATGCTTCAAAAAATTGTGTTGTGCATACACAGGTTACTTTCATACACAGAAGCATGTAAACGAAAATTCAATATGCTCAACTAGTGTATCCACAAAGGTTAAATCTAAAAATGGAATTCTTGTGGTCAAATCACTTGGAAATTACTTGAAATAATTAATAAAATCACTGAGAATGTGATTGAGGGAATTACCTAGAAGATTCATGGTGATTTGATTGAGAAATTGGGAAGATTGAGGTTGTTAATTTTTCTCTTCTGAGCTCTTTTCTCAAAATGCTCAATGAAAAAATGACAATTGTAAGTCAAAAATGTGTATTTATATTGAAATTTCAAAATTTTCAAAAACCCGCTTTTATAAAATTTGTGTCTATTTTTAGAATTTATTAAGCTTTATGACCTTTTTGGCTTCAAGTGGTGGGATAGCTTGCTTTTCAGAACAAATTGAAGACTTCGAGAAATTTTTTACCGCTTCAATTCCATGACCATTGACCCGTCATGTCAGATATCATTTTTAGCACTAGCATATAGGTTAGGGAAAACCACTTTTCCATTGCATTTTTTCATTCTAGCCTCCATATTGCGATATGTTTCCATATGGTGGATCCCATTGCGTAATTATTGTTAAAAATAATATTCACTCATCAACTTATCAAATCATGAAAATATGGTAGAGCCATCCTTTACATGGTCTTCCTAGTTATATCCTCACTATCGTATGTTGCCCATGATGAAAAAATTGTGTAGGCTCGGGAGTCCTCTTTAGTCCCACCATGACCTTGCGATGAAGATTCATTCTTCTTCTTCTTCGCTATATTTTTGGATTTATACACTAGAGGCTCCCTCTTGTTCATTTTTTCTTCTACATTGCATGTTGACTATTTGTATCCTTTGGCCTTAATCTAGCTTCACTTAGACTCATCCAATTCCTTCCAAATTATTGTCTTGCGGTTTACACTCACTCTAGAATGATGTGGGATCCATTAATGCCTTCATTACAGCATATATTTTTCCATTGAATCCAACTCATTGCTATGGGAATAAGTTCTAGAGTCAATTTTCAGTACCTTAGGGTTGAAATCATTAGTGGCAGACTCCTTCGCTATCGAAAATGAGAATATATAAATGTCTCCTAATTGGTAGATTCTCTCAAGTGTTCGACTTCAACTCATTTATTTGCACTTATTATATTGTACTGTGTTACGTTGAATCTCATCATCATTATCGGTGAGTTTTATCATGTTTTTTAATGGTATACATCAATGACCGACAATCAAACAATTTCTCACATGGTCGATTTTAGCGGGTTTGCATCAGCGTTTCTGTAATATTCCAAATTGGAAATAACAACAATACAAGACGTAATAACATAATACATGGAAAATATGATCATGACATGAGAGGGATTAATATACAACCATAATTGTATTAAAATATCAAGAACAATATATAAAAATATCTTGAGGGACAAGCCACTCAAGCAATAAGAACAATCCTCCAATGATCAGAACAATCATCACATGAGTTGCTGCAACTGTATAGAATGCCAAAAAGCAGTGACAACATTATCTATATTAGTGTAGTTGCTGCTATAAACATACATTAATGTAATATGGTTGATAGAAATAAAAAAAATTCCCAAGAAATAAGATGTGGGCTCTAATACATGGATTCTAGCCAACCCGAAAAATATTGCTAGAAATACCAAGAAATATACAAGGTGACAAATAACTCTGGGGTTGACATGTCACCGAAAACTGGATCTGAATAAAATGAGGCTATGAAAGATATGAAATGATGATGTCCTACTCCAATAGTATTTCTAAATATAAGGCTGATCCCTCTACTTAGAAATAAACCCTCCTGATGAGCTCAATGAACCCTCTCAGCAATTTCCTCCAAAAATAACGCAGTTCAGAATTATGACTGTGTTGTTAGTGATTGTAGATGGTTGGCCTGATGCCAAAGATGTGAAAATATTCCCAGGAGCCCTTCTTTCTAATCCTTCAATCAATAGGCTACCTCTCCATTGAAAAACAAGCCCAGAAATAGCTCTATGTGATCCTCCTTTGCTGCACCCTACAACACAACCCATCTATAAATAGAAAATGTACCGTAGTTGAAGAAGGTAGCTTGACCAGAATGCTGGAATGAGGAAGTGCAGCCCAAGTAACCTCTCCTTCCCTTAGGATGAGGTAGGGATTCCTGATCGAGAATACCCTTGTGCTAAACATCATAAAAACCCTGCAAAACAGCAAAGGAATGCAAGTCCAAGTAGACCAATATCAAAATGATAATCTAAAAAATGAACAACAAAGACTGACATCCTCTCCATATATAGCAAGTGAACCTCCTCACATTGGATCCCATCCATACTTTCCACCAAGCTCATGCAAGTTGTCCTCCACTAAAACTATGATGTCTCATCATAAAGACCACTCCTCCATGACAAGGCTGTTGATTTGGTCAAAGTTGACTGAATCAACATTATCCAATCCTTGTTTACACCCAAAGGTGCTTAATCCAGTTTCTTATTCTTCCTCCTTTCACATTAGGAGCGTTATTATTCCTTCAAAATGGTTTTATGGGCCTCCCCACCATTTATTCACCTACCTAGTGATAAAACAAAATATAATATTCCATTTAGATGTAGGCTAAATTTTTGGAATATTACAATTTCTTGGTTCATTTAACAGCTCCAATTTTCTTCCATTGACACCATCCAGCTTATATGTTTCATTTCATCACAAAAACATTTTATATGTTGGCACTCGAGTTGCGTGCTATACCATTATTGCACTTTTTATGACTTGGTACTTGGATATTTAGTTATGAGACTTCAGTGATCAGATATATTTCTCAGCATGATTGCTAAATTATTCTATATGTGATACTATGATATGACCTTGATATGTAATTTTGACACTGTGATCAGATGATCCACTATCGACTTTGCAGTTTCATTTCAACTTGTATACATATTGGATCCACTCCATACCTGATATGCAGACATGCTTCACTTTCATTGAGCATAGGTATGCTCGCCGTAGACATGAGATTACATTCTAATCCCTTCTATTAGTTTTTGGCAAGCTGAAATATGGTGCACTCTTCCCAAGTCCTAACATAATTATTTTTATACACTTAATACATTTTGGCCATCATGTACCCCTTCTAACCTCATATATGAGGGGGCATCTGTTACAGCATCATTTTCCACCTTTGTATACTTGATTCTATTTGTTATGGCCTTAGGCAACCTTTTCCATTCAAATTTGGTCCTTTATCTAAAAAATAATATTTTTAATTCCATACCAGACTCTGCCCTATAAAAAACATTTGAACACACAGGTCTATTTATATCCAACCCACATATATAATTTGAAATATGAAAAAATATAAAATTCCCTATTTTCTGCATAGGGTTTACGGGATACACCAGAAGCATACCTATAGAGGCCCATGGCCTAACTATATCCCAACTGAAACAACTATTTTGGGGTGGTATAAATACACCTCATTGGAAGGCCTTAACGGGAGAGAGATAGGCATTGATATTATAGCCATTTAGTCCCTGAGGAAGTCTGATTTATCATTGTGCCTCCTGCACTTCCTAGATTGTGGAAACCCTTGTTTCCCTCACAAAGATGCTCATTCCTCTTATATGACACCCATGTGTATTATTTTGGAATGAGATTGTTGAGGCTTGGGTTCGAAGGATACAAAAGACAATTTCACTTGGAACCGCGGTTGAATCGGCTGATATTCCTCCATGCATCTTTATTGAGGCTTGGGTTCGAAGGATCCAGAAGAAAATTTCACTTGGAGCCGCGGCTGAATCGACTGATATTCCTCCATGCATCTTTACATTCATCAATAAAGAAGCTTTGTCCCATTCTTGATGTTCATAATCTTAACATGTTATGATCCTATTATGAATTGTTTCATGTTATTATTCTTATAAGCTTATATGATCTAACACTAAGATCTTGAGCATGCTTTTAGTTATTACTAGTATATGTGCTTTTCTTGAGTTGTAGGTTTTTAAGCACTATGAGAAGTAGAGGGTTTGAACCCTGAAATATTGCCTTCAAACGTTGGACCTACGAGTACTACCCACTCTTACCATTTTCCTAGTTTGGGAATTAGGACGTAAATTTGTATGCTTCTTGTTGTTGTATGGTTCTTACTCTATTGGGCTTCCCAACCCAGGCCCTACGGTACTTCATCTTGAACACTTACCATTCTGACTCATGGCTTCATTAATTTGCATAATTCATCCCATATATATTCTTCTCAAATAGTATATTTGAGTACTTTTCTAAATGTTTCATCTACCTCAGTAAATATTTAGAAGGTAGGTTTAACCAAAAATAGATGAATTATCTCATGCTTGATAAGTAAATCATAACTAAGGCCCCCCATGAAAGCTTTTCTTGTAATCGAACCCTTTATATTTGAAAATTTGGATTTATATTTGGAAATTGACTGAATTTTATGTTGATATTCATTGAGATTAATCAATTTATATCCTACACAGAGCCCTTTTTGATGTAAAATAGAAAAGTTACTATGAAATTTCTGGATTCCAGATTCTAAATTATGAATTTTTTTTTCCAACTACAGCTTCAGAGTTATCCTAGTAATAATCCTTCAATACTTCCATAATGGTTTCCATTTTATATTCTATATAAAATTCTTCTAATTCTTATTTTGTTTTATAATTTAGAATCGTAATAAGAGTTGTGTCTCTACTTGGTTTCATGCCAAATTCCTTCTTTACATATGCAATTACCCCTTTGTATTTTTTAACTAGTTCATCTTGTTCAAAGATGATTTGAATTGATGGCTAGATTTTAGTGATGAACTCATTGATTTCTATCTAGATGTTTTCTTTAGCTTATGATATGGTATCAGAAAAAAGGGATTTATTTTCTAAGGCATCATTTTTTCTTAGTCAGCTTGTGTGTTTTCTATAATTCTTCCAAATAGACACGATCTGTTTTCAACTTTTTCTCTTGGATTTTAGCAATTTGGGTCTTCAACTTTTCAAATTCTTTTCCTTGAATGGAAAATCAATCCATTGTCTTTATCAATTCTGCTGTTGGATATGTACCTTTGATGTATATGCTTCTCTTGTTGTTGTACCTATAGGTGGAACTGTTGCCAGTGCAATGAATTTTACTGGAATTACTGTTAGAGAACCAATTTGTTTAGGACCTTCAAGAGTCTTTCAAGTTCATTCTCCATCCTAGAAAGTTGTGCATTTTGCGCAATTATAATCTTAAACATGTCTTCCTTTTCCTCCTCTAACTCTCCCATCTCTTTTGTTTTTGGATCTTCTGTTGTTGGGAGTTTGAGTTGTTTTCTCAAAGCAACCATATCTACATTTTTACTTTTGGTGATCTCCTTGGCTTCTTTTACATTAGTGGGATCATATCCCAATTTTATCACTAAATCTTCGAAGGATTTTATTTTTATATCCTTGGACAGAGAAGAAATTTTCTCTATTCTAAACTGAGATTATAAATTGTTCACTAAAGTTTGTAATCTTAGTGTTTTCATAACTAAGTTTGTGAGAGAAGAAAATATCATGTGACTAGACTATTTGTGCAAATATATCTAGCCAATAGGATGAATCAAATATGCATCAAAATATAAAAATGATTTGGTGTAACCATTTTTTGTTCTTGGATGGGTGAGTTTTGGCTCTATGAAAGAAATTTGCATTCTTCCTTTTTCTATATCAAAGTTTGAAACTAGCCTATGTTGTGAAGAGAAAGTATGCTTCCATAACTAAGTATAAGTAGAAAATTTCAAAGGTTCATTCTTATTTTTTATTTCTGTGTAAACTACAAAAATTCTTGGCTCCTTTGGATTTTGTTGCATTTCCCTTGTCTATGATGAGGATGCATCTTGTGAGGTTGAACAAGATCCTATCACTATTTCTTCTCTTTTAGGGGATGGAAGTAAAAATGGCCCTGTCATGACAATTGGATATTGTTTTGTAGCGTCTTCTTGTTGTGATTCACTTGTGTCATTTTTCTTTTGCCTCTTAGTGTATATCTTGAAATCCTTCCCTGAAATATCTATGAAAATAGGGGAATCACGTTATCTCTATCTTTTATCCTGCTTCTCTTTAGACACTGGAGTGTGAGATATGGTAACTGATATATTTTGTTCTTCTTCTTCCTGAAGGGTATTTTCTTGCCATCCATCCCTGTTCATGTATTGTTCTATTTCAGGTCTGGGTGTGTGTGCATATGGGGTAGTTTTTTTCTCTACCCTCAACTTGGAAATTACTCCTAGTGGATCATCAGACTAGGTGAATATAATCTTGAAATTCATAAGCTTCAATAACACATATGCTTCCATCTGCATTGATCTAGAATTATAAATAAATCGTCCTATCCGAGTCTTGATTTTGAATTGGGCCTTTTTTCTTGCTGATACAAAATGAAGCTGATCCATTTTAATCATTTTCCAAATGTACTATAGAGAAAAAATTCAAAGAGGGACATATATATGAAATCTATATGGTGGTATCACACAACCATATACGTTGATTTTTGTATAATTTTGGTACAAGTACCAATCTCATGTTTTAGTTTGTTCACTCAAATGTAGGATTCTTTTCATTTTTGTCCCAATCCTTGCTTTACATCACTTTTTAGTAGACTTATTATCACATGTAAAAGTTTATCCACAACGTCACTGAATCTATATTAAGTGTTGTTGTTTCTTACTAACGATGTCCATCGAATCACTGATTGTGGATTTCCTTGACTATGCATATCTTGCAGGGGAAAATAAAATCTATATAACTTATGAAATATGAAAAAATATACTAAGACATAAGCGAATATGAACACTCCTTTTGTGGTAAACCTTACGAGTTTCTCATGAATGGAATCTTCCATGTATTGATTATAATTGAAAATCATAGGCTTTTCCTTTGATGTAAAAACTAACAAGAAGCCTATTATGACCTGATCAACCCGTTGCTCAGAATGATAACCTAACATGAATGCGACAATGGATATGATATGTTTAATCATGTCTAGGAACATGGATGACTGATAGGGTGGATTATTTTTAGGCATTTGAGAATATTTTGGCAATAATATTTCAAATATTTTGGTTCTTTAAGGAAAATCCAATTTCTTATAGATATCCATGAGGATTCTAGAGAAAATGGATGCAATGGTTTAGGGTTTTGGACTTGCAACATTCTATTTATTGATTCAAGAGTGATAGTGAAGAAGACCTCTTGGTTTTGGGAAATTATGGCTCTCTGACTTCCAAAATACCTAATTTGACACAATAAGACAAAATATGGGAAATAAGAGGTTTAGGGAAAGATGAATTGTGGGAGAGATTATTTCCAGAGGTTTAATTCATTAGTTTTATTTAAGAATTTTTTCTTTAACTAATTGTATATTTCAAATAAATCGAACTGACAATTATTTTCTATGATTTTGTAATGTTGTTCTACAAAAGGCTCATGATATAATTCCATAGGAGGAGGGAGCACGATGTTTTCAGAATTCTGAGATTTCTTTTTGGAAGGCAGAGTTGCATAGGGAAAAGAGGAATTGTATTACCCATAATTTATTTTATTGTGTGAAAAATTAGTAAAAATATTCAATAGGTAGTTTTTTGACTTAATCTTGCTTCATCTTTATAACTGGTGCAATGGTATAGTCCTTCCAATGGTGAAAAATAGCAGCAATAGCAGGATGGATTAACAGTTTGATAGTTAGTTCTTTGTGTTTAAACTAATAAACTCAAAATTTTTGAAAATTGTGGTTTTGTTGGTGCATTTCTCTATTATATTGGAGTGGGGGAGTATAATTAATGTGTAACGGATGATTTGGAATCAAAAAGTGTGATTGGTAGAGATAGATGCCACTTGGCAGGACGGGAGTGGTAGCATATGTTTTTGGCAAGAGTGGAGTCAATGGTATTTTTGAACGAGTGGAGGTGGTTTTTAAAGGGGGGGGGGATGGTTTACAATATTGGAATGAGGCAGTGTGAAATGATCGAAGGGAGGGCACGTGGCAGAAGTGGTATGCACGAAAACAAATTTCCATATCCCCTAGTTGACTAAATGTTTGGTGGGATTGGGGGGAATGAAAGGAATATGGGTCATTTGATTTGTTTGGTTGAGATCATGATGTTCTAACCATAGCCGAGGTTTGGTCCAAGAGTGTCAAAAACCTTGTCAAATATTATTTATCATCTAAACCTTGTTTTAACTGACTAATTTCACTTATTAATCAATTAAATGTAATTAAACAATAAGGAGTTGACATTTAAATTTTCTTACCAATAGAATGGGGAAAATGTATTTTTCTATTTTTTCATAAATATATATTTTTACCTAGCATTTTATTCTATCCCTTTTTATTTTTTTATTTTCTTGTTTTCACCATTTTCCTCTTTCTTTGATTCTTTTTCTATTTTTTTATTTTTCCTAACATTTTTTTATTTTTATTTTTCTTCTGCAAACAATTTACTTATTAAAAGAAAATATGTTACAACAGGATGGATCAAGATAGATATGAAGAACCTAAATCACATTTGTTCGAATATAGGCTGTGTGAAGTATTCATGATTGTACACATGATCCCTTCTATAAGGATGGCTGCGTAGATACCATGGATCCATACGAGTGATCCTGTTTCATCGAATGGTTGTGCCCATGTCGTGGATTCATGTGTTATTTGATGCTTATTCAGCAGTGTTTTATCATGCATATTTATATTAGAGATGTCACATATTGTATCGTGTTTGATTTGGAGGTCTCCTGACGATGGTTTTCCAAAGCCATTTCCTTGACTGATAATGAATTTCAATCATCAATTCTCATTCTGCTTTCATGCTTTAGGAGGCATGAAAGGAGGCCTCCAACATCAAGGCACTCATTTTATTCTTACCTCTTTAATTTATCAATAATACAAAGCATGTTTTACTTTCCATAAGCTTATCAATAATTACTTGCTTAGTATGATACTCCTTGATATGTCATATGGTTTACATCAGGATGGAAAATACTATGCTTTGTTTGTTTGTCATTGTTGATCTCTCTTATAGGTATTCGTACATAAAGGAATAATGAAGAGCGATCTTGTAAGTAAGGAGATCAGGATTAACATTGATAAGTAACCAAATATGAGCAAGGTAGACCATCTTCCTCTCTCACGTCATTCTGATTTAAGTTAGGAAAGTTTTCTTGATTTTGTCTCATTTGTTACTAGATCCACTCATTGGGCTAGAGGGATCGCTATTACCTGTAGAAGGGATTGCCTTAATAACAATAAATACTCCATATTTGACAATCTAATGACCTCCCATCAAACATGTTTCTAAGATGGTTAAAGGACCATTATGAATAATTGCACATAATCCAAAGGAAACATATAGTTATATCAATGTATATGACCTTGCACAATTTCCATCAGCGTTGTCCACATTAGAGTTTCTTCATACTTTTCCAACTCAACGAAAAGCCTCATTTTCTACAATTTTTTTTTTCTGAATAATATTAATTGTAGTAAGCCAAAATATGGTACAAGGTGAGATTACAAACAAGAGAGGCAAGAAGCGGGGAAACCGGAAATGATGAACTATCAACCTCGGTCCCGAAGAGAATAAATGAAACAAGAAAAAGAGTTATGCAGCATGACTAAAATACTAAAATAAATAAGCTAGATTCTACTGAGAATAGGCAGAAGCCTCCATGCGAAGTTTTTGTCCTTTATTTTTGTGTACTTTTACCCATCCAGTTTGGTGTGGATGTGAAAAAACCACTTGTAGACTGGTGTTGACTATGGGTGGAGTCACCTTATCAGTATTGGAAGAGGAAGACTCATGAGTACATTTTTGGGAGTTCATTGAGTCTGGAGGTTCCTCAGGCACGACAGAGGACAAGTCATTCATCTATTCAGCATGTTCCATTTCTGCATCAATCTCTTCATCCTATGAACTCGAATATTCAGAGTTATCCATAGGTGGCAGACTGCAAGGTACCCATCTTTTATATTTATATTTTGAAATGTTTCCCTTTTTTTGTGCAAGGAATGTGGGGCAGGATTTCTGAAGATGCCATGTTTGGTGACAATGGCGGAAGTGGAAGGAAATATTATCATAATCTAGGATCTATGTCCATACAAAGTCACCTATCCTGAGAATAATTTGGCCAGGTAGGCCTTTGCTAATGTCTACTTCTACACATATTTTGGCATATGTGTATAGCCCTTGGCAATCTTGAGAGTAATTGGTCATCAAAAAGTGGTGCAAGGAATTTCCTATTCCTCGATAGACTGAAAGGTGCCATAGATGGGCCCGTAGATTGGGTAGCCTGACCTAGATAGGAGTCCTAGTGATGACTGTTGTAGTTGGGTCGAAATATGGGAACCAGGGGATGATGAATAATGTCGCTAGTCCCCAAAACCATGGGCCTTCTGTTACGTCCTGTTGATAATCCTTTATGTGATCAAACCATACTATGAAAAAAACATTTGAGCAGAAGTTGACCTTGCAATTTTGGGTCTAGTTGGCATAGATCCACTCATAAATTTCCTTTGTACGAGGCCAAAGTCCACTAAATCTACATATGATAGTGGTTTCTGCAAAATTTTGAAGCTATTCTGCCAGATATGGATGGGAAATATTTATGGAGGGAACATCCTCTAATTTATCAACAAGAAAAGGCTTGGGGGCCTTATGGGTTTGGGCAACTTTCCTGGGCTATGCATGGACAAAATCCTTGTATGAGAAAGCTACAGTGGAAGAGGAATTTCCTACTGCTCTCCTTCTCAAACGAAGGGATAAAACTAAAGTAGCATCTCTTTCAATCTTTTATAATGAGAGGGGGAAAGAGTCATCAGGTTTTTTACCTCCATAAAGAAGTCTTTGAAGAGGTGTGGGAATTCCAAGCATATGCTCAAGGGCATGTAGGAGAATCTGAACTCTGTCCATTGAGCAGACCCAAAGCAACATGGATTTTCTAGAGAGAAGAGAGATCTGGATTTGGAAAGAAGGAGAAAGATGAGGATGGATATCATAGTGCTGGGTTTTTTCAGGTAGAGGAGGCTCCTCTACGCACCCTGTAAGTAGATCCAGTAGGCACAACTGCCACAAGGCATAAATGATGGTATAATTTGTGTATTTAATGAAGTCAATGTCATTTTTAATGTGAAGGATTGCTAAATTAGGATGAAACAATGTCGTGACCTTGTTGCTGAGGGGGGCGGCCATAGGTAATAGTGTTGTATCAGAGTCCTTATTCCTGGCGTTGGTAGCTAGTCTGTTTGTGGCAATATGTTATTCCAGGGTAGTGGAGTCCACACAGAGTGTGCCAATAGCATTGGCAGTGTCCACATGGATTTTTGAATCTTTCAATTTGGGCAGGGTCGGCTCTCATTCAGGGTTTGCAGCCAGAGTAGCAACAAGTTCCTTCAAGGTTGCATCAGCGCATCAGAATGGTTCATGATCTAATGCGGTGGCCACTCTGTCATTAGTGGCGGAAATTGTAGAGTGCCTCAAAACCCTAGCTCTAGCCATAGCTATAAAAAACAACAAACAACCTAGTTTTTGTATTTCCTCATTTTTTACATTATGTTGCATTGATTTCTGAAATTCATGATTAATCACCTTTGACATGGACAAATTAGAATTGTGGCTACCATCACTAGTTTCAATTCAAATTGTCATGACTATGTGAAATGTCACCATTCATCGATGAATCATTGATTAGGGGGCATTTACCTACATTATGTCAAAATATGTTTGGTAGAAATGAGTTTCCACCAAACTGAATACTTCATCCATCACCTTGAGGGAATATAAAAATTTCCCATCATCACTTATTGGACTCTTTCAGAATGTCTCAGTTGAACTTGCTAGAAAGACAGTTCTCATTTATATTAAATTCCTTAGTAACCCTCCTTACTATAATGTTTTGTTTGGATAAATTTATATGTGTTCCATGAAGGTTATGGCATCATTAGTTTTTTGCACAATCAAATTCCCACATAACAGAAAAATTATTACAAATGACCAATTGACACACTATGAGACAAGGATGTCCTTCACATATAACAGTTTCTTACCCTTTCTCAGGTCCCAAAAAAAATTAATCCCTTCCTTAAAATAGGTTATCCTAGGAATATTGAAACACTCTTCTCTCCTTGGCACTTATCCAGACATCCGCATATGTTTCTCTTGTATGTTTTGTTTCCACATCAACTGACACATAGTCTTAGGATGCTCAACCACCAAAGTAACCCATGATTACAATGATGAGTGATACCAAATTCCTTCCATACTCTATCACCCAAACTCCTTTCCTATACAGACCACCTGGTTTCATTTCACATTAGGTGATGGCGACACTCACCTTGCCTAAAATGGCAGTATCCTTACAAGTATGGTACTTGGTACACCCTACCACATTTGTTATACTAATGAAAATTCATACTATGACCACTATCACTATGCTTATTACCCAACCTATAGATACACTAGAGCATAAATTAGGAAAGGACATGAGGAAAGTCAAGAATAAATACCCCTATAACACATATTCTCCTGGGATACCTCCCCCATGTTCCCTATGTGATTTGATGGCACACCCTACCAATGAATGCCCCTCATTAGAATAACTGAAAGTCCTTATTCACACCCCCGAAGCGTCAGTTCCATAATATCTAGTTTAGGATGATAATGTCACCTCACCTTGTAACAATGCATTGTATACCAACCATCCTTGCATCATTTTTTCACAATATGAACATTGCACACACCATTATCCTAAAATTCCTTAATATCAGGATGCATTGAATGCATTACATGACACTTTTAGGGTTGCACTTGTTAGGGCCTGAAACTAACTCCTTTATTAATGTAATAAGCCCAAGAAGACCCATAATAGCCATGATTATTTAGTTTAATAAATAAAGCCCATAAGAATTGTAAGTGGCTGACCTACATTATGAAAGGGGACCACAATTATTTATAGCGAGATATAGACAATAAATAAGGTGGTTAACCCACATTATGCAAGGTACCATGAATAGTTATGGTTTTTGGTCTGATGAAACTATATATTATCGAACATAGTAAGGGAAGTGTTGTGTTGTGCTGTGTAATTGTGTTATGCTCTACTACAAGTTTCCCCCTCGAAGAGGTAAGTGATTAGTATTGTTGTAGATCTTAATAAAGTATTTCCATTCATATCATCCCATTGTGTTATTTTTTGTGGTATCTTTGTCATATTTCACACTTTTGATATTTTTTTGTGTGTCAAGCATACTACAACACCCCCTCTTCTCCCCACCCCGAATGTAGATGATGCAACAAAAAAAAATTTACTACATCTCCTCTAAGGATAACCTCCAAGTAGAAAATGAATGTGCTCTCTACACTCATACATATCATTTTTCATCACCATCTATAGGAATGAAGAAGAATAAGTTGAATAAGAACACTTCGATCACTAATCCAAGTCCTTCATCCACCCTATGTGATGGGCTAGGAAATTTGATTGAATAGTGCCCAGTATTGAGATATATTTTTCACATTCTTCATGCTTATTTTCCACCCATACTCTTTCACACAAGGAAATTTCATTTTTCATATTTTCCCCATGTACCATTTCTACATAGCATGCACATTATATGCGTAATTTACCCCAACACCATATATTTAGGGAAACATGGTTTTCCTTGTAATATATTGAGACAAAGTCACCAGTCCTTCTTCCCTCATCATATAAGTCTAGGATTGGTATGTTACATCATAGAAGTTATACTCTTTTGCACAGATTTCCTGGGACATAAACACCATCCCCTCCCAACCATCCTCTTCACATATGGGAGATACTCCCGCCCCCTAGTGCTAATGACACGCAACATCATGTTCACTTCATTTCCTCTTCCATAGTAACAATTATTAAATTCATATACTCATCGTTCCATGATGTTGATATCTCTTTACCCATTGCAAATATTGCACCATATAAGGCCACATGAACCCAACCTATCTATGAATTTTCAACATATTTTTGTTCTATGACAAAAAGACGATATCATACCCCTACTTGTCAACTAGCACTTCCATGTGCCAACAATGCCTCATGACCTACCAATGCCTACATCCCCCTTTTCGATCCTTTTTCATTCTGATGAAGATATTCTTGATGCCATGAAGGTACCACAATTTCCATGGTACATCATGAATCATCACTCTTTCTCCATCCTATAAAAAAAATTATACATACCACCACACCCACAAACACCATTTACACACTAGAAACATAGCATTTTATTCCTATAGGCCATGTACACTGATTCAAAAACCCCATACCGTCACCAAATGAATTTGAAAAGCGAAATATGGAAAGCATACCATGTACCATTAAAGAGGATATCTCAATCAATCCTAGCATAATTGAATAAAAATTATCGGGGGAATCCTAGTCTCGGGAGTAGGCTTCCTCGTATGAAGCGCTATTCCAATAATACTGACACATTTTCACTTGGTCATTTTCTGAAATGCCTAGAATAATTCCTATTACCATCGAACAATATATCGCCACCTGGCCTAATGCCTCCCTTCTGAGCCAAAATAAGTGACTAATTCATCCCTCTAAAGTTGAATTCATTGAGCTTGAAATCCATAAATTACGCAAATTTAGCTTTATCTACCCTATTTATTAAAAAATTGGATTTCTAACCTTGTACTCGGCAATAAAAAACAAGGGACAATTCAGGTTTATACTCACTTTCACAATTTAAATAAATCACGCTCTAAGGATAATTTCCCCACCGATTTTATTGATTAGGTCATCAATGCCTATATGGGCCATGGAGTCTTATCCTTTATGGATACCTTCTCAGGCTACAACTAAAATAATATTCAACACATTGATCAACATAATGCTGCATTAACTACACCATGGGGTAACTTAACATATCACATCATTGCCTTTGGTCTTAAGAACACTAGAGCCATTATTTAGCGGGTCATAGACTACATATTTCATGACTTGGCTCATCTCATCGTAGCATACTTTTTTGACATCACCATTCATTCCAATAAATTCTTATACCACATCAAGGATCTTTACATATTATTCTAGCATTCTCGCTAGTACAAATTATGCTTGAATTTGTATAACTTACCCTAAGATACTAAATTGACTAAGAGAGTAACATGACTACTCACCTATCTATCCCTATTAGTTGATCATATGCTTTGGATAGGTGTAAATTCTTGACATATCACCAAGATCAAAACAAGAGTAGCACTAGAAGAATTACAAATGAAGGGGAAATGTGGGCCCCACTTCCCTTATGTATGTCATTTTCAACATCTTCTAGAGGTTCATTCAAGAGCCCACAAGCTCCACATTTTGAACTATTAATCACATTGGAATGAGTCCACTTCATTATTCATCACTATGCCCTCTATTAAGCTTACTATAATTTCTCATTCGGGGCCTTTTATACACTCATAGTACTTATGAGGTGCACCTTTTTGTCATTTTGGTCATTTTTTCTTCAATATATGAAGAGTGCCTCACCTATATTTTTTTATAATTCTTTCATTTGGGGTACTGATTTTGAAATTATAGATCACTTCTAGATTCAAAGAAGACTCAGAACCCCCAGACTACTACTCAACATTTAAGGTATCATTATTCACTTACATGATAGGTTTCATGAAACATTACATATCCTGACAAAATTTCTCCTAAGTTAACCATGGGGCCCATCATCTTGTTCATGTCCATTACCACCTTCAATTTTAATTTGGTATACTTATTCCTTAGATAGTATTTCTTTTACACACATGGATTTCCCTATTCAGTAGCACCCTTTACACTATCAACATCCATGTCCATTCTCTTCACAGCTTACAAATCATTCAATTGCATGATTTTGAATATGAGCCTCATTCCCATCTTTTTATCTCATTGCTTACCACCCTTTTCCTAGACACTCACCATGTTTCGGTTTTCCTGAATGCACCATTGCATTCCGCACTTGGCCTTTCACTCCTCAACATTGCAGTAGATCATCCGCGACAACAAATTTTTTTCATTCACCTCACACCAATACTAGCCAATGGGACTCCTTCCCTTTGTAGTTAATTTCGTGCACCATCACGCAAGCCATTGTATCATCAGGGTACCCATCTCTTTGTTTGTACATTCCAACCATTTTTAAATTATTTTTTCAGTGGCAGTCACTAGTCGCCCTTGGATGGAATTTTCATCACTAGTTATTTATCTCACAACAACATATCACCATCATGCATCCATTTTCACTGATAGTCGGAAAAATAATATCTTTTTCCCCTTGATGTACTTCCAACCTCAGGGGCCTATTACTCAAAATTTTGTTTTGAATATCACCACTTGCATTCACACTCCAACCTTCGGCAGTTTCCAATGTCCATTACACATTTTCAAACTTAACCATTTCGTATTTGTCCCACCATATTAAAGTATCTACATCAGATTCACATGGATTCCAAAAAATCATATCTTGTTGTATAGACACTCCCTTCTATAGATAGAAGTGACATCCCTAGTGCTAAATGAAGTGTCTAGGAATATCGTACTCTTATGCTAACGCCTGTTGATATTGTTTCATGATCTTCTCGCTTCCAAGTTCTATCCTCTTTATGCCATTGAAGATGAATAGCTACAAGGAACATAAAACAAAGATGAAAAATGAATACATAGATTAATTAATTCTAACATAAACTATATGACAAATCAGAGAGTATCAACCTAAATGAGTAATTATTTACACATTTATGTGAAGAAAACACATAATTTTTTATTAATATAAAGTAAGGGAAGAATACAACCAATTAAGATCTGATGTTGGAAGCCTCCTTGGAATCAGTTTCAAAGTCCTAGCCAACACCTCCAAGCACTCCTTTCTCCTTCAGAAAATGGTAGAAGTTAGACACAACTGTGGAGAAGGATGGTGTTGAGCCCCAAAAATGTCCTTCTATTTCACCAAATTTCACTTCAATTCCTTTGTCCTTTACCATTTGCAGTCTTAAAATATCAATAGGATTAATTAAAGTCACTTCAGGAATGCATATAATGACTGAATTGCTATATTTTCATGGTTTTGTTGTTGTAGTAACTTTTTACTAGACCCAGCTACAGAATGCAGCCATTCTATAGCTAGTCGCCTATTCTGCAGCTATCTTCATGTTTACACAGGTTACAGGTGTCACTTAGAGGAAAAATACATATGGCTGGATTCCAGACTTCATCTACATCATTCCTTGTCCTCTACAAAGTCTGAGTAAAAATCTCCAAGTGGTTATGCACGTGGAAGAAATCAAAACTAAGAGGTAGACTTCTACCGGGACAAGAAATCTACATATGTCTTCAGCAAGAGTACGAGGCTTCTACAAGAGTTCCAATTTCATTTTTTATGGGAAATAAACTTATCCATATTTCTTCTCAAGGGTATTTATGTATTTATCTTATAATAATGACACGGGAGACTGAGAAATAGCTAGCTAGATTGATGTTTTGTGGTTAGATCTCAAAAATCTGTAATACTCTGTTTCTGAAGTATTTTTTTCTTTAATGAAAAGAAGTCCAACTTTATTGCATGATCTAAGGAAATCTTGAGGATATTTGTATGCTAATCTGGTGGTAGAGGACCCATACTTCCCGAGAAGCTCTGTGCATATTTTTTAGATAAGTAACTTTAGCTCTGTTTCATTCCTAATTCAAGCAACTTTTTGAACTCCATGTTTTATGCTAACTTACATCGAATGTTACAGCCAGTATTATTCTTATGAATTGTTCCAAAATATAACTAACACTGAATTAGACATAGCTGTAATATTTTAGAGATTAGTTGCATTTTAGTTCAGTTGTAATACTCCAGAGGTTAATTGCACTCTAGTTAAGTTCTGTTGACTGTATTTCAAGTTTGATTGATTGCATTCTAGTTCAGTTCTGTTTAATGTATTTTAAGTTTTATTAGTTAGTTGTATTCTAGTTCTATTCCATTAGACTTCAAGGCCTTCATTATTTACAAACTAATCTTGTTATTAATCTCTTCCAACACATCATCATATGGACATGAATTAGTGATATCAGTTCGAGGCCTTGACTGTTCTGCAATTTCTTATAATTTTACAAATAGCCTTTTTCCAAAACTATTCCAAAATATTTCTAACTCTCGAATGAGGCTTAGTAGTGACAATTTGAGTTGCAGAATGGATTAATTTCAGTGTCATAAGTTAATTTAGAGTAGGTTTCCTTACTATGCTATAGATAATCTTTTCCAATTGTGTTCCAAAAAATTTCTAACCATGGATGAGATTTTTGTGATATTGTAAGTTGTTGTTTACTTAGAAGAACCTCATTGCATTAAGCTTACCCTTTTTTCAATCTATTCCAACATAATTCTAATGAATGAATTAGACTAAGTTCATGTTATGGGTTATTTTTTTTTCTTGTCAAGTTTTGCATTCTCTGTTCTTAAGTGCTATACATAGTTTAGAATAGCCTTTGCTCTGTTTTAGTGTGACCAATAACTTCTCTTTGTTAAACACTTAGTTCTTTTCCTCTTAGCATAAAAACAAAAAAGCAAAAACACTAGAGAAACACTAAACACAATGAAGTAGGAAGTAGATACCTAGGCACATATAGTGCACTTCACTTCAACAGTTTACTAGCTCCGGTTGACAATTTATGAAATCAATTTAGGAACACTAGGTTGAGCAGACATTTTGGCACCATTGCCAGGGAAGTGTAACTAAGTAGCCTTGTTTCTTACCTCCCAAAAACAATGAAATTCATAGAGAAAGAGATTCAAGGGGTAGATTCATAAGAAGCAGAAGCTTGATTCCTAGAACACCACTTGTTCCACCAAAACCAAGAAGCAACACACCTCCAAATCAAACCTACATTCCATCCTATACTAATCACAGACTTCTAGAAGGCTTAAGATCAGATATTCCATTAGAAATACCTTCCACTTCATCCATTGAACTTGTTTTATAAGAAGATTCAACGACCCCTACTAGAGACACAAAATTTTCCATTTCCACAGAAGAATCAACTATGGAAGAAGAAGGGGGAGGAGGAGTCTTTAATGGAGGTAGAGGTGCAGAAGGAGAAGTTGGTAGAGATGCAGAAGGAGGCAGAGGAAGAGGTAGAAGGAAAATGGGAAGCTCTTTTTGGTTTCCTATAGTAGATGAAGAAACTAATGCAACTATGAAAAACATTTCACCCTCTGTCCTTCCAAACTTCCATGGACTCAAAAATGAAGATCCTGAAACCTTCCTATTTGAATTTGAAGTCCATGTATAACCTATGATTACTTACAAGATGCCCAAAAACTTAAACTATTTCCTTCAACATTGAAAGGAGAAGCATTAAAATGGTTTATGAGTTTGATCAACAGTTCTATTAGGACATGGGAAGACATGAAACATGAATTTGTAGAGAGGTATTTGGATTACTGTATGCCAGTCAACCATAAGGAGGAAGTGTTTAAAATGTTACAAAAAGAGGATGAAAATCTTGAATATTTTATAGAGAGGTTTAACTATAACATCAAGAGGGAAAAAATGGAAAACTTAGACCAAGACACTTTGAAAGCTCTCTTGTTGAAGACAATTAGGGATGAATGGTTAGATATCCTTAACATGATGGGAAAAGGGGATATATATCAGCTCACATTACCTGAAATAGCTGAATTATGTATCAACCTTTTAAGAGGGAAATATAAAACTATAAAAGGACCAAGAGACCCTGCTCTTGCAAGGGCAAATAAGTCTGCTTGTCAGACAGTAAGTAGGGAAGAAATAGGACATATGCTTGATGAATTCAAATCTAATATTTCAGGGAGTCTTAGTGAAAAAATAGACACCCTTAAGTTACAAAACAAGAAAAAAGCTGAATCTGATGCCTTAGCAATATTTTGTCCCAAATGTAGAAAGAAGCATGCCTTGAGAGAATGTCCTTTGGATGCAAAAGTAGTAGAGACCTGTATAATTTGTTCAAAAAAACATGAGACCAAGATTTGTCCTTCACTTCCTCATCTTAAAGTTGTCTTTCAAGAAGAAAACTCTACAAATTCCACAGAATCTCTCAATTTTGTCTCTATAAGGCCTTGGAAAGGAACTCAAACACAAGGATTCCATGATCAGCTATATAATCAAACCCCACCAAATTGGAATTCTTGGCAGCAACCTTGGCCCCAATTCCAAAATCAATCTAAAACTTGGGCACAAGGAGCACAAAATCCCTATGGAAGATAATCTTAGTACTATCAATATCCACCATATCCACATTTCCCTCCTCAACAGAATTTTCAACAAAATCCTCAAAATCCACAACATCAAAATCAACCACTTCCATTACCATTTCCTTAAAAAAAAAATTAGTTACCTTCCCAACCCATACCAAACCCCAACAATAAAAATCCTCAAAACACATACATGATAGAAGGCCAACATTTTCCAACTTATTTTATTACTCCTTTAGACCTTAGTGATGTTCAACTTAGGTCTGGAAGAATACTTGATAAGAAGAAACCTTCTGTAATCATACAAGAGCAAAACAATTATGAGGAAGATTCTGTACTGGTGAATAAAATTCATGAAGAGAACAAACCTTTCCAAGACCCAAACATTGAAAAATCAAAACAAAAAGAGCCAATAATTTCAACTCCTATATTAGAGCAGCCATCAACATCCACCTCTACACCTCCTTTTCCAGAAATATTACAAATTTATAGGGGTGTAGAAAAACAAATTATGGTGCCTAATTATGATTTCCTAGATGAGCTAAGAAATGTTTGTATTAAGATCCCATTATTACAAGCTATCAAGGAAATTCCAATTTTAGCAAAAACAATAAAGGAGTTGAGCATTAAAAAAATAGGAAAAAGAATAAGAGAGACAAAGAAAATTCAACTGGAAGGAAAAATAGCAGATATCATGATGGGTAAGATTTCCATTCCAATGTATCTAGACCCAGGAAATCCAATTGTTAAGATACACATCAATGGAACTGAGATCCAAAACACACTTATTGATTTAGGAGCAGCAATCAATATCATGAGTAGGCAAATCATGGATAAACTGAAACTTCCTAATCTTCTTTTTACACCCACATTATTACAATTAGCAGACAGATCTGTGATCAAACCTGATGGGTTAATAGAAGACATTCCAGTGTCCCTAGATTGTTGGGAGTATCCTATGGATTTTATGATCCTAACTCCTAAGAACAATCTAGGAGGACATCCTATTATATTAGGAAGACCTCGGTTAGCTACAACTGATGCTTTCATTAGTTGTAGATCTGGTGATATGTACATCTCTGATCGTAGTTCAACCAAGAAATTTACCTTGTATCCTCTAGCAAAGACAATTAAAGAATTAGATGATACTCAATGGATAGAGGATGAAGAAGACTTACAACCTCTCTTCACAATTTCAGAGATTAGTGAAGATAGCTAGATTCTGAATACCTTAGAAAATTTTGAATCCTCTTCGAGATACAAACATGAACAATTTCAAGAAGAATCCAACATTGAGTTTTTATCAACAAGACAAATGTCTCTTTATTCCATGGATAAATTTGGCAGTTCTACAATTGAGATATTTCCAGGCAAAACTTTAAACATAAACAAGAACCTAGAGAAATCTCAACAAGAAGAGCTAGTCAAGATATTACAAAGACATTCTTCTGCATATGCATGGGAGTACACTGATATGAAAGGGATAAGCCCTAATACTTGCACTCATCACATCTACATAGAGGAAAATTGTAAACCAATCAGACAACCTCAGAGATGGATGAATCCAAATCTTAGGGAGATTGTTAAAGAAGAATTGCATAAATTGTTAAATGTCAACTTTATCTATCCCATTTCAGATAGTCAGTGGGTAATTGTGCCAAACAAAAATGGTAAATGGAGGGTATGTATTGACTACCGGGAATTAAACAAAGCTACTCTTAAAGATCATTTTCCCTTACCTTTCATAGATCAGGTATTAGACGCATTAGCTGGCAAAAAGTACTTCTCATTTTTAGATGGGTTTAGTCGTTATAACCAAATTCAAGTAGCACTTGAAGATCAATACAAATCCACATTTACCTATCCTTGGGGTACCTATGCTTACCGATTATTTCCATTTGGACTATGCAATGCAGCTGCAACATTTCAAAGGGCAGTACTAGGAATGTTTTCAGATCTAATACATGATTGTGTAGAGGCATATATGGATGATTTCACAGTTTATGGAAACACATTTGAAGAAGCCTTAGAAAACTTGGAAAAAGTTTTAAAGATATGTAAAGAAGCAAATCTTTCACTAAGTCATGAGAAGTGTTTTATGATGTTTACTGAAGGAATTGTTTTGGGGCATCACATTTCAGGGGATGGGATTAGAGTTGATGAGTCGAAGTCATCTCTAACTTATCTATTCCAAGTTGTCAAAAATATGTTAGGAGTTTTCTAGGATTTACAGGATATTATCGAAGGTTTATAGAAAAATTTACCAAGATAGAATCTCCACTTTTCAAATTACTTAGCAAGGACTGTGAATTCAAGTGGAATCCTGATTGCTAGTTAGCCTTTGAGACCCTGAAAACAAAAAACTCTGAAGCACCTATTTTAAGGGGACCTAACTGGAAGTTACCTTTTCATATTTCAACAGATGCCTCAGATATAGCTTTAGGAGCAGTATTGGGACAAAAATACCTGATTTTTATGCCATCTACTATACAAGTAAAAATTTGACTCCTTCAGAGTTAAATTATACTGTAACTGAAAAAGATTTTTTAGCTGTTGTTCATGCCATAAACAAAATTAGACACTATATAACAGGATATGAAACTTTTGTTCACACAAATCACTTTGAAATTAAATATCTAATGAACAAATCAATTACTAATGGCAGAGTCATAAGATGGTTATTGATTTTACAAGAATTCAACATCACCATTCTAGATAGGCCTGGGAAACAAAATACAGTAGTTTATTTCCTATCTAGACTCCAAAAAATTAAAGACAACACCCCAGTTGAAGATAAATTCCCTGATGAATATCTTTTTTCAGTTTCTACTCAGACTCCTTGGTTTGCTGACATTGCTAATTATTTAGTTTTAGGGAAATTTCCTTCAATAATGAATGTAAGAGACAAAATAAAGATCATTTATGACAGTGAAAAAAATTCATGGATTGCTAATGAGTTATACAAAACAGGTCCAGATTTTATCATTAGGAGATGTGTTCGGGAAGATGAGATGCCTGAGATCCTCAAGGCATGTCATGATGAACCTTGTGGCAGACATATTTTGTTGATAAAAGGACAGCTTATAAGGTCCTTCATTTAGGATACTATTGGCCATCTATTTTTAAAGATGCTAAAGAGTATGTCAAAAGGTGTGACAGTTGCCAAAGGGTAGGGAAAGCTTCTCCTTCAGGTGAGATTCCATTGCAGCCTCAGGTACATATTGAACCTTTTGAGAAATGGGCTTTAGATTTTGTAGGACCTATTAGTCCTCCATCAAGAAAAAAGAAATATATATTAGTTTGCACTGATTATGTTACCAAATGGGTAGAGGCCAAGCCATTAATTTCTGCTACTGAAGCATCTGTAGTTAATTTTCTTTTTGAGGATATTTTTACTCATTTTGGTGTCCCAAGTGATATTGTTACAGATCAAGGAGCTCAATTCACATCAAGGCTAGTGGAACAAATGATGGAGAGGTACAAAATAAGACACAGAAAATCTACTCCCTATCATCCACAAGCAAATGGTCAAGTGGAATCTACTAATAAGGTCATTGAAGGGATCCTAACAAAGACTGTTCATTTACATAGAAGAGATTGGGCAAACAGGCTTCCTGAAGCCTTGTGGGCCTATAGAACTACATGGAGAAGCACAACAGGCCATACTCCTTATGAACTTGTTTATGGAAAACACGTTTTTCTTCCCATAGAGTTTCATATTCAAACTTTTAAAATGGAAGTTCAACTAGGACTTGATCTAACAGAAGCACAAAAGCACAGATTGGAGTAGATTAATGAATTAGATGAGATCAGACAAGATGCAGTCCAAAAAACAAGTATAGTCCAGCAACAAAGGACTAGATGGCATGATAAGTACATCAAGGAAAATAAATTAAAAGAAGGTGACTGGGCCCTCTTGTTTGATTCAAAGTTCAAATATTTTCAAGGTAAATTCCAAACACATTGGCTTGGGCCATATGCAGTTATGAAATTTTTTGACAATGGAGCAATAAAAATCAGGACAATAGATGAAGAGAAGGTCACTTTTTTTGTAAATGGTCATATATTGAAGTTGTATCATAAGCCACTTTCAAGAGAAGAATTTATCAAGAAATTCCAGGAAAACATTGATGTGAAGTTAATGAAGAAGAATTCTTCTTCTTCATTAACTTAACTGAACTTTCTGAATTCGAATGTATGAAATAATAATAATAATAATAATAATAATAATAATAATAATAAAGTATAAACATGAAAACTAATCACTGATTAGCATGTTTATATAGAAAAGATAAAGTGAAAGTCAGAATCCTTCTGACACTTTAGCTTTTCAAATTTCTTCTTTTCCTACAAGCAACTATCATAAAATCATAAGTGATCACATTCCACTTATGATCCATTTCACTCCATTCATTCATAACTCATTCACCCCATTCATTCATATTTCATTCACTCCATTCATCCATATCTCATTCACTCCATTTCATGGTCCATCTCATTTCCATCTCAGATTTCTAAATTTGATCTCTTTCTGCAAATTGAGTACTACAAATCATAAGTTGCAGACCACCTTTTTATGCCACTTCATATTTGTGATTCATTCCATTCCATTATATTCCACTTCATTCATGCTCCATTCCACCATATTTCATGATCCATGATTAATCCATTTCATACTACTCTCCATCCATGTTTCAAATAATTTCATTTCATGTTTCAAAGCTCCTACAGGTATATTCTGCAGCCAGATATTCTGCAGTCAGACATTCTTCAGCCAGCCAGACATTCTGTAGCCAGATACCCTGCAGGCAACTATCCAGCAACCACTTGTTAAGTAGCAAATTGACCCTGCACATCTATGTCAACAAGAAAAATTAAAGGGATTAGGAAGGCTGAAGAATCAATGATTTTCAAAGGAAGACAAAGCATATTAACACCATAAAAATCGAAGGAAAGGCTAAGGTAAAGTTGTGAAATTATTATGATGACAGATTATGAAAGTTATAGTATAGTTAAGTCATGTATGATTCATAAAGTTATTTTGATTATTCGTGTTGATCAAGCCTATTAAACCTATCATAAAAACCTTGGACAAAATCCCTTCCATTCCACCATACCAAACCATCATTTATTAAAAATCAACAGTTAGTACTGAAGTGACCTATTCGGTCACGTCACTAAACCGAAGTATTCAGTGATGATTTTGAATTTCTCATGAGATTTTTCCACGGTCTCTTCTTTCATGATAGCTCTCAAATTCATTAATTCATGTGAATCACCTTCACCGCATTTTACTCATCCCATAACCACTTCATATCATCTTTCCGTAGCTAATTCCTGATGCATAAGCAGAGAAGGAACCTTTGGGGTAAAAACAACTCTCTGCAGCCATTTTTACCATGAATAGAAGAGCAGTAATGGAGAAGTAAATTGAAGGTTGAGAAAAGAAGCCATGGGTCTCATTGTAAGGTCTGAACCAGTCGGAACCAAATACTTAGACGGTTACCCACAAATTAGAGAAATGCTACAGCAAGATGGGTGGTTACAGTTTTTGGAAAAGTTCAATGGTTTTCATAAAGAGGTAACTAAGACATTTGCACGGTCATTAAATAGAGCAGAAGTTGAAATAGGAAGATGTAAAGTTCACTATAACAGAATCCTTCATTGCAGATGCAACAAAATTACCAAGGCAAGGTGAACGATGGTTCAAAAACAAGGAATCTCACAATGAGGCCTGGAGGCAGATGCTCAAAACACCAGGTATGGATATTTCAGTTTTTAAGAAGGGCATCCCTAGCTCAGCACTGAAGAATAAATGGCGAAATATGTTGCTCATTTTACAAAAGTTTATAACTTGTGAGGGAAGGTTTGGTACCCTATATGTTTATCACATTCGGCTTATGATGCATTTCTTAGATGAAGAAATAAATTTACCCTTTTTCTTACTTCATAGCTTAAAGAGAATTGCCTCTAATGTCCAAAAGAGGGTTCAATTCTATTGGGAAATATACTGAGGGGGGGGCGGGTGAATCAGTATATTGTGCAACAATCAAACTTTTACTTTTTCCTTTCTAAAAACCCATACGCTACTTTACTGAAGGAAACTAGCATATATACGCGAATATCCTTTACAGAACTCACGTATGTCCAGAGATCTAATTATGTGTTTTAAGTCTTAACTCAGATCTAAACAGAATAATCATCACACATATGCAACACACATGAACACCAGGATTTTTAGGTGGAAACCCAATTTGGGAGAAAACCACCGCTGCCGTTGTTTCAGCCTTAAAAATTTATTATTAAGAAAACTTCTTACAATCATGTACTGGTGCCGACTCAAACCAGCACGCAGGCACCCACCTGCAGAAGGCTACAACCTTCTCTCGTTTACCAGCCTCTCCTGGAAAGGAGCTACAACCCCCTACACTCGTTTACCAGCCTCTCCTAGAAGGGAGCTACTACCCCCTAATAACTTCTACTGGCAGAAAGCTGCCACTTTCATATTGAAGGCTTCAACCCTCAAATCCACTGCAGACCACGTTTCATCAATTTTCAAACTGGATCAAACAGCTCCAACACAACCCTTTACTTGTCAATAAACAACCTTTGCCCAAAGCATCAAATAGAACTGTGAAACCACTGTAACCAGAATATCAGATATAACCCAGACTTCAGAATAGATATGCAGAAACACATTCAACCTTCAGCAACCATTAGATCAGAAATCATACACGTTTTTATTTCATCAGACCCGCATATATACGTGCTCTTCAGAAGACGAACCCGTGTATACTTCAGTACATTTTCCAAAAAAAACCCTAACTGCGCATACGCACTTTTCTTTCAACATACCCACGTATACACGTGCTTTTCATGAAATGAACCTGCGTATAGATCTATAAAAGATAAACTTTGTAGTACAGACCAGATCTATAAACTTACCCAGATTTCTTCAATCTCTTCAACAGGATTGCGCCAGGTCTTCTTCACTTCTTTTCAGATCATCCTTGACATTCACCATTTCTAGATCTAGAGATCTTGAGCCTTCATCATGCTCATAGGAGCATCATAGATTCAGATCTATCAATTAGGAACAGAGTTCACCCATACAGATATACTTCAGAGTGAAGTATTCATCAAAGCCCAGACTCATGCACACCATGCACAATGATTTTCTTCTCCTTATATAGGTTTACCCTTTTTCAATACCATGAGCCAAAACCACATTACTTTCGATGGTATTCCTGGGCGGGGTCACATAGATGAATCATTACTCAATACAATGGGTCAATACCATGGTGGTTACCCCCGGTTTTACATATTTAGAGCGCTTTTGCCCATATGCGACTTGGAACGTTATTTCCCGCGTGCATACGCTACTTTGTCTAGACAAATCCGCGTATGCCTTGAGACATACTCTTTTCATCATGTTCTAGCACATACTGACATTCCTTCCATCATTACCTTCTGTTCTCATTGTATATACATCAGATTTACATCATTTAACGAGTTCATAAATACATATTCCATCAGGGACAACTTCATCAAGTAGGTTGCCATCATCTTCATCAAGTGGGTTGCCATCAAGGACAATACTCAGCATCATATTGCCAACAATCTCCCCCTTTGGAATTGATGGAAACCATGATGGTGTTTGATCACCACAACAGATAGATACATTAAGAATACAATGACACCATGTCACTCTCCCCCTTTGACATCAAGGGCAAAGGGCGGATCAAAACCAACACAAGGATTTTCTCCTCATGTAGAAGGAAGCGCTCTGCAGATCTAATATGTACTGAAGGTACCATGCTCCCCCTGAGTTCATGCTGAGAGTTCAAACATATTTTTCAATGAAGTACATGACTCTATGACCTTCCTATCCCCAAGGACTCATACATGCATCAAAGATCCAACCAAGTGGATTTACATAAGAGACTCAAATACCCAACCAAAAAGGGTTTACACATTTTTACTCAACTACCCAGTCAAGTGGGTTTACAAATTTGAACAAGTCCTTACATGAATGAATATTACAATTTGTCAACATAGGTCTCAACATGAATTTTTCATCAAATTACAAATATGACCTTTTATGACCACTAACAGAAAGACCTCAAGAGAGATCATATTTCAGAATCATAAGCCAACAATGCATAATACCCAGCAAGGCTATTGCTCCCCCTGAACCTGTACATTAGTTTACTCCTTCATCTCCCCCTTAGCTTGTGCATCCTAAACACTTTTCAACAGAAGATCATCAAGGCATCTTTACCCAATATCAAAGAATTAGACAGAAATATAAGAGATAAAACTTCACCAGAGATACCATACAGCATCAGAGATATCAAACAGTGACGCAGATGTGCTGTAAAATGCTGACCCCAACCAAAAATTGTCAGCAACTGACAATACGCGGCTTTCTATGGATAAACTCGCGTTTATACGCGACTGTCTTTCAGGAAACCTGGGTATTCAATTTGATCTTCTCAATTTAAGCAGTTCTGATTTTCCTCCCAGCAGAGACTACTCCCAGCTTCTGTCTGAGATATTCGAACGCTTCCCTGGGCAGAGGTTAGGTAAATATATCAGCAACTTGTTCTTTGGAGGGAACATACTCCAACTTCAACTTTTGTTCAAGCACTTGTTCACGTAAGAAGTGATACTTGATGGGAATGTTCTTGGTCTTTAAATGCATAACAGGATTCTTTGAGATACTGATGGCACTTGTATTAACACACATAATGGAGATAGGAGGTGTACATTTGATTTGAAAATCTTGCAAGGTTTGCATCATCCAAAGGAGTTGAGTGCAACAAGACGCGGCAGCCACATATTCTTCTTCTGCTGTAGATAAGGCAATAGAATTTTGCTTCTTGCTGAACCAAGATACCAATCGGGGCCCCATATAGAATGCACCACCACTAGTGCTTTTCCGATCATCAACACTTCCAGCCCAATCTGCATCTGTGTAAGCATGAAGAGTAAGATCATCATTCTTTGGATACCACAGTCCAAAGTCTTGAGTTCCTTGTAGATATTTGAATATTCTTTTGACAGCCTGAAGGTGAGACTCTTTTGGATTAGCTTGGAATCGTCCAACAATCCCAACTGCATGCATAATGTCTGGTCTAGTCCCAGTGAGATAAAGTAGGCTTCCTATCATTGATCTATATTCTGGTTGATTCACCGTGGGAGAATCATCATGAGAACTGAGGTTACACCCGGTTATCATTGGTGTACTTACAGGTTTGCATTCTTCCATGCCATACTTCTTCAAAATTTGCTTAAGATATTTTGTTTGTGATAAGAATATTCCATCTGCAGTTTGATTCACTTGCAACCCAAGAAATAATGTTAGTTCTCCAAGTAAGGACATTTCAAATTCTTGCTGCATGACAGAAGCAAATTTCTTACTCATAGATTCTTCATTACTCCCAAAAATGATGTCATCAACATATACAACCACAATCAATAGTTTATCATTTTCAACCTTTGTGTATAAGTTGCTATTAGCAGACCCTTTTGAAAATCCTTGTTGATGAAGATATTTGTCAAGACGATAATACCATGCCCTTGGAGCTTGTTTGAGACCATATAGAGCCTTTTCAAGTCTACAAACAAGATTTCATCATTTCCCAAAATGAATCCTTCCGATTGTTCTATATAAACTTCTTCTTCTAGATCACCATTGAGAAAGGCAGATTTAACATCCATTTGATAAAATTTGATTTGTTGAAAACTTGAAAAAGCAAGAAACATTCTTATGGCTTCAAGTCTAGCTACAGGAGCAAGAGTTTCTTCAAAGTCTATACCTTCTTGTTGAGTATACCGCTTGCAAACCAGTCTAGCTTTGTTTCTTATAACATCCCCATTCTCATTTAACTTGTTCTTGAATATCCATTTAGTTCCAATGACATTTTTATCATGTGGTCTTGGCACGAAATCCCAAGTGTGATTCTTTTCAATTTGATCAAGCTCTTCATTCATGGCTTGAATCCAACATTCATCTTTGCAAGCTTGATTGACATTGTGTGGTTCAATTGTGGATAGAAATGCCAGATAGCTAGAAGATCCCACAAGAGTGCTCCTTGTTTGTACACCTGATTCCTTGTCTCCCAAAATTTGAGATTCAGGATGATTCTTTTGAAGATATCTGGATGGAGCCTTTTCAGATAAATCATCTTCAGGTTCTTCATTGGATCCACTGTCTATATTATTTCCATTTGATGTAGAAGGACAAAAATCACCATCATCTTCTTCTGTTGCTTCTTTTTCTTCTTTAGGAGCTGCAGGAGACTCATCAATAACAACATCAATACAGTCAACAATCTTTCGAAGCCTTTTATTGTAACATTTGTATGCTCTGCTTGTAGATGGGCAACCAAGAAGTATCCCTTCATCTGATCTAGGTTCAAACTTGCTAAGCTTTTCATCATTATTTTTGATAAAGCATTTACTTCCAAAAATTCTAAAATGCTTCACAGAGGGAGAATTACCATACCAGAGTTCATATGGAGTTTTGTCACTATTTACCCGAATATGTGCCTTGTTGAGAATGTTTGCTGCTGTATGTGCTGCTTCTCCCCAGAACATGTCAGGAGTTCCAGAATCATCAAGCATAGCTCTAGCCATTTGTTGAATTGTTCTATTCATTCTTTCTACTACGCCATTTTGTTGTGGAGTGCCTGCTACAGAGAACTGTCTTTTTATGCCATGTTGTTCACAAAATTCAAAGAATTCATTTGATGTATATTCTCCTCCTCGATCAGATCTAAGACACTTGATTTTTATATCTAATTCATTTTCTACCAATGCTTTGAAGATATGAAAATTTTCAAACGCTTCATCTTTGTGTTTAATCAACCCGATCCAACACATTCTAGAGTAATCATCAATAAATAAGATATAGTATTCTTCCCCACGTGGTGATTTTTTCCTCATAGGTCCACATATGTCAGTATGAATGAGTTCAAGAGGCTTACTTGATGATCCTTATTTGGCATTAAATTGTACTCTGGTTTGCTTACCGAATTGGCAAGATTTGCATATGATACTCTCTGGTAGAGTAATATTGGGAAGACCACGAACAGCATGAAGTCTTCTTGCTTTGTTGATTTGAGAGAAACTCAGATGCCCCAGCCTTCTATGCCATAGCCAATTTTCTGAAGATTTGCTCAAGTAACATTGATCTTTGCAGTTCTTCAATACATACAGGTTGCTTGGAGTTCTTTTCCCTTTTATAATAGTTTTACTTGTATCAAGATCATGAACCACACATTCTTTTGAACTAAAGACAACTTCAGTTCCTTGATCACACATTTGACTTACACTTAACAGGTTATGCCTTAATCCATCCACATACATGACATCATTAGCCTTCACCTTTTCTTTTAGAAACACAGACCCTTTTCCTTTAATTACAGCAAGAGTATCATTTCCAAATGTAACTTTATTTTCCTTTTCTAGAGCATTATATGCAAGAAGTTTTCTTTTGTCACCTGTCATGTGTCTTGAGCACCCACTATCAATGTACCATTGATTTTCTTCACCTTCTGCAAATAACACTATCCCACAATTTTCAACCTGTAATTCCTTCTTTTTCCATACTTTGGAATTTGAAGGAGAATGCTGTTTTGGCTGGATTTTGCTCCTGCATTCATATTCTTCATGGCCAAAGTTATTGCAATAAGCACATTCAACTTCATTTTTAAGAGGAGAAAAGTTGTTATAGGTGTTCTTCTTTGGTTTAATATCCATCCTTTTCTTTCTTGCTTCTCTTGTCATGATGGTTTTATATGCAACACATTGAACAAATTTATGACCAAAATTGTGACATGAGAAACATTGTCCATTGAAGTAGAAATTTCTGCAATCATGAAATCTTCTATTTGAATTTACCTGTTGATTGTTGCTTCTTTGAGAGATATCCCTGTTAGTGTTCCTTGTATTGTGATGATCATGCTTTACCTGTAAATATTCTTTATTCCCTTGCTGAGTGGCTGAATGTAGTAAACCAGTTGTAGCTGCTTTTAGATAATTTGGTGCTGAAGCCTGAGAAGATTCTCCGGTATATCCAAGACCTGTCTTAATAAGAGGAGAACGTTGAACCTTGATAATCTCATCTAATGTTTCAGATCCTTTAGCAAATCTAAGATTCAGAGTCTTTACTTTCTCAAGTTCTTTTCTTAGACTTACTACTTCACATTCTAATTTTTCATTATGTTTCTTTTCTTCTTCATTCTGCCTTTTCAGAGTCTCTATGATTATTTTACTTTCTTCCAAGCATATTTTGAGTTGATTGTTTTGATCAAGAAAATCATTGTCATCTAGAGCATCCACAAAAGCATCCTTATCGTCTCTAGAATTATTTTCAAATGCCATGAGAAGTCTAAGATCTTGTTCACATTCTTCCTCACTATCAGATAACCCATCACTGTCTTCATTTGTATAGTAGCTTTTCTTAGAGCTAGATTGGTTCTTATTCCTTCTTGCTACTTCTTTCTCTTTAGCAGATGTTTCTTTATAAGGACATTTTGCTGCATAATGACCAACTCTTCCACAATTGAAACATTTGAAAGGAAGATTACCTTTGAATCTTCCGGTTCCTAGTTGGAGTCTTCTCACAAAGTTTGCCTCATCTTCTTCTGAGATATATCATGATTCTTTCAGTTTTTGAACTTCTTTCCCTTTTGTAGAAGCTTTAAAAAAAACTTCTTTGACGTCAGATGGTACTCCTCTCCTTATTTCATATGCAGTCAGTATGCCATGAAGTTGCACCACGGAAAGATTTTGAATATCCTGTTTTTCTTCAAGGGCAGAAATTTTTTATTCAAATTTTGCCGTTAGCGATCGTAAAATTTTCTCAACCAAAGTAGTGTCAGATATTGTTTCACCCAGACTTCTCATATGATTTACAACATCATCAATACGTAGAAAGAAACTGGCAATACTCTCATCACCATGCATCTTTAAATTTTCATATTCAATTCTGAGAGTTTGGAGTTTTGCACTTTTTACCTTTGCGTCGCCTTCATAACTTAGAATGATTTTGTCCCATATTTCCTTTGCTGTATTCAGCTACATGACTTTGACAAATTCTGATTCAGTTAGACTTCTAGTTATAGCATTGACCGCTTTTGCGTTTGAATCATAATTCTTCCTTTCAGTTGGATTTGTTGGTGTAGTGGCTGGATATTGATACCCTTGTTCAACAATGGCCCATACATTTGCTCCCATATACTAAAGATATGATCTCATCCTCACTTTCCAGAAGATTAAATTGCTTCCATTGAAGAGCGGGGGCTTGATAGATGCAGTTCCCTCATGATTGCTCATCTTGCTTGATCTTCCTTCTAGCAGCTAAGCTTTTTCAGAAGGACCTGCTCTGATACCAATTGTTGGGAAATATATTGAGGGGGGGGGGGGCGTGAATCAAGATATTGTGCAACAATCAAATCTTTTACTTTTTCACTCTCTAAAACCCATACGCTACTTTGCTGAACCAAACTAGCGTATATACGCGAATATCCTTTATAAAACTCGCGTATACACAAAGATCTAATTATGCCATTAATTCTTCACTTATATCATCCCATCATTCATTCATTAGATGTTCAATAAACAGTAAACATGTGCAGTAAGAACAGAATAAACCATCACACATAAGCATCACACATGAACACCAGGATTTTAGGTGGAAACCCAAGTCGGGAGAAAACCACCATTATTGCAGCTTCTGGTACTTCAAAATTTATTATTAAGAAAACTTCTACAATCAGAGGAATCGTACTCAAAACCAAGACAGTGCACCCACCCGTTGTATACATAACCTTCTCTCGTTTACCAACCTCTCCTGGAAGGGAGCTACAACCCCCTGCACTCGTTTACCAGCCTCTCCTGGAAGGGAGCTACTACCCCTGATAACTTCTACTAGCAGAAAGCTTCCACTTTCATACTGAAGGCTTCAACCCTCATATCCACTGCAGACCACGTTTCATCAATTTTCAAACTGGATCAAACAGCTCGAACACAACCCTTTACTTGTCAATAAACAACCTTTGCCCCAAGCATCAAACAGAACTGCGAAACCACTGTAACCAGAATATCAGATATAACCCAGACTTCAGAATAGATATGCAGAAACACATTCAATCTTCAGCAACCATTATATCAGAAATCATACGCGCTTTTATTTAATCAGACCCGCGTATATACGCACTTTTCAGAAGACGAACTCGCGTATACTTCAGTACATTTTCCAAATAAAACCCTAACTGCGCATACACGCTTTTCTTTCCACATACCCGTGTATACACGCGCTTTTCATGAAACGAACCTGCGTATAGATCTATAAAAGATAAAATTTGCAGTACAAACCAGATCTATAAACTTACCCAGATTTCTTCAATCTCTTCAACAGGATTGTGCCAGGTCTTCTTCACTTCTTTTCAGATCATCCTTGACATACACCATTTCTAGATCTAGAGATCTTGAGCCTTCATCATGTTCATAGGAGCATCATAGATTCAGATCTATCAATTAGGACCAGAGTTCACCCATACAGATATAATTCAGAGTGAAGTATTCATCAAAGCCTAGACTCATGCACACCATGCACAATGATTTTCTTCTCCTTAAATAGGTTTACCCTTTTTCAATACCATGAGCCAAAACCACATTACTTTTGATGGTATTCCTGGGCAGGGTCACATAGACGAATCATTACTCAATACAATGGGTCAATACCATGGTGGTTATCCCTGGTTTTACATATTTAGAGTGCTTTTGCCCATACATGACTTGGAACTTTATTTCCCACGTGCATACGCTACTTTGTCTAGACAAATCTGCGTATGCCTTGAGACATACTCTTTTCATCATGTTCTAGGACATACTGACATTCCTTCCATCATTACCTTCTGTTCTCATTGCATATACATCAGATTTACATCATTTAACGAGTTCATCAATACATATTCCATCAGGGACAACTTCATCAAGTAGGTTGCCATCATCTTCATCAAGTGGGTTGCCATCAAGGACAATACTCAGCATCATATTGCCAACAAATTCTTGGAAACCACTTTGTATCACCATAGCCTAGTTAAAATCCTAATTGAACATCATTTGAGAAAAGTGGGAGACATTTGGGGTGAGTTCCTAGTGAGGAATCACTTTGAAGAACCCAAGGAATCTCCATCTGAAGGAAAACTTGTAAGAAGAAGTAGGAGAGGGAAAATTTCCAAATCTGTTGAAATTAAAACTGGTAAGTCTATACAAGAGGATAGTGAGGAGATTATTTCTGAGAAATTGGCTAAAATTAAGAAACATCTTAAAAAGGAGAAGATAATAATAAAGTATGCCAAGGAGAGAGGTGAGGGACCATCTAAACTAAGACGAAGCCATAGGCTTAGAGGCATGTTAAAGAAAATAGGGGTTAAGCAAACGAGCATCATAGAAATTGAAGATGAAGGGACACCAACTGATAGATCTCCTGAGCACCATTATGAAGAGGATCTTGATGAAGAAACTCCAGAGATAGACCCAACACAACAAAAAATCTATAATTATGTTGAGTCATTAGAAAAGAGAGCCTCAGAAAATAGAAGAAGAACTCCTAGCCCACCGGGATCTGCAATTGAAGTACTAAGAAGAGATAAATATGAACTGGAAGTACTTAATACGCACATAAAAAATAAAAATGAAATTCTTAGGGAACAAGTCAAGCTAAAGAGTAACATGAACACAACTATCTCTCTGCAAATGGAAAAACTGTACAAGGCTAATGAGAAGCTGAAAAAGAAAAACAAAAATTTAAGTAGGGCACTTATAAACCTGAGATTCAAATTGTTCATAAGGAAGCCTAGGAGGTCATTGAACATCAGGAAAAGCAGAAAAATGAAGTTGGATGTCCTAGCAGAAGTTTCAGAATACATGGATTAATTGCATGAGGACATGCAAAAGCTTTGCAGTGGGGGTATGTTGAGCCCCAAAGATGTCCTTCTCTTTCACCAAATTTCACTTCAATTCCTTTGTCCTTTATCAGTTGCAAGCTTAAAAGATCAATAGGATTAATTAAAGTCACTTTAGGAATGCATATAATGACTGAATTGCTATATTTTTGTGGTTTTTTTGTTGTAGTAATTTTTTATTAGACTCAACTACAGAATGCAGCCATTCTGTAGCCAGTCGCCTATTCCGCAGCTATCTTCATGTTTACACAGGTTACATGTGTCACTTAGAGGAAAAACACATATGGTTGAAGTCCAAACTTCATCTACATCATTACTTGTCCTCTACGAAGTCTGAGTAAAAATATCCAAGTGGTTATGCACGTGGAAGAAATCAAAACTAGGAGGTAGACTTCTACCGGGACGAGAACTCTACAGATGTCCTCAGCAAGAGTACGAGGCTTCTACAAGAGTTCTAATTTGATTTTAATTGGGAAATACACTTATCCCTATTTATTCTCAAGGGTAGTTATGTATTTCTCTTATAAGAATGGCTCGGGAGACTGAGAAACAACTAGCTAGATTGATGTTTTGTGGTTAGATCTCAAAAATCCGTAATACTCTGTTTCTGAAGTATTTTTTTCCTTTAATGAAAAGAAGTCCAACTTCATTGCATGATCTGAGGCAATATTGAGGATATTTGTATGCTAATCCGGTGGTAGAGGGCCCCTACAGCCTAAGAAGCTCTGTGCATATTGTTTAGATAAGTAACTTTAGCTCTGTTTCATTCCTAATTCAAACAGCTTTTTGAACTCCATGTTTTATGCTAACTTACATCGAATGTTACAGCCAGTCTTATTCTTATGAATTGTTCCAAAATATCACTAACATTGAATGAGAGATAGCTGTAATATTTTAGATATTAGTTTCATTTTAGTTCAGCTGTAATACTCTGGAGGTTAATTGCACTCTAGTTAAGTTCTGTTCACTGTATTGCAAGTTTGATTGATTGCATTCTAGTTCAGTTCTGTTTAATGTATTTTAAGTTTTATTAGTTAGTTGTATTCTAGTTCTGTTCCATTAAACTTCAAGGCCTTCATTATTTAAAAACTACACTTTTTATTAATCTCTTCCAACACATCATCATATGGATAGGAATTAGTGATATCAGTTCGAGGCCTTGACTATTCTGCAATTTCTTATAATTTTACAAATAGCCTTTTTCCAAAACTATTCCAAAATATTTCTAACTCTCGAATGAGGCTTAGTAGTGACAATTTGAGTTGCAGAATGGATTAATTTCAGTGTCATAAGTTAATTTAGAGTAGTTTTCCTTACTATGCTATAGATAATATTTTCCAATTGTGTTCCAACAAATTTCTAACCATGGATGAGATTTTTGTGATATTGTAAGTTGTTGTTTACTTAGAATAACCTCATTGCATTAAGCTTATCCTTTTCTCAAGCTATTCCAACATACTTCTAATGAATGAATTGGACTGAGTTCATGTTATGGGTTATTTTTTTTTCTTGTCAAGTTTTGCATTCTCTGTTCTTAAGTGCTATACGTAGTTTAGAATAGCCTTTTCTCTGTTTTAGTGTGACCAATAACTTCTCTTTGTTAAACACTTAGTTCTTTTCCTCTTAGCATAAAAACACAAAACTAAAAACACTAGAAAAACACTAAACATAACGAAGTAGGAAGTAGATACCTAGGCACATATAGTGCACTTCACTTCAACAGTTTACTAGCCCTGGTTGACAATTTATGACATCAATTTAGGAACACTAAGTTGAGCAGACAGATGGCAGCCAGCATTGATCAACCATTTGGGGAAAGCATGGACTTAATTTATAGGGAAGGAGGAGAGGTCAGGGATCCAAAAAATGGGGAAGAAGGTCCACATATTAAGGGGAATATTCCTAATAGTAGGATCAAATACCTAAAATGGGATCCTTCGACCCAATCCTAATTCAAATATTACCAACTCTCCATTCTTGAGGCATCTAGTAGGATATGATTCTTCTCCATTTTCGGAGAACTTTCTTGAATAGGACCGACATGCTTTTCCGCTTTAATTCTCGCGCTTCCAGCACCATACACACATCATGGTGAAGTTGAAAAGAACAAGGGTTTAACTATAGAGACCGCACTAGGTCTGAAAATAGGGTTTCTCACAAGCGTTTTTCATAATTGCTTCAATGTATTTCTCTTTTTGGTCTTTAGGGATGCTCTGATAATGTTTTTCATGGTAAAAAATTTAACATTTTTTTTCACTTTGTGACATTGTGGACAAAGGTCGATAGCTCAAGGAATTTGAGAGGAAGTGCAACAAAATACTGTATAAAATATTCTCCCTAAAGCATTAAAGCATAACGAGAAGTGATGGTTGAAGTATTTTACAAGCCATGGAAATGACTTAGGAAATCACCGTCAAGAGATTGGAAAATCAAACATAATACAATACATATGAAATCTCTGATATATGGTAAATAATACATCTCTGAGCAAACAATACATGGACCTACAACATGGATGCATCCATCTGACTGGAAAGGATCATGAATATGAATATGAATCTATGACATGGGAACAATCATCTGACTAGAGAGATCCATGTGTACAATCATGAATACTTAATAACACCTTGCAACCTAGATATAGAAATGGAAATCTAGGGTCTTCTGTCTTGACCTGACCAAAGTACAAATCTAACCATGTGAATATATGTGTTGAAGTCGAGCATGGAAAAAACTACCTGATTAGTAGTCAATGGGGTAGAACATTAGCAGACACAAGAGAAATGACCAACAATGACAATGGCTCCCAAGGTATAATAGCACAATCTACAAGTGTGAATAATGAAGCTAAATTCAAACAATCACATAACCATTCGATAAAATTCCAATGATATTAACATGTCATCAAACACAAAGAACCTGCAATTGAGGCTTGTAAGCTGCAAGGTATTGGTTTCTAGATCATCTTCTTGGATAATGAGCTGGAGTTGAACGAAAGTGATGCATCGAAGGAGGACCATAATGTTTCCCACATCATTAAAATGAAAATTATATTTTGATGAAAGTGATTCAGGATTATAGAAGAGAAGGTCAAATGAGGTGCAATATTTTTGAATATGCAAAAAAAAATTCTCTTGAACATATCGATGACATGACTCTAAATGTTAGCAACATTTGACTCGAAATGGGATCAATGGTCATGGTGACAATAGGACATGATAAATGAGACAAAAATGGATCTCCAAAACTGGGGAATGCAAGTGACAAAGAGAGGATAACCCAAACCTGACCCGAGATGCAGATAAGTGTCATGTTCAAGAGCAACATGCTGCCTTTCATACAAAATACAAGTTATTTTTACTTCCATTTTTCCCCACTATTTCTAGCAAGTACATCTTTATTTTTTATTGCAAGCTTGAAGAGGATAAGATATACTTGACGTATGAGTTCACCCTTCAGATGAATCCATCCTAGTAAGTTTAACGAGAACTAGGAAGGAGTAACTCAGTCTCTTCATGGTGATAAGTCCTTCGTCGTTTAAGTTTTATGAGTCCGACGAAGGGGAAACTTGGCATATTTTTCATGTTCAGGGATTTTGTAAAAGAGGCGGAAAATAAAAATCCAAGGGTCTCTTTTCGTAGATATTCCCTCAAATATGAAAAGGTAGAAAATTATATTTTAGAGAACCTCATAGTCATATTTGACTAACATATTCCTTTTTCGGAGTTAGTCAATATCAACCCGAAAAAGGGTTAAAATATACTAATATGATGTCAATTAATTTACTTTAACGAGCTTGAAATGACAAGTGCTTGGTAGTTTCATGTTTTTGGAGTCAGAAAAGATTTGAAAGATGAATCTAAGGGGGGTTCCTTTTTAATTTATTTTCACGAATCCAAAAAAGTGATAAAATAAAACTTGTCATTTTTCCAATTACTGTCGCTAATTTGTAACATTCCTACTGCTACAAATGTGAACAAACATCATTCTGATCGAGAAAAATATAAATATAAGTAAAGATGAATTTATAAAAAGGTAAAAAAAAAAAATCACAAGTTTATTTAAAGTAAAAAGTCAAAATAGAAATTACTTTTTACCATTGGTGACTTCGGAGATAATTTTACCCACATTTACCTTCGATCTTCAGGCATGAAGTACAATCAATCTGGAGGACCATTTTTCGAGTTGTTTGTAACAGGTAATATTCCTTTCCTTTCTCTTCATTTTGGTTATATTTTCACTCATTTTAAGCCATAGAATAGGTGCATAGGGAGCTAGAAAAAAATAGGGCTCATGGGCGGCCAACACGGCATTTACCCATCGTTTATGTGCTTATCACCATGGGTCCAACAAGACCAGCACGGAGAAGTTCTGACACAGTCTCGTTGGCACTCAATGTTAATGTTTTTTCACCAAAGCTCCATTTTTAACCGTTATTTTGCCAAATTTTCTCCATGTAAAGTACTTAATCTTTGTTTAATGATGTTTGTAGGTGAAAAATGGTGATTGAACAGAAGGAAAGGGGCCATGAGGCTGAATACAAACAAGATACAAAAAATCCACAATGCATAAGAGAAATTCGTAAATTTGGATTGATGAAGTTTTTTTTGAACCCTGGGATTCGATCCCAAGTGGATTTATTGCAATTTTTGGTGGCTTGGTGGAATGTAAAACACCAACTATTCAAGATAGGAAATCAGGAGCTAAATATAGAGATTTACAAAATCTACTTCATTACTGGGTTTTTCCAAGAGGGGATAACTAGTTCAACTATTTGTTTCTCGATCCAGAGGGGACAATAATGACATGCTCATTGCGAGACACTGCAGTGAAAAATTCGGCAAAACAAAAAGAGAGAAAATTGACATAAATATTGTTGTAGATCCTACATTAAGAATTTTCCCAAACACTATTGTTCGAGAGGTAGGGGTAAAAGCCTTGCATGAAGCAAGCAAGTCTCATTTGAAGTACACACTAGATTGCATGGGTCTGACTATATTAAAATGGAGTGAGGGGTTGCTTCTCAACATGAAGGACCAACTCACAAAATTCAAGATGGGAAAAATTAAGTGGTTTGTCTATGGGTCGATATTGGTAACACTTTTTTTGGAGCGAGTTCCATTGTTTAGGTACCAGTGGATAGAGGTTGGACCCCCCGTACTAAGATACCCACGAGTCCTGAGGTGGAGTGAGTTGATGCCTCACCATGGGGGAGGGAAAAATTTGTCTTTTCCACCTGCTATCTTTGGATGGTTGCAGCAACAAATCATCATGATAGATAATTGGGCCTATGCGGGGACATATTTCAGAGGAGATCCATATTTTCCTCTACCACCAGGGGATGATGGAATGACTCATATGATAATTTTTTTTAATTTTTTTTTAGTTTTTGATATTTTTTGTGTGAACTGAGATTTGGACTTATGATAATTTGTATATGTGGAATGAGAGAGACCTCCAAGGGTTTCTCCAATTAAATAGAGAGTGGCTCACTAACTTAAGGATGCTCCCTATGTTGAGGGGGTTTATCCTATGGTTGAGATAGAGAAAAACCTATATGCCTTGAGTAGAGGTATTCTAGATCATGCGACCATTAACAACGTACATCTATGATTTTTAGAATCTAAGCTTCTATGATCGATCATATAAATTATAAAATCTCTTTTGGTAATAATCACATGTAATGGAATGCTATCGACATGTTTTGAACCAACCATTGTGGTTCATCATCAGGACCAGGTAAGAGATGAGATCAAGACATTATTGCTTAAGAGAATAGAGATAAAAATCACTGAGATAAAATAACTAGTTTAATTTTTTAATATATATACATATTAATATTAGTATTTTTTTAAACATCATTAATTGATGGTTTGATTACATCAAGCTAAAATATTTAATCAATTATTATATATATATATATATTTCTTATTCTATTTAGATGATTTAATTATTAGCTTATTTAATTATTTATTTTTGTGTCTTTAATGCAAGATTTTAATTATATATAACATCAAAGTTTAATTGTTACCTCAAAGAGATTTTACATGTACCTCTTTATGAAGGTAGAGTAATATTAATCTCGTTATTCATTTTATCATTTTGTTGTTAGTGTTGTCATTAGGATGATTGATTTATTGATGTTACCATGAGCACCATGTCAGTCGATAGACATGTTTTTGATATTTCATTTTGCGTCTATGTAGCCCTAATGAGCCATATATCTCATAACACATATTTTAATTTTTGACACAACACACATTTTTCAAACTCTATATACATATATACATGTTTTTACTAATTCTATTTAATGTATTTTTTATGTTATTGTTTCCTTTTTATATACAATGCAGATGCTTATCTAATACATAATTTTCTAGTGTATCTCTTATTGTATTTATATTTTTTTGAATATGCTGATAATAAATGTAATAAAAAATTATTTCCAAGAGATGAAAACGTAGATACATCCTTTAAATATTAGGGATTGTGACATAATAATGTCTGTTTAACTCTAATACAATGAGTTGAAGATCAAGTTTTATAATTAACGCCCTAATACCAAGAGCAAAAACTCCTGATAATAGTTCAATGACCACAATAATTTTGGTGATATTGTTAGTTCTACGACATAGACATATGCTCTATAGACTCACTAACTCACCATTGGGAGCATAAAGTGCACACGCAGTGGAAGACAGATCTCATTTACTACAAAAATATCCATAAGTGAAACCAACATGAGAAAGAGTGTTCGTCGACATCTACAAACCAAGAAGAACATGGTATGTAGGGGAAAACATGCTTGAAAAATGGAAAACAAATCACACCAAAAATTGCACACTAGTAAAACACACTAATGTACAAAATATCCATTTGAAATCAAGCATAACAATTCTTAAGGTAGAGCCCATTGCGAGGCTCATCTAGTTGATTCCCTTCATAGGCTACTAGCTCATAGGCACCCTTTTGTAATACTTGTTTAACAATATAAGGTATGTGCCACATAGGTTAAAATTTTCCAGCACCTAATTTTTCGTTATGTTAATCATATAGCAAGACCAAGTCACCTTTAGCATATACATGAGGGCTCATGATTTTTTCATATTGCACCTCAAATCATATTTTTTGAGTCTTAGTGACCAAAGCAAAAATTCGGCAAGTCTAATCAAGACGTTCTAGATAATGCAATAATTCCTCCTCAAGTGAAGTACCGAGAAGTAACTCGACAAATATTTTCAATGAAGGAATCTCACACTCAATTGGAACAGTGGCTTCCAGAACATACACCAATTGAAAAGGTGTAAATCTGATCACTATCTTGGCAATGTTTCGATATGGCCATAAAGTCAAAATGAGCATAAGATGCATGTTTATTTTGTGCATGCCAATGATTTGTTGAAGCATAGTGACTAAGAATTTGTTTACTTCTTCAACTTGGCTACTGTCGTGTGGGTAGTAAGGAGTTGAGATATCATGATGTAGCCCCAAATTAGCAGTAAGTAATGTCATCATATAGTTGCGGAAATGGGATCCATGGTCGGTGATTATGGCTTGAGGAATAGAAAATCTAGTGATTACATGATTGAAAAGGAATTGAGCCATATTTTTACCATCATAATTGTATGTAGGCATCGCTTCAACCCATTTAGTGAAGTAATCCACAACAACAATGTTGTGCCCATGCCCCTAGGCTGAGTGAGGGTTACATGTAATGAAATTAATGCCCCATTTGAAAAATGGGCCAATTGTGACAAGTGGGTGTAAGGGAGTAGGTGCGTTCATTGTTTCTAATTATAAATCTAGTAAGCATGAAATTGTTTGAATGGAAGAATGTAATATTTTAAAATTGAAGGCTAGAAGTAACCAACGCGATGGATGTTCTGAGTCGCATCATATCCCGACATATCACCACCATAGGCTACATAATGGAATTTATTCAAATATTTTTCATCTTACTCATTATTTAAGCACTGTCGAAGGACATAATCCACACCAAGATGATATAAAGTATATCCAACAAAGCGATAGGGTTGTGATTGGTATCGGACTCGTCATTTTTTAGAGCGAGACAACTCTGGTCGAAATGTTTATGTTTGGATATAGATGGTAATATCTCCATACCATGGATCATGGATGCTAATACGAAAGAGAGTTTCATCTAAAATCAACTCAACATGTGTAGCAGTTGTGTTTTCTGCAGGAAGGTCACAGATCAATTCGAAAAAAACAAGTGATTTATTTGACTTAGCCTTGGTAAATAATACGTCAAACTCCTACAAGATAACTATCCATTTGGAATATTTCCCCTCAAGAGATTAACGAGACAGAATATAAGTCTTGTGGTTGCATTTATATATCATTGTAGCTTTGTGTAGAAGGATATAATGATTAAAGCGTTGGATAAAATGGACTGCTTCCAAAGATAACTTTTCGACATGAGAATACCAAGTCTTAGGGTCAAATAGATTTTGACTCAAGTAGTATATGAAATGTTCGTCATCGTTATCTTCATCCTAAACCCAGACCATGCCAATGGTACTATTAGCAGCAACCAAGTAAAGGAAATAATCATGATAATAGTTCAAGGGGATGAGGGGGTGCAATAAAGGTGGGATAATGAGGGCAGTATTCAATATATCAAAGGAATTTTGGGTGACATCATCCCAAATGAATGAGACCCCTTGCTTCAAAAGGTGATGGCAAGCTCTACATAGTTAGAAGTGAATTGTTAGAGAAATTTTTCCTTCCGTTGCAAGCTTTGGAGTTAATGTAAAGAAGATGGAGGTGGTAAATTTAAAATGGCCTCCACTTTGAGAGGATCAATTCGGATGCCTTGTCTAGATACTAAGAACCCTAAGAGACGTCCAAATTCTATGCAAAGGACACATTTATGAGGATTTAATTAGATATTATAGAGTCATCATCACAAAAAAACCGCCAGAAGATGAGCCGGGTCATCATGATGCTCAGCAGATTGCACAGGAAAATCATCAAGATAGGTTTGAATGATATGTTTGATTTTGTGAAATGCATAAGACATGGCCCGTTGGAAGGTGGCACCAACATTAATGAGTCAAAAAGGAATATTCTTGTATGTGAAGGTCCCCCAAGGAAAGATAAAGGATATTTTGTGTCGATCGACACGAAGCATATTAATCTGGTTATATCCAGAAAATTCATCTATAAAGGAAAATATATCACTCTAAGGACATTCATCGATGATTTGGTTGATAAAGGGAGTCAAATAATTATCTTTATTACATGCTCGATTAATATCTTGATAATCAACACATACACATATAGTTATTTTTTTCTTAGTTACTAGAACAATATTGGAAACCCAATCTGTCACTCATATGGGGTGAATAAAACTAGCTCTGAGAATTTTTTCAACTTCACTTTTTATTGCAGCTTCCTTCTATGGATGCACGGAATGGAGAAATTTTCGAACAGTTTTTGCATCCAAATAGATGGGGATCTCATCTCCATAATGCTTCGATCGATGCTAGATGTTCCTTCATATGACCAAGTGAATATATTATGAAATTATTTGAATAAGGTCGTGTAAATATCGATATCATTAAGAGAACAAGAGGAATCTATGTGGATTTTTTTGACTATCTCTCGTTTCACAGAGATGTCGATGGGTATATTTGATGATATATTCCACATATTTCCTTCAGACAACACATTATGAACCTGAATGGGAGTCTGAAGTGGAGCAATTGTTGCATGGGAAACTGACGTATCCAGATAGGTAGAAATTTCCTTGAGGCTTGGAAGAAAGGAGGAATGATGATGAATATCATTCCAAAAATTTTATTTAAGAGACATTACTTGAGTAACTCTTCCATCATTAGGGAAAGTATTATTCAAAGGATCATCATAATCCAAAGAACCAAGCCAAGAGGATTTCGAATACGAGTCTAGAACCATACTCAATCAATCATTGGTTGTAGATGCAATTGCGGAAGCCAAGATGATAGTTTTATAAGTTTTTTCAACAGGGCTAAGTGAAATAGCATCACCAAAACTTTCAATATGATCAGGGCTGGGTATGATCCAAGGATCATGAGGATATGTGATCATATTAACTGAAGAGACATTGGTGGGAGGACGAAGGGGAAATTTTCCATTAAAGAGGAGTCTTTGTAAAGCCCCACTTGAATGCTCTCATAAGGTAAAAAATATTTCCCAACAAAGGGCACATTACTAGTTGAAGATTCAATGAAAAATAAGGTTAGTTGGTCTATCGTGACAATATTCCCTTGATGGGGGAAACAGAGTACGCGGAATAGAGTAGAAACCACACAAACCATTGTGTGAGTCCAACTACAGACATGTATAAGGTTATAATTAATATTTTCATCAACAAATTATACCTACATAATGAGATTTTTTCCTTCCAATGAGATAGGTAAGGCATTGAGCACATCATACTGGTGGAAAGCTCAGCCATCAAAAGCTTCTAAGGTATTAGGGGACTGGTTGAGAGGAGGAGAGTCGATGGAATTCCAAAATTAAATGTAAATGACGCATGTGGAGGCTTCTTCATCGACAATAGTCCTATGCATAGTCTTGCCCATAATGACAACTTGAATGAGAAAATAAATTTGTGGTGGTAGGCGAGGGAAATGGTTTTCAATATCAAAAGTGATAAAATTGGAATCTGTGTGATCAATTCCTCCTATGGCGGAGAGAAAAGCCTTATTTTGTGATGCACACATTTGAATGAATTCCAAAACCGACATCGTCGAGGGTGCTTGAGCTAAATCTTCTACAATATTGTAATGTTTGGAAGCTCGCGCATTTGGACTATAAGACGATTTACAAATAACAACTTTGGGAGGTGGTCATATTATGGATTCAGTGCTAGCTCTCTTGATATGGAGAGGAACAGAGTTGGGTAGAGTGGAGGAACAGGGTATATTAGTGACATATTTCTCCACTACTATTTTCTGAGGAGTTGGATAATATTTTGATCTAGTGGCTATGTTGATAGGTCCATGCCACCCATTAATACTTGGAAACTTTCAAAGGTTTTACCTTGAGATTGATCTACCATTTTTGTTTGTTGGGATGGGAAAGGTTTCATCACCACAAATAGTGTCTCAAGGGTGCTTTTAACAAGATGACTTACCTCGGAACGATGGGGAAAATCCTTAGTGTAAATATCTTCATCACAAATAAGGCAAGGATATTATGGCTTTCATTTTGATGAATCTTCAGTAGATGGCTTTGGGGAATCCTATTTAGGGGTATTCAGTTTAGCTTTTCCTTTACCCTTTTTTCACCTTTTGAGGATTTGTCTGCTGTGGTAGATTTGAAAACATTTACCTCTGAAATTTTCCCAATATTCTTTTGCTTTTTCTCAACATTAGGAGTTCCAACATGAGTATATTTTTATTTCGCATATTTTGCATGAGATTTACTAGTCTTCTTAGTAACAGATTCAATGACACCATCAACAGGTTTTGAATCTGTAAACCTGGAAGATGAGTGATCAGTTGAAGGTTGTAGGGCATCAAGTAGTTATTAATACAATGTGTTATCTTGTGAATAAACTAAGTCCAAATAATGGGCATGAGCAATGGCTTGTTCTTTAGTTACACAAAAACTCATGGCTATGTCTCACGCGATAACAGGGATGAATGATTTTCTAAACTCTTCGGTAAAAATATTATTGTGAATGTCAATTTTATAAGATGAAATTTGTGTCTCCATTCATGAATGTGATCAAATATATGAGTGGATGTCGCATGTCCCAAATATGTTAATACATGGGTTACAGTCTCATATCGGACAAGAAATTTAAAATGAGTAAAGAAAGCCATGACCAATGAGTGGATAAGTCCCCTATTGCAATTTTTGATAAGGTCCCTATTGCAGTTGCTGATAAGGCCCATGTTGCAGTTGTTGATATGGTCCTTGTTGCAAATAAGGGCTAGGTCCCTGTTGAAACTAAGGGTTATGTCCATGTTGAAACTATTTATATGGACCCTACTGTAGTTGATGCTTAGATCCATGTTGAAATTATTGGTAAGGGACTTGTTGAGGCTACTGGTAAGGGGTACCAGTATTGAGATGATATGTTCCAAATTTTTGCAATGAAGGGTTGCAACCATATTCCATTTTCGGACCTGCTTATGGATTGGTAAACAGACTCGACAATGGGATTTGAGGTTTTTTAACATATGGTTGCTAAACTTACAACTCTTGAGAATAAGTCTGTTGAACATAAGGTTTTTGAGTCAATGATACTTTAGTAACTTGGAAAGGTTCCCCTATGATAGAACTTGACAAAAATGAAACTAGTGCTCCACCTGGGTTAGGGATAGCACGAGTGGGTTGACCTACCCTCGATGTGGGTCCACAGTTCACATAATTCCCATAAGAACTAACAAGCATGTAGGGTTTCTCTTTAGGCTATGTAATAGATGAAACCATAGGTTAACCACCAAAATTGGAACCTGTGGTTACTGTGGATAGAGTCAATGGGACATAAGTCCCAAGAGTAACCTGCATTTTCCCTATAGTCACTGTAGGTTGGGAAGTAGGTATTGACATGTTTGGAGCAAATGATATAGTGGTAGGAATGAGACCATATGACCATATATCATTGAAGCATTTTAAATAAGATCACCGAGAGAAGTATAACCCGGTGGGACCAAAGGTGCATTATAACTAGAGGGTGCAGATTACCTAATTCCCATATCATAGGAAACATAAAGAAAGCCTTCACAGAGGAATATTTCTTCAATACAGACTTCTGAATTATGAGTTGAATATGTCACCAAAGGAGTATTATGGGGTGTGACTACAAATGGAGCATCATCACCATTTTTTGCCATTTTTGGCGAAAACAACTCTCGAACCAGAATCCAAGACACACCAAGAAAAGGAACCAAATGTATGTTGTGAGTATCAAAGGGGATATTTTTCTGGAAGGTGATAAATATACATCATGGTCTTCAGGATAAAAGAGTGGATTCTCAGGAAAATTCAAGAACTTCGAAGTAGGCTTAGGAGTATCGGGAGGAGAGACCTGGGATGAAGTAACTGACTCTGGAAGAGGTGGTTAGGGAAAAAGGGTTTGTATACTTAGAAAAATACTGAGTTCAAAACCTTGGTTATCAATTTTTTTAGATGCATGATATGGAAAATATCTCTTTGGACTCTTTGAGGTGACCCATCAACTTCAGAAAGTGAAGGGGAGGTGAAAGCTGAACTTCGCATGTGGCACGACCGAGGACTGAGTGGTTCTACCATGATGTCTTTTTGAAAAATCAACTGAGTGTTGGTGAAAGCTTTAGGATTATTTCCAAATCACAATTAACTAGTAATTATGAGGAAAAATGAGTTATTCATGGGTAAGATGTTATTCCGTGGGCAATAAATTTTAGAAAATAATGGAAATAAATAAAAAAATGGTTAAGCTAGGAAAAAAGGATTACCAAGCAACTGTGAACCACATAATACCTCCTAGAGAAGAAATAAGTACGATAGATAATATCCTCGAATGATGTGTTTGGTGTATCACTCTTAAAAGGCGATTGACTCGGTTACCTATGGTAGGATAGAAACCTAATGGGGATTATCAAAATATGCATGATGGTACATGGGAGTGCAAGTATCTAGTAGTGTTGTCTAATGTGTAACCATTCGATGAGAGCGTTCCTATATACTTTCATATGTGGAGCGCCTCTGATATACTCTAAAGTATTGGAGAACCATACTATATACTTCTGTACATGAAATAGCATATCACTGCTAGGATACAATGCTAGAAAACAATGACAATTGCTACATTTTATAATGTCATAACATATCTCTAGCCTATGCCTCTAAATTTTTGTGTTAGGTTCCAAATTATCCTTAGGTTAATTGAGTTAAATTTTAAGTTGATCTTGATTTACGTTTCAGCTTTAAGGCTCAAATATCGATGTCACCTGAACATCTATGATGCAACGAACATGAGAAAAAAAGAATTTTCATTTCGATGAAACCTATCTAGTAAAGGGAAGAGATTCAAACAATCAAGCAACACTCAAGAATGAAAAAATCAAAGCTTTCCTAACTATATCTTTTCACTTTAGCTTTCCAAATAAAACTTTTAATGTAAAATGAATTTCACTTCACTAAGATGCACCTACCCGAAATTTTCACTTGCTTTTATTTTCGATGAATGCGAATTCAATAAATGCACTTTTCAATTTTCATTCAGTAAAAAATTGTAATCTATGTTCAATGATTAATCCCCAAAATGAATTTTTAATGAAATGTGATATGATGCACTTTATGAAGAGTAAAATTTGAGATGAAAACTAAATGAATGAAAAATTGATTTCTACTATGGTCTCAAAAGAAATAATATTCTACATCAATCAACAAATTATTATTCCTTCAAAACACATAAGCATCAAACCATAATTTTAATTTACTGAAATAATCAAAGAATCAAAGTCATCAGTTCAAGCCTAATTATCCCTAAACCTAATGTAAGCCCTTCTATCAAACAAATTTTTGTTTTTCATCTTATAGCTCTCTTCACTCCAGAGAGCTCGTGTCATTTACATCAGCTCTTTTTCATGGTACTAAAGAAGAAATGACCAAAATGGAGCTAGATCTTCAATTGGAATATATCCAAATTTTCATAAGGAACAAAAGGGGTTTCCTCCCATTTAGGTTCAGTCACAATTTAAAGAATCAAATTCGAACAAATTGGATAGAAAATTAAAATTTTAATAATGTAACGAAAGATACAATTGACCGGCATTCATCAAGTTGGAAAAAAATTCAGAGAGAATGCTTGAACCATTCTATTATTTGAACAGATAAAAATATAAATTGGAATTTGAATGTGTGCAAATGGTCCCATCAGACTGAATACTTTATGAAATATTTGTAACATTTTTTTTATAAAAACAACTATTTTCAAATTTGAACTTGCTTTATTGTCCCTTCTCCCCATGAAAAAGGGGGGTATATCATCAAGCTAATTTGAACCATATTGTTAATGATCTTATTTGTTCTTATTAAAATAAGAGAAACATAAGCCTCAGATTCTATAGAATCTATTTGTTCCCAATCAAATCCTAGACAAGTTCGAACCAATGGAATACTTGTATCACTCATTACTTGGATTCGTTCACCATCTTCATACAAAATGGAATTGCTAATTTGATAAAATTCACTGTTGCCACTTCAAGAATGGGATGGAATTTTTCACACTAGAAAGAAAATAAAAACAAATAGAGAAAATTTGATGTACAGAGAGCAGGATGATGACTTCAAAGATATAGAGAAACTAGGTCTTTTAGCAAAAACTAGGGAGAGTTTTAAGGAAAAAAATTATCTTAGAGTTTAAAAACATTGGAGAATCTCAATAGTCCCTAATACACAAAGTATAAAATTTTTATTGATATATTTCTAAAATTATTCAAATTTATAATGATTTTATATATAGTCTCTATATAATATTTGTGATTTTTAAGGTAAAATAATTTTATGTTGTAAAATTTGGGTGAATCAATTTTTAGAAAAAAATAGAAATTGGTGAGTTTTTTTTTGGAAAAATCATGGAAAATTAGCCCACCTAAAAATATTAGCACCTAAAAGTTTCCATGGCAGAAAAAAAAAAATAATCTCAAATTCAAGGAACATCGTAGGAAGACAGTTAGAAGCAAAGGTTCGAGCACAATTGTTTCTAGCAAAATCAGCATGACTGTTTCAGGTAAGAAACGCCCTGAGAGAGAAATGTTTGGTAAAAACAAACAAAGTTTGAGAAAAAAGCTAGACCCGATACCCTAAAGAACAAACTACTTAGAGTGCATACTCAAAGGCAATCAAAATGGAGGATCATGGAAAGGTTGACCAAACTAAGCAGAAAGACCAAATGAAAAAGGAGGGTTGAAAGGACTATAGGCTCCCCACCAGAGTCGAAATTTTGTAGTACAGACAATTCCTTCTACAAATAGAAGTGATCTCTCTAGTCCTAAAGGAAGGATCTAGAAACAAACTATAAAAATATGTGCAGACTTCCCTAGCTTATATTAGAAAGTACAAAGTAAGATAGATTTCCTACGTAAATCTGATGATAATTCACATTGACATTGTTTCCAAATATTCTTTCTTCCAAGTTAAATACTATTTACGTCATTTCAAATGAATACCTTCAAGGAATCTCAAATAGAGATGAAAAATAATACATAACATAATTCATTCTAACATAAAATATATGGGATATGAGAAAGTATAACACTAAATGAGTAATGATTCACATTTATGGGAAGAAAACACATAATATTTTATGAATAGAAAGTAATGGAAGCTTACAACCACTTAAGCTTTGATGTTGGAAGCCTCCTTTGGATGAGTTTCCAAATCCTAGAAAAGACTTCAAATACTCCTTTCTCCTTTATAAAATAGTAGCACTTAGGCAAAACTTAGCACAAGAATGGCAACCAACATTGATCAACCATTTTGGGAAAGCATGACATTCATTTATAGGAAAGGAGGAGAGGTTAGGGATCGACAAAAGGGGGAATAAGGTACACATATTAAGGGGAATATCCCTATTAGTATGACCAAAGACCTGAGATGAAAAACTTTGATCCAATCCTCATTCAAATGTTACCGACTCTCCCTTCTCGAGGCTTCTCGTAGGAGAGTCTTCTGCTTCATTTTTGGAGAACTTGCCTCAAGAGGACTGGTGTGGTTTTTCACTTTAATTCTCGTGTTGCCAATGCAATGCATAGGTAATGGTGAAGGTAAAAATCATGAGGGTTTCACTATAGGTGCATCGCTCGGTCTTGAAATAGGGTTTTTCATCATTATTTTGCATAATTTCTTCAAGGTATTTCTATTTTAGGTATTTAGGGATGCTATGTTCATGATTTTCATGGTAAACACTTAGAAAATTTATTGTCACTTTGCAACATTAGGGGAAAAGGTCGATAGCTGAGGGCATGAGATAGGGAATGTGGCAAAATACTATATAACATATCCTCCAAATAGTCATTTAATTTTTTCTCTTCATCTCAACACTCATTTTCTAGACCAGAAGTGGTACCTTGAATTCTCCCCCCATTACAGGTCAATCTCATGTGAAATAGCACAAATAATCATTTCCCATTGATTTCACTTTTCCCTCTAATGTTCAACTTCAACAAAATTTTCACATCTAGGATGTACCATAATTCGTGGTTGTTGTGTTTATACCATTTAGTCTAAGACCCATGCCTTCAGATGGTACCTCCTTTAATAGTTCATGATATTTTATGCATGGGGTCATGGGGACATGCCCACCTCATATAGACACTTTTTGTACAAACAATTCTTTCAGTGTGGTGTTCTTTCGATTATCAATAAGGGTTTTCCTGATCCTCTCTACAAAAAGATAAACTTCCTCATGAATTCAATAAGACTCACCCTAAAGCACAATAAAACATGGTGTATTTGAGCTATACATTTGTTCCTAACCTCATGGATTAGGGGGAAATAGTTAATATGAAAAAATCACAAACATAATTGTACAGTTCAAATGGCACTCAAAGTCATAAGAAAAATTTATAGGTGTATCATTTTCTGTTTGAAACATCATTAAACCAAAGAATGCAATGGTTCTCTAAGGTCCATTTGAAAATTTTAAACCCCACCAGTGTTCCAAAGGAAAATTTACCATTCCGTCATAGACCCTCATGGGTTTTCCTTTGATAACCGTGATGTTTCACCCAAATTCCAAGTCTACATCCTAGGACCAAATTACATGAATTGGGCCAATTCTCTCTGATGGTAAAACATTTAATCTCAATCCTAATTGGTCTTAATTGGAAGATATATCACCCACCAAGGGAATTCTCTTGTCCTTCCCCAAGTATCTTTCTCATTAATGAGCCAAGAAGGGAAGGATTTGATTCAAATTCTATAAAAGCAAGGGAATGGAGAGCCAAATCACAAGTGATGTGTATGCGTTTTTATTCTTCCAAATTTCCCGAGGTAATCAAGAGTTACATTGCAAAGAAAGAATTCCATAAATTTCATAGTTTTTCCACCCTTCATTCAGAGAGAGCACTTGCAAAAAGATTAAAGAAGGAAACAATTTTTGAGAGTCAAGGGACACCATTTCCCTCATTCATTCTCTTCAAGTGTCTTCAACACTTATTGTATCTCTACCAAAACAAATAATTAAAGATGATTTTTCCCCATACTCTTTGTTTAGTTTATTTCTCATTGTTATTTTTGTTTCTTCTATTGTTTAATTTAGTTTCTACATATTGATTTCCATTAATATCAGTGTATCAGTGCGTCATTTGGCTTATGTTTAACCCATAACATCACGTTTTTTTTGTGACTCTTTGTAGGAAGAAACCAACTCTAAAGAAAGGGAAATTGGGAGACCCTTGCTTCAAATTTGAATAGACATTATGATTTAAAATTTATAATAATTGATTATTAATTATAATAATTAGTATAAATTACATTTTTAAATTAAATAAAATAATGAGTGTTAATTATTAATTAATTCTTAATAATAAAAAATTAATATGAATATAAATAAAAATTTTGTTAATTTAAAAATAATATTAGTTATGAAACCATTTTCAAATTGGCATGAATTATTATCATTCAATTAGTCAATATTTATGATAATAATAAGAAAATATTACTATTAGATCAAGTATTTTTTATTAACCTAGAAAAGAAATTAAAAACATATTATGAGTTCTTGTAAAATAACCAAGAATGTGAAAGAACATTAAGAACTAATCTTTACATTGAATCCATCCATTGATCAATTACAATAAAAATTGCAAGCCTATATATCTCCATACAAAGTCCAAGAATTATAAAGAGATCATGTCACATAAGAGGGAGGGAGACATTAGGAATGGGACAGGAAGGATGGCTACAAGAAAGAAAGGGGAAGAAGAAGGAAGGTGGTGGTAGTGGAGGATAAGAAGGATGGTGGTGGGAGAAGAAATATTGTGAAGAAAAAAAAAATGGGAGGGGATAATGATAATGAAGGTAATGATGATTCCAAAGGTGACGGTGAAGATAGTGAGGATGAAGGAAAGAAAAATGAAGTCTCTATCCTTAGATATGAATTCAATATGCCTTAAAAAGGTCTTATTAAACCTACCTAAATAAAATATGTTGATAGGGAATACTTTGTTAAGTTAATTTAATCTAGGTGATATATGAAAACACTGGGTAATTAATAGGAACTTGTATGGTTGTTTTTACTCTTCAATGTATTGTACTACCTTAAACATTGAAAATAAGAGATGGGTTTTAAGAAGGATGTATTCTTGTCAAAAGAAATAAAATATTTGTGCAACCTGTTTTTCTCTATTTTTTAATTGATATTTGGGTAAAATAGCGAAGGTGGGTCACACTTTTTTGAGAAACACGGTTGGAAATTTTATTTTCCCAACAGTTCGACCGAATTTTAATAAAATTTTGGTCGAAATTTTATAAAGTTCGGCCGAAGTTTTGAAAACAATTTGGCCGAACTACTTCTACCATTTACATTGACGACATATTGATGACGTTAGTAAACATATTTTTTCCCAGAGGTGGGAAAAGCGGTAAAAAAAGTTCAGCCAAACTAATAGTCCGACTAGACTATTATTTCAGCCGAAATTTGGAAAATAATTCGGCCGAATAGTTTTTTGTAAATATGTGGGCCTCTGGACCGGAACAAGTTTTGGTTTTGTAAAAGTTGGGTCTATCTCTCTCTATTATCTATCTTTTGTCTATTACCATTTTTGTCTCACTCTCTCTTGCTCTATTTATGTTTGATGTTGCAGGGATTCTTTGTTTATGTATTTTGTTGTAGGGGCGAGGAGGGGAGCAAGCGAAGGTGAAAATTATTCTATTTATGGTTTATTATTTTTGTTTATTGTTTTTTCTTTTCTTTTCTAGTTTTTAATTTTTATTTTCTCTTTTTGCAGGCTATTTCTAATCTGCTTCCTCGGTGATCTATGGTTTGTCTTGCAGTCTCGTTGTGGCCTCAGCCTCTCAGTTTCTCGAATTTACAGGTTGAAAAAAAACATGTGTTTCATTCATCGACCTCTGTTTCATTCATCGACCTAAGTTTCATGTTGTGAAGAATTAACATTTATTTCTATCATGGTACCCACCATACATGATGCATCATGTATCCATAATGTTCCCTCCTCCCTTTAGATTTAAGTTTTGAAATTGAGAGTGGGATAATGAGATTTTCAATTGATTTTTTTGAAATGATCATATTCCCTTCGGGAGATGTGCTCAAGTGGAGATATTTTCTTCAAAATACACACCAAAATATAGGATTGAAAATTAATTTGTGAATTTTCTCATGTGGCTCAAACATAGATCATTCAAAATATACACCAAAATATAGGTTTGAAAACTAATTTGTGAATTTTCTCATGTGATTCGAACATATATCATTTAGACTACCTTTTTCTATACCATGCTTTTATCTCTATGGAGTTTCAATTGTGTAGTTTTAGGTAAGCCTTTCTACAATAAATCATGAGAAATAACGTTGTTATGAGACTCTTGGATTGGTGTGTAAACCTTGAGGTCTCCAAAACGTAGATTTTTAGGAGTAGTGGGATGAATGGTGATGTAAAATAAGACACTACATTCCTTGGTTATATACTAGGAAAACATATCTATTTAGTATGTGATGCAGATACATCAATCCATTGTAATATTGTTGTATTCACCCAATATTTGCATAAAAAAAATATAATCTCTCTAAAAACTTAGTCTTATTGTGTATTTAGACCTATTATCTCCTCAGAAAACCACAACAGTAAACTCGAAAACAAAACAATCTCCTTTCCTTCATGGAGAAACTTCATTAATTTCTTACTTGCTTTAATATGCTAATGAGACCTAAAACTTGGATTGGAGTTTGTTGGCTGGCTAGGAGCTACCTAGAGGCAAGTAAATAAGTCATAAAAGTTGTAACCAATATCAGGGATAGTAACCAATAAGCATTGAAATTGTTGATTCATTACACTTAAGATCTGTGTAATTGCCTATTCATTGCTAATTAGATAACAATTTCATTTATTTATTAATAATACTAGTCCTGCCATATGAACTTAACATGCTTTGTTTGTCATATCTTATATATATTAAATCTTTGTAATTGCCTAATCATTGTAGCTTAGGTACCAGTTTCATTTATTTATTGATAATACTGATCCTATCATATGGACTCAACATGCTTTGTTGCCCCTAGCTTATCTATATTATAGAGATAAGTATTATTCCTGATGTCGTATCAGTTCTATAGGTGTCAACAGGTATTATTCCTAACGTCATGATCTCCACAGATGTGCCATCTTAATGAGGTCGAGACACAGGTGGAAAAAATCTCTATTCAACCTCGAGAGTGGCATCACTCTACAGGTTGTGTCTCTTAATCCTGTAGTCAATGTGATGCAAATCTACATCATTCCATTGTAATACTATTGTCTTCACTCAATTTTTGCATAAAAAAAAATATAATCTCTCTAAAAAGTGAGTCTTCCTATGTATTTAGACCACCTATCTCCTCATCAAACCACAACAGTAAACTGAAAAACAATCTCTGGTTAATATTGCTCTGTCCTAGATGAAAGAACAAAGATAAAAATATTGTTGGTGAAAACGAAGCGTGTAAACTATGTCAATTGGAAAGATTAATGCTAAGTAGGATTATTGTTTCCATCAAGGTACCAGCATTAGCCTTTGTTACAATAACCTTTAGGTCTCCAAAAATTAGATTGTTTAGGAGTGGTCAGATGAATGGTGATGTAAAACAAGCTGCTACATTCCTTTGTTATATACTTGGAAAAAATGCTATTTAATATGTGATGCAGATCTACATCAGTCTAGTGTAATACTACCATATTCACTCAAATTTTTTATAAAAAAATATATAATTTCTCTAAACAGTGAGTCTTCCTGCATATTTAGACCTATTATCTCCTCAGCAAACCACAACAGTAAACTGGAAAACAAAAAACTCTCCTTTTCTTCATGGACAAACTTCATTAATTTCTTACTTTCTTTAATATGCTTGTGAGACCTAAAACTTGGATTGGAGTTTGTTGGATGGCTAGGAGCTACCTGGAGGCAAGTAAATAATTCATATAAGTTGTAACCAATATCAGGGATAGTAACCAATAAGCATTGATGTTGTTGATTCATTACACTTAAGATCTGTGTAATTGCCTAATCATTGCAGCGTAGATAACAATTTCATTTATTTATTAATAATACTAGTCCTACCATATGAAATATCTATATTAGGTATGTGTAATTTCCTAATCATTGGAGCTTAGATACCAATTTCATTTATTTATTGATAATATTGGTCGTGTCATATGAACTCAACATGCTTTTTTTCCCTAGATTATCTATATTATAGATAGAAGTATTATTCCTGATGTCATATCGGTTCTCTAGGAGTCAATAAGTATTATTCCCGACTTCATGGGCTATATATATGTTCCATATTAATGAGGTTGAGATAGAGGTGGAAAAAATCTCTATTCAATTTTGAGAGTGGCATCACTCTACAGGGTGTGTCTCTCAATCCTGCAGTCAATGTGATGCAGATATACATCAGCCCACTGTAATACTACTATCCTCGCCCAATTCTTGCATTAAAAAAATATAATGTCTCTAATCAGTGAGTCTTCTTGTGTATTTAGACGACCTATCTCCTCAAAAAACCACAACAGTAAACTGGAAAAAACCTTTGGTCAATACTGCTTTGTCCTAGATGAAAACGCAGTGTTAAAACTATTGTTGGTGAAAATGTAGCATGTAAACTGTGTCAACTGGAAAGATTAATGCTAAGTAGGATTATTGTATCCATCAAGGTACGAGAATTAGCCTTTGTTCCAATAACCTTTGTTATCGATGTTCTTACATTACACATCCTATCAGTTATGATCTGAAAATCCACTAAAAGTAATTGTATTCGATGAACTATGTTTGTGTTAGCATGGGCTTCTTGAGGATTTCCATAATTGAGCTTGATTGAGTTGGTATAATGTAATTATTTTTATTTTTTGTTAATACAGTGAAATATTGTTTTAGAAATAGATTTAACATTTTGAAAATTTTATTGAGTACTTAGATTATGTAAAATTTTCCCAGACATTTTTCTTTTTAGCAGACTTGGAAATGCATTGAGATTATTATGATCTGATATTACTAGGATATGGATTTATATTGATTACCTGATTTTTAATTTGGTAACGTATTTATGCACATAAAATCTCCATGCACATGGTTTAAGGCATTTTCTATTATTTTTGGAACCATGTACATTTCATTTATCCCATAAACTTGAAGCCAAAATTTACTTTAAGGCATTTTCTAGTGTTTTTGGAACCATGTACATGCCATTTCTATGTCATTTCTCCCATAAACTTTAAGGAAAAATTTAAGGATAACTATGTATATGCCATTTCTCCCATTTCTCCCATAAACTCAAGGAAAAATTTAAGGATAACCATGTACATGTAATTTCTCCCATAAGGCATTTGCTAGTGTTTTTGAAACCGTGAACATGTCATTTCTATGTCATTTCTCTCATAAACTTTAAGGAAAACTAAGAGGATAACCATGTGTATGCAATTTCTTCCATAAACTCGAGGAAAATTCTAAGGATAACCATGTACATGTCATTTCTCCCATAAACATTAAGCAATTTATTTCATAAACTCAAGGAAAATTTTAAGGATAACCATGTATATTTTCATTTCAGTGTGCGGGATAATTTTCTTCGCACAACTTTCACATGCACACAACAACTCCATCTTCACAAAAATTTCACATGCACACAACAACTCCACCTGACGTAGATGCATACTTGCATATATTGAACATTAGTCTACATTCATAAATAAACATACCTATTTAAACTCTCATCCTTTCTCAAAGGTGACAGATCCAGTAAATACCCCTACAGTCAATCTTTGGAACATATCTAAATAGAAGTTGTTCATTGTAATATCTCTTCTGTAGATGCCATTTCTATGATAAAATTTAAGGCATTTGCTACTGTTTTCGGAACCATATACATGTCATTTCTATGTCATTTCTATCATAAAATTTAAAGAAAAATTTAAGACAAACCATGTACATACATGTCATTTATCCCATTTCTCCCATAAAGTCAAGGAAACTTTAAGGATAATGATGTACATGTCATTTTTAGCATTTTCTAGTGTTTTTGGAACCATTTACATGTCATTTCGATGTCATTTCTCCCATAAAATTTAAGGAAAACCATGTACATGTGTCATTTCTCCCATACATGTGTCATTTATCCTATAAAATTTAATAAAAACATTAAGACATGTCATTTATATGTCATTTCTCCCATAAACTATAAGGCAAACTTTAAGGCAAAGCATGTACATGTCATTTCTGCCTTAAACTCTAGGAAAGACAAACTTTAAGGCAAACCATGCATATGTAATTTCTCCCACAAACTCAAGGATTTCTCCCATAAACTCAATGCAAACTTTAAGGCCTAAAAGCCTTGGGGAGAACCTAAAGTGGCTAAACTCCCATAGGATTTGAGTCACTGTCTTGAGTGTTAAATTTTAGAAATTCTAAAGGCAGAGTTTGTAAAGGGCCAGGTAGCATCTGGATCTCATCCTTTCTAAAAGGTGACATATCCAGTAAATTCCCCTACATTCAATCCCTGGAATAGATCTAAATATAAGTTTTTCATTGTAATATTCATTTCTATACATGCCATTTCTCCCATAAACTTTAAGGTATTTTCTAGTGTTTTTGGAACCATGTACATGTAATTTCTATGTAATTTATCCCTTAAAATTTAAGGAAAACCATGTACATGTGTCATTTCTCCCATAAAATTTAAGGAAAAATTTAAGGTGTGTCATTTCTCCCGTAAACTATAAGGAAAACCATGTACATGTCATTTCTCCCTTAAACTATAGGCAAGGAAAAATTTAAGGCATGCCATTTCTAGATGTGATTTCTCCCATAAAATTTTAAAAAACTTTAAGGAAAACCATGAACATGTCATTTCTCCCACAAAATCAAGTCTTTCTACCATAAAATCAAGGAAAAATTTAAGGACTAAAAACCTTGGTGAGAACCTAATGTGGTTGAACTTCCATAGGATTTGAGTCACTCTGTTGAGTGTTGTCTTCTAGAAGATCTAAAGGCATAGTATGTAAAGAGCTAGGTAGCCTCTAGATCTCATCCTTTATCAAAGGTGACATATCCAGTAAATGCCCCTACAGTCAATCTCTAGAGTAGATCCAAATAGAAGTTCTTCATTGTAATATACGTTTCTATACATGCCATTTCTCCCATAAACTTTAAGCCATTTGATAGTGTTTTTGGAACCATGTACATGTCATTTATATGTCATTTCTCCCATAAAAATTAAGGAAAAATTTAAGGAAAACCATTTACATACATTTCATTTCTCTCATTTATCCCATAAACTCAAGGAAAAATTTAATGATAACCATGTACATGTTATTTCTGTAATGTTCCCAAAATTAGCATAAAGCTAATTTGAACATTAATTTTTCTTATATTAGCTAGTTGATGAATAAATGGGTAAGGATGCCCATGAGAAAGAATAAAATCCCTCATAGTGTGAAATGGATCATCAGAGTAGCTACATTTTTCACCCTCAAGTGTGAAAATGGGCAAATGCATGAGGACAAGGTCAAGTTCAACCAAGTCAACAACACTGCCATAGTGGGAGTGGAACACCTTGAAAGACAACGCAGTGTGAAAAGGGAAGAGATAATTTGGTGGAGGAAACCATAATGTGTGGGGGCCAAGGCAAGGAGGCTTTCATTTGTATAAAGGGAGGACAAGGTAGCCATAGAAGGATATGTTATTGAATATAGAATTTGGTCTGCATGACTATTTTTTGTCTTCAGTTCTTTAACTAAAATTTCTATGCTACTTAGCATAAGGGATTTCCTATTTAGGAATCCTTCTCCATTCTTGAGAGGCCTATTGAGGGATTGTACTTCATTCTCCACATTTCAAGCTCAAGGCCAAGCCACCTCCTTCAGCTACAACATTATTATTGTAGCAGGAAATGTTGTGTTGTAGGGTTTTGTAGTGGAGGGTTCCACAACATCATTTACTTGGCTCATATTTCAGAGGAGGGAGCTTCTATAACTCTGGGAGGTTAGTGAGGAAGTTTCAGGAGCTGATTGCAAATATTTGGCATCAGGTCAAGCACTTCCCATCTCCTACAGTGCAGTTCATCTCCTTGAATACATTATTTCTGAGCATATTTGTAGTGGGGACTTGTTCCACTATTTTGAAGGGTGAGATCTTCAGTGATTGGATCAACCTTTCACCTGAGAGATCCATTGGATGATATTAAGCCATCATATGAAGCATCTTCAGCTATATCCATCCATTTCCAATTTTTGAGTTGTAGCTGCTACCCTGCAACTCCGACATTTTGGCAGATTTGCATATTTCAACCAATCCTTGCAGGATTGTGTATAAATTTCCTTTGGGAGACTATATCTTTGATCCCCATATTTTATGAGTTTTATATTGATATATTCATGTATTAACATCATTTTGCAGCATTTATTCTTCATAGACTAGGCAGGCATAGCCATGGCTTTCTTTATGTAGCAATGTTTTTCATTTATCATGTATATGTCTATTGATGGTTGCATTGCCCCACTTGAGTGATTGTTTCTTCAAGGATTTGTATACATTTTTTCTGCTATGATATAATATGATGGTTATGTGGATCTTCTGGCTTTCTATGTGTTAATGTATCACTGCTACTCCATTGGTGTGTTTACATATTCATGTTGCTCCACATTTGGAATATCTTAAGATATTCCCAATAGTGTAGATTTTCCCTATTTTGGGATATTATAGTGGTATCAGAGGATGATATTTGGCTCAGCCTGTGAGTTCCAGCCATAATAAGATTGAATATATCAAGAGGACGAAGAAGATAATCTTGCTCTCATCAGTTTTCAGATCCAGAAATGACCTCTCCAAGGAGGTTAAGAAGAAGGAAGAAGGAGAGGAAGAAGTACCATGTACCTCCTACTCTCACAGAGAATAAAACATGAAGCATGAATACCAATTGGAATATGAAATTCTAAGTGAGTACCTTGCTGAATACAAAGCTAAACCTAGAGCCTTCAAAAAGACTCTAGCTTTACCATAATTTATTTAGCTAGAAGAAGAAAGAAGACCCCATATCTATGGGATGATGAGAGGAAATAGATTCCTATTTTCCACTTTTGATGGATCAACCACATGTGCAGCAGAGGTTTGGATGAAGAAGCTAGAGGATTTCTTCATACTACATCCTGTAGTATATAGAAAGGTTGTAGAAATTACAGTGCTGCACCTTGAAGGTGAAGAAAATAATTGGTGGTTCAGCCATTTGAGCCATGCAAAAGTGTCAAATCCTATTGAGATTTCTAAAATATTGATCAGGAGATTGGAAAAGAGGAGGAAAAGCACTCACCATTAGTTGAAGAGGCATGTACCATCATTGTTGTGACCATGGAGGAGCAGCCTTCATCTTCAACAGTTTGGGAAGCCAACAAATATGTGGAGGACACTCTTGTAGCCCTACAAGGAGCTTCCAAATTTCACCAAGGTATGCTTAAATGTCCATCACTTATCATTTTAACAAACATTATGGATGGGTCCACATCATCGCATACTATTAATTTAGAGTAGAAGAATTTCACTATGTTGTACAAAAGCAGTGATGTAGAAAAGAGGAACCATTCATCATGGGAGAATTCAAATGGCAGCTTCATTCAGGAAGCCATGAAGGAAGCAGTAAGAAGGAGTAGACCATGCCACAAATGATTGAGTGGATGTGGATGGTCAGCAAGGAGCTGGAAAGCTACTTGCATATCTATGACACCGGGCAGCAGGAGGCATGGTTGTGCTGGTTACTCTTGAAGGAGTTTATCCATCACTTGGCATACACTCTTCCTAAGGGTATGTGGATGGAGAAGATGTGGTAGGATTCTTGCATCATTGATTAGCAAGGATTATGGATACATGGTTTTGATGTGACATTCATATCATTCATTATGTTTTCATCACATGGGTTGTATGATGAAGTACAAGGAGACAGCAAAATATTTTGTTGCTTTGGTTGTTCTAGGGAGAGAAAGGGAATATTTGCTCTCATATATTGTATGATGTTGTAGGAGTAGGAGATGGCACTATCATAGTGCAAAGGGGCTACTCCTTGGCCTTATATGAACAAGAATTACTTCCATTTTGGGAGGGATTTCCTAATTGCAGTAACATTATTGGAAGAGTCTTTTACAGTAATCATGTTAAAGAGTTGAGCTATGGGTTGGTAGGAGCCTATTTACATAGGCCAACAACATTTTTATTTTGGAGCATAGACGTATTCATGTATTCATGCATCACTTTACTTTCAACACATGGTGAGAATGTTTTTGCATCTATTGATTATGTAACAGAACATTTTCTTACCATTATCATCCAGTGCATTGTTCCACAAGAGGAAAGTTTATTCTTGAGCCCCATAAAAAAAAATTTGCCAACTATTATGATGGATATAGCCATCCTTTGTATGACCATGGGAAAGTGTTTTATTATTTCTTGTATACTTAGTTGATGCATTCACCCATTTACTATTCACTAGTAGATGTGATGATTCACACAACTAGCCATTTGTCAAAACATCACTTGCCATGCTACTTTCTAAAGTTACAGTGGGAGAGACTGCACTGTGTCTACTTGAGACATTGTTTGTATCATGAAGCATCACATAAAACCTTCAGCAAACTTCTCATTTGCATACCCTATGATGATCATGTTCTATTCATCATGGAAGAGATGCTTTGGGCCAGCTTGTTCTTCAATATTGGAGAGGATATCATTGGAGGATTGTTCTTTATTTTTCCACTTGAGGGCAATACTTTTGTAGCCTAAGGTCAGCACATACTCTACACTTATCATGAGTGGAGAGGAGGACAGGGTGGGGTAGACTACCTTATCTACCATGATCAGATTTTCAACCCACCTACTTTGCATGAGCCAAAGGTGGAGGAAGACTTTCAAGAGTTGCCATGTTGGAGGGTAACTCATTTTGTATGGATGATTGCTTGGGGATGGGAGATTCATACGGGGGTGGTAGATCCCAATTCATTTCAGCACACATGCCTCAAGAAGGCCCTTTAGTTCTATCCTTGCAGTTGCTTGAGGACAAGAAACATTTGGGAGGGGAGGACTATAATGTTCCCAAAATTAGCATAAAGCTAATTGGAACATTAATTTTTCTTATATCAGCTAGGAGATGAATAAATATGTAAGGAGGCCCATGAGAAGGAATAAAATCCCTCATAGTGTGAAAGGTATCATCATAGTAGCTACATTTTTCACCCTCAAGTGTGAAAAGGGGAAAATGCATGAGGACAAGGTCAAGTTTGACCAAGTCAATAGCACTGCCATAGTGGGAGTGGAACACCTTGAAGTACAACGCAGTGTGAAAGGGTAAGAGATCATTTGGTGGAGGAAAACCTAATGTGTGGGGGCCAAGGTAAGGAGGTTTTTATTTGTATAAAGGGAGGACAAGGCATCCATATAAGGATATGTTATTGAATATAGAATTTGTTCTGCATGACTATTTGTTGTCTTTAGTTGTTTAACTGACATTGTTGTGCTACTTAACACAAGGGATTTCCTATTTAGGAATCCTTCTCCATTCTTGAGAGGCATCTTCAGGGATTGTACTTCATTCTCCAAATTTCAGACTCGAGGCCAAGCCACCTCCTTCAGCTACAGCGTTATTCCTGTAGCAGGAAATGTTGTGTTGCAGGGTGTTGTAGTGGATTCCACAACACCATTTCCTTGGCTCATCTTTTAGAGGAGGGATCTTATATTCCTCTGGGAGGTTAATGAGGAATATTTAGGAGCCGATTGTAGATCTTTGGCATCAGGCAAAGCACTTCCCATCTCCTACAGCACAATCCATCTCCTTGACTACGTTATTTCTGAGCATATTTGCAGTGGGGACTTGCTCCACTATTTTGAAGGGTGAGATCTTTAGTGATTGGATAAGCCTTTCACCTGAGAGATCCATTGGATGAGATTCAGCCATCATATGCAGCATCTTCAGCTATCTCCATCCATTTCCAGTTTTTGAGTTGCAGCTACTACCCTGCAACTCTAGCATTTTGGAAAATTTTCATATTTCAGCCAATCCTTTTGGGATTGTCTAGAAATTTCCTTTGGGAGACTATATCTTTGATCCCCATATTGTATGATTTGTATACTGATATATTCATGTATTGACATCAGTTTGAAGTAGTTATTCTTCATAGACTACACTATCATAGCCATGGCTTTCTTCATGTAGTAGTGTTTTTCATTTATCATGTATATGTCTATTGAGGGTTGGATTGCCCCACTTGAGTCATTGTTTCCTCAAGGATTTGTATACATTGTTTCTGCTATGATCTAATATGATGGTTATGTGGATCTTCTGGCATTCTATGTGTTAATGTATCATTGCTACTCCATTGGTGTGTTTACATATTGTTGTTGCTCCACATTTGGAATATCTTAAGATATTACCAATAGTGTAGATTTTCCCTCTTTTGGGATATTACAATTTCTATGTCATTTCTCCAATAAAATTTAAGGAAAAATTTAAGGCATTCCATTTCTATGTCATTTCTCCCATAAACTATAAGGAAAACTATATACATGTCATTTATCCCTTAAAATTTAGGCAAGGAAAACATTAAGGCATGTCATTTCTAGATGTGATTTCTCCAATAAAATTTAAGGCAAACCATGCACATGTCATTTCTCCCACAAACTCAAAGCTTTATCCCATAAACTCAAGGGAAAATTTAAGGACTAAAAACCTTGGTGAGAACCTAAAGTGGCTGAAATTCCATAGGATTTGAGTCAATCTGTTGAGTCTTAACTTCTACAAGTTCTAAAGGCAAGGTCTGCGAAGGGCCAGGTAGCCTCTAGATCTCATCCTTTCTCAAAGGTGACATATCCAGTAAATACCCGTATAGTCAATATTTGGAACATATCTAAATAGAATTTCTTCATTGTAATATCCATTTTTTTACATGCCATTTCTCCCATAAACATCAAGGCATTTTCTAGTGTTTTTGGAGCCATGTACATGTTAGTTCTATATCATTTCTCCCATAAAATTTAGGGAAAAATTTAAGGAAAATCATTTACATGTGTCATTTCTCCCATACATGTGTCATTTTTCCCATAAAATTTAAGGAACTTTAAGACATGTCAGTTCTCCCATAAACTTTAAGGAAAACCATGCACATGTCATTTCTCCCATGAATTTGCAATAAATGTTAATTTAATATATTTTATTGAAATATTTTTTTCAGGGATCAAAAAAGCCACTAAATATGGTTGAAAAATGGACATTATGCATCGATTTTTCTTGCTATCCAAATCCAAGGAAAACAATGATTACGTATGTGCTTTAAAATATTGCGACTAACAAGGTCCTCCAAAGGAAAATGAATATACTGAGAAGAACAACAAACAATGAGGCATATTATATTGCATTGATAGAAGGCTCAGGAATAGCTAGGGAGTCTGGATCAAATGGAATTGTAGTTTTCACCAATTCTCAACTTGTGTGTAACCAGATGAAAGGCATATACCAGATTAAGAAGGAGAGGCTAAAAAAACTACATAGAAAAGAAAAAAACATTGTTAGACAATTTCAATTTTTTAGCATAGGACATTATGCAAATGTAAATAAGATGTCTCATGATCTATTCTGTGGGGTAATTCCAATTCAAGATTCATCTATCAAAGATGGATTAATATATGAATTAGTATTATATGGGGCAATGCAAATCCAAGATTCATCTCTCAAACATGAATTAGTGTTGAGACGCTCTCCCTCAAAATTTATTGATGGACATTGTAACATATCTTTGATATGTGTGTGTTTTTTACTTATAAATGTGTCATTTTTAATGACCATGTGTTTTTTTTTCAATTATATACCATATGTCATCCCACCATGTATAGCACAACTTGGAGGGCTTCACATTTTTATAAAATTAAAATGTGAGGACTTCAACAATTTTTTGTTTAAATTGAGTTTCACACATCAATTAGTGCTTTGAAAGTTGTGTTTTACATAGTTTGTGTACTAAATTAGATTAACTTTTTGAAATTTTTTGAATTTATTTAAAAATTTAATTTACAAATAATTGTAAATTTGCACTATAGATATATCCATATATATCATGGAGGATGAAAGGCGACGATCAATAGAATCCCATGCCTCTACGAGAGAGGCGGATCATGGACCAAGGGATGTTCATGGTATTTAGATAATATTATCTCCATACATACATGTGTGTATACATGTCGAATTAATTTTTTTATTAACTATATATATAATTTATCCCCATGTATATACATGTATACATATGGAATTTATTTTTTATAAATTTTTTGAGTTAAATTAGTTTTTAATAAGCTTCATTTTTATTTTTTTAGGAGTTAGGAGGACAAGGGTGTCTACTCCATCAATTAAGCATGGCCATGGTTGACGCAATCATGGTATGGTTCATGCAATTCAATAAATCATATGTACATGTATTTATATGTATCAATGTATTTTTGAATTGATTAGAAATTCACATTTTTTTATGAAGCTTCCCTCTCGTTGCGTGAGGTTGGTGCTAGTACACATTCCCCTGGACGCCCATCAATAGGTGGTGGAAAATTATGTGAGGGTGGTGATATGCATTCCCCCGGAGGCCAATCAATTGATGGTCATGTTGGTTCTCAACCAATGGGTGGTCATTCTGGTTCTCAACAGTCTCGGGGTGGGCATGATGATGACCAACCATATTGAGGTGGCCATCAATCTAAATATTATTTTCATTCAGTTTGTACAAATTTTTTTCCATGTTTTTTTATTTGATGTAGAGGGTGAGAATGTTGCTCCAAAAATATGTAGGACAGAACGCGTTATTCAACAAGAAGGTTGTAGACCAACCATGACTTATCCATCTGACATTTCCGATATACCTTGGGAATAAAATATGCATAAATGCATGTTACAAAGGTGTCAACATATTCATTTAAACTTGAAGAGAGATCTTATGTTTCTAAAACTCCCTGCTAAGAGTCGAGAAAGCTTAGAAATGGTTACTCACTCTTTAAGAGAACTAGTAGATGTGTACCTAAGGCTTGGGCCAACCACTTATACCTTTGTAAAAGTGATGAGAAAAATAAAGGAAACAGTGATAGGTCCCAATACATGGGAGGTTGTTAAACAAATATTTACAAAAAAAATGGCCAAGTTTATGTTTAATTTCAAAGAAGGGGTGAAAATAAATATGCTAAAGGTGCAATATTTCAAGCACCCTAATATAGTTAGCCATTTATTTCAAGCACCCTAATATTGCTGCCTATGGAAGACTCCCATGGAACGAAGAGGTTTAGATTTATTTTGAAAAATTCTTTTATGCAAAATTCCTTTTTGGAATGAAACTCAATTATAATGACATTCCCTTTGAATTTTTTTGTCATGGGAAAGGTCTATTATGTGATCGTAGGGGCGCTAAGCATGATGTTGAGTTGCCTCACCCTGAGCCACCATTGGTTAGTCAACCTCTTCATGTCGAAACTATGCGGTCAGAGGTGGTTGCGACTTCTCAAATTAGTCGAGAAGCAAGGGATGCCATGATTGACAAAGTTAAGAGTGGAACAGGTGGAGTTGATGTTTATCTGAATCGAAAAAGATCACGATAGAATGCACATGCTAATTTTGTGTATCATACAAATGATGAGATAGAAAACATGAGTGTTGAAGATCTCAAAAAAATATGTAAATAATTGTTGCAATGGTTGGCAGGACCTAATTATTCAAGAGAAAGAGGGCATGGGATTGGTATGTGTTAATGGTTAGGGTGATTATTTTAAAACATGTAAAATTTGTAATAAATACATATATATATGCATTTATTTGTATACATTAATATAAAAAAAATGTATCATATATGTTAACACCATTTTAAGTTCTCATGCTTGAATTTTTTTTTCTAAGTTAAGTTAATCTATTAACAGAAGAAATAATTTACAGCAGGCCGTAGCCTAGTCTTTGCCCAGTACTATGGAAATCTTGACAAAAAACCAGAGAAAAAGACTGCCCTCATAGAGGGAAACCAGCTTTGGAAAATTTTCGAGATGTTGCCCTCACAGGGGTACCATGGAATGATGCTTCTGAAATTTACAGCAATAAAAAACAGAGTTATAAACTGATACTACAAAAAACTTAGAAGCGATCCCGAAAGTATGGGTCGATAATAAACATGAAAACCAAACAAAGATAGTGTGACTACTCATCGGGCAGTTCTTCCATGACTCTGCACCAGAGTGCATCCAGGTCTCCATTTTTCTGGAACAGGTCCATGATGGAAGTGACCACCTACCTGGAAGGTATCGGATCTCCTTGCACCATTACCACATCATGAGTCCCGCTCGCTTACCCAAGATCTCCTTGCACCATCTCCACATCCTAATTCCCACTCGCTTGACCAGGGTCACCTTGCATTGCCTTGCATGGCAAGTGCAACGACCCCGCCTGCTGGTCCGAGGTCTGGGAATCAGCTTTACACAGACCCACCGGGCTTGAACTGTGTTCATCCACCTGGGGCTCTTCACGGAAGACCACTATAATAGAGGCAGTGACCCAAGGGCGATTAAGAGAGAAATTTAAAGAAAAAAGCGCCGTATGAGGCGTGGGAAAAGGCAGAGCAGTGAGAATTGGAGGCTCTAGGGAGGCCAAGTGGTGGCCAGAGCTATGAATACGACCTCTCCTACTTCTGGTGTTGGGATGGTGGCCCGAGTGAGAAGAAAATTCTGAGGTGGAGCTAGAGCTGAAGGGAGTGCACCGGGGTTGGTGTCTGGTGCTACCCCTGCGGCACCTCATCCTTTGATGAAGGCGAGGCATAGGCACAATCTCAGTAGAGGGCACTAGAAGAGGTAGAAGAGCAGGATTGAAAGAGGCATGAAGGAAATGAAAATTCCGAGAGACTGAAGAAAACAGACAGAGACCTGAATGTGAGAAGTGGAGATTATCACGAAGGTCCAAACAACAACTCAGCGGGCTACGTTTTCCAGTCACCATGTGCACACTAGGGAGTGCTACGTCCGGGGAACACCATTGATTCATTGGCTGAGGAGTAGAACCAGAGAAATTCGCCATGATATCAATCCAAATGAGCCTGCATCGAAGAACATCTGGCATTAAACCCACATTGATGGAAGTCGAAGGCCGATGCATTGCGTCGCAAGTGAAATTGCACAGAGGAATGGAGGTGGGATTGCGAACAGCGCCGGGAGTAAATGCGATCGATCTGTTGGTGGCCAGAGTTAAATTCCATTCATCAACCATGATTTGGGTGGGAAGGTGTCTCCACGCTGTGCTGCACCCAAGTCCCATCGTCTTAAAACCTGTCCTCCTCACGCGCATCCGGGAGCTCTAAATCATTTTGGACCAATGTATTGCATTCCCGTTTTTTATCATGATTATGTACTATGTCAAGAGAACCTATGAGAAGATTGTGCACACTATCCAATCCCAGGTCGGCTAGTAGATCAACGACCTTATTTCCTTCCCGTCTGATATGCCTGAACAGAAGTATTCGGTTGGTGTGGAGCCACTTTTCTATAACATCCAATCGCACCTCAAGTCTCCAACTATTGGCGATTTTGTGCACATGTGCCCCATTTAGGAGCTGTTTGGCCATATTGATTAGAATTTGGGAGTCCCCTTCAATCTCCAGAGGGTAAAACCCGTGAAGTTGGGAAAGGAGAAGACCCTGCTAAAGACCTTCTGGCTCAATTGAATTGTTCGTGTCCCTTCCAAGGCTTCCTAAGTAGATTAGGAGAGGATTACTATCATGATCTCTGAAAATGCCTCCAAATCATACTTTGCCAGGATTACCCTTGGAAGCTTCGTCAAAGTTGATTTTGAAGGTGTTCTGTGGAGGAGGGATCCATAAGTGCTTTCTGGCATTGGTGGTTCTAGAAGCTCTTTGATTTTTCTTTCCTTGGGGGATTTGAATGTTCCAATTTTCCCATATGGCCTTTTCATTTGCAATAATTGGGTAGTATTATGTATGCCATGATTGTAGATCCAAGGTTTTTGTGAGATTGAGGCAGAAATTTCGCCAGATGATGTCTGGAGGAGTCATTGATCTTTGAAGATGCGCTTGTTTCGTTATTTCCATATTGTCCATAGGAGAAGGCCTAGGATAATTCTCCATAATTGGTTTAGTAATTCGCTTTTAAATGGATTCTTATGCCAGTTGTGAATGGAGTTGATTATGTCTTCAGAGACTCTGCATACTTTTTAGCAATGAAGACTGGATTTCTCCCATAGTTGATTAGCCAGAGAGCAGGAATTAAGGAGATGTTGTAGAGTTTACTCATGAGTATTGCAATTGGGACATTTAGAAGGGCCATGAAAGCTTATTTTTTTGAGATTGTCCCATGTGAGGATTATTTGGTGACCAAAAAGCCAAAGGAACAAGGAAACTTTAGGCCATATACTAGTTGTCCAGATTCTGCTCCATAAAGGATCGATGGGCATTGGATCATTGCACATTATTTTATATGCCTCTTTGGTTGAGAAGGAACCCTTTAGGGAGTATCCCCATCTTAGTATATCCCTATTGTTAGATAATCTGATTCTTCGATTTTGAAGCTCAGAGTTTATGGCTTCCATTGTCTGCTCATCAGCATTCCTGATCAACCTTTCAGCTTACTTCCACTGTATATATCCCTGTGTTGTACTAAGTGTCCATTGTTGCTGGACTGTTTCCATTTGTTGTACCCCAATCCAGACTAGGAGGTGGCATGTAGATATTGATGAGTTTCAAGAGTTGATGCCAGGATTCAGTCCAAAATGAAGCAGTGTTTCCATCCCTTATCTCCAAAAAACTGTGTTGTTGGATCAACAGATAGTGTTATTTAGCAATGTTCCAGATGAGTGAGCCTTTCTTCATTGGAGTGAATCTAATGAGTTCTTCCGGTGGTCTATGGTTGGCATACTTTGTAGTCCAGCTAATAGCCCATGGCTTGTTGGGAGCAGTGAGCCATTGCCACCATATTTTAGCACCCATTATAGAATTTCTATGATTAGGATCTCGTAACCCTATTCCCCCTTGTTCCTTTGGCTTGTAGACTGTCAAACATTTTACCAGAGCCCATTTGTAGTTTGTACCTATAGAACCCCATATAAAGTTTCATTGTAGAGCTTTAATTTTTTGAGGACCCATTTTGGTGCTGCCAGGATTGAAAAGAGATAAAGGGGAATTGCCTGTAGCACAACTTTGATTAGGACCAATCTGCTCGTTATATTCAGAGTTCTATGAGTCCATAACAAAAGACGAGCTTCAAGTTTTTCAAGGAGCCCTTTCTAGGAAGCATGCTTGATAGTCGAGTCGATTAAGGGAGTGCCCAGATATTTGGAAGGTAGAGAGGCAATGGAGAAGCCAAGAATGCAAGCAATAGCATGTTGAGTCATTGGAGGGATATGAAAGAAGAAAATTTGGGACTTAACAATGTTTATGCTCGCCCCTGAGGCTTCAGCGAAGTCATCAAGAAGGGATTTGAATTTGGAGGATACTTGTACTGAAGGGTACCCAAATAGCATGTTGTCATCAACAAACTGTTGGTTGGTAAGGGCTAGGGAATTGTGGATAGAGAGGCCTCGGAGCTGCTGGGAATGAAGGGCATTTTTGAGATGGCGACCAAGACCTTTCGCTATTAAAAAAAGAGGAAGGGTGATACGGGATCCCCTTGTCTTATACCGCGAGAGGGGTTGAAAGGTTGAGAGGGAATTCCATTTATAAGGATAGAAAAGAAAGTCGAGGAAATCGAACTCAAGACCCAATGAACCCAGGTTGGGGAAAAACCAAAAGCAGATAAATTTTTTTGAATATAGGTCCAGCTTAACTTATCAAATGCTTTAGAAATATAAATCTTGAGTATCATACCTGCCTGTTTGGTGTGCTTGAGGGAGTGTATGATCTCATGAGTGAGGATAATGCCATCCATAATTTTCCTTCCTTCCACATATCCTGATTGTTCTGGCAAGATGAGAAAAGGTAGAAGCGGCTTTAGTCTGTTGGCGATGACTTTGGAAATGACCTTATATATGACATTGCATAAGTATATTGGGTGGAATTTGTCTGGAATACAAGTGTTTTATTCTTTTGGAATTAGGGCAATGAAGGTAGAGTTCAAAGAGGGGAGAAGCCAGTGAAGAGTGTGTGATTCCTCCACCACGAATCATACCTCCTCTTTGATAAAATCCATGAATTTGTGGAAGAAGGTGGTAGTAAAGCCATCTGGACCCAGAGATTTTCCTTCCTTGAGCTACTTCATGGCCAAATAAACCTCATGAATTGAGATAGGTCAAAGAAGAAGTTGGTTGTGTTCCTCTGTGATTATTTTCGGTACACTTTGAGTGATTTTTTCTATGGCTAGTTTTTTGTCGATTTGGGGCTCTTGGTGTACTTCCTGGAAGTGATAGATAAACTCTTCCTCAATCTCTACATGATTTTCCACTCTTTCCCCCACTTGATTTTGAATGAAAGTAATGGTGTTTTGCATCCTTCTTTGAATAATAGTTCTGTGAAAGAATTTGGTGTTTCTTTCGCCTTCTTTTAGCCATCTGATTCTAGATTTCTGCTTCCATAGGATTTCTTCCTGCTTTCTTCTTTCCTCCAATTGATTTTGTAACTACTTTTCTTGTTCCATTGTCCCTTCTGTGTGGCCTTCTATGATAATCTATTGCTGGAGAGCCTCATTTATTTGTTTAGATCCTACTGTGCCTGGAAGATATTGCGAAAGCTAGTTTGATTCCAGCGCTTGGTATGGGCTTTAAGGAATTTGAGTTTCTGTTGAAACTGGAACATTTTGGACCCTTCCGGTGGAGGGAAGTTCCTCTAGATGGAGCTGATGAAGTCATTGAATGTGGGGTGGTTGAGCCAGAAGGCTTCAAAGCGGAAACGACGTTGAGTGGAGTTGCCTGGTCTTTGCCATTGAAGAGAGATAGGCCAATGATCAGAGCCAGAAAGCGGGAGAATAGAGGACGATATATCTCCTCCAAGATATACTGTGTTTTCTGAGATGAGAAATATGTGTAGTTTGGAGGCAATTTGTTGCCGTCCTACTCTGCAATTTCTCCATGTGTGAATTCCATTACAGAATTGCAGATCTATTAGCATATTGTTTTGGATGAAATCTTTAAAGTGGCAACTCTTGTGCTCCAGTTTGGCTCTACCTCCCTGCTTTTCCTCCAGCTTGGTGATCATATTAAAGTCACCTCCTATGATCCAGAGAGGATGTAGTTTGTTGAAGTTGAGCGCTCCTATAGTATCCAAAAGTGCAATATTACTACCCACTTCTTGAGGAAAATAGACATTAGTAAGATGACCTTGAATGTTGGTGCCTATTATGTGAAAAGTAGCTTGAATAATATGGTGGGAGGCATGGAAATCTGAGAGAGAAATGGCTTGTGTGTTCCAGGAAATAGCCAACCCTCCAGAGGCTCCCAATGCATCCACAGCCACCGAGTGACATCCTGGCTAGGCTCTTGAGAAGATGTTGCCAAGAGTGGTGCTACTAAATTTTGTTTCCTGCATAAAGGAGATCTGGGGTTGCTCCTGCTTTATCATGTTTTTTATCATTCTAAGTTTCCCAGGGCTGTTGAGCCCTCTTAGATTCCATGAAGTGAGCTTCATGATTCACTATTTGGGAGAGGCTTGTAGTACTTTTTCAACTTCGTGTATCTGTCCGATTCAACCAGGATTTTGCATATTGTGATAGTTCTTTGTAGATCTAATTTTCTTCCGCGTTTCTTGGAGTATTTAGGAATGTGGTTGCCATCCCACTGACTACCTGGTTGTATTCCCAGCTCTTTTTGATGAAAGGCTCTGAAGATGATGACTTCCTAAGTATCAACTTGATGTGTGTGAATTTTTTCAAATTCTTTCCTCCGGCAGGCTTGTTCGAGCTCAAAAATGTTGAGTCCACCCAGGCCGATGCTTTCTGGTTCTTCGTCCATATTTTTCACTTGACTGCTTTCTGTTGAGGAATTGATAGAGAGCAAGGTTTGACTGGGGATGCAATCTACATCCATTCCATTTGGTTTCCAATCAGGGTCTTTTATATATGCATCTAGATTTCCAAGTTTATCCCCCATGGACGAAGGATTGGGGGGAGATTCCGGCGGGGGGGGGGGAGGAGAGGTCGATTTTCCCGCCAGGGGGACTTGTTGGCTTGCTTGTGGGGAGCCTTTGGTAGCTATAGCTAGAACTTCAAATCCATTACTCATGGAGGGAATGGAAGAGGCAGCTTGTTGGGGGTTTTTAGCAGGTTTTTGTGTGACTTTTTCCTACTTGTGAGCTTGGTAAAACCTTCTTGTGTAGAATTATACGGTAGATTAGAGGATTGTGGCTTAGCATTTAGCGAGAAGTCCCAAAAGAGATGCCCATGGATATGAAATTTGTGACAATGAAAGGGCACATGTTCAAAATTTAAGGGTTGGATCCATTCAAATTGATCATGATAGAGACTTACCAAGTCTGGGAGGGCTTTATCCAGGCACATGTAGACACAGATGCGTGCATAAGAGGTGTATATGCAAAAATTTGTTTCCTCAACAATTTTTATGAACTCCCCCAGCCCCCTGCCAATGTATCTCAACGATTCTTCATCTTATTATTCCAAAGGGAGTGAGTACATCCTAATCCACACTAGTGCCCAACTGAAATCTTCCTTGTCTGGGTTAAATCTCTCCACCAAATCCCTTAAGTACAAGCAGGCTGAGTTGAAGAAGTAGGGGCCTTCATCCAGAACCCTGTTGTGGTCTTCAATGTAGATGAAGATCACAGTGAAAAACCATTTTAGTCCAAGTTGCAGGGTAACATGCCCCTTGGGCTTCCATTTGGCAGAAATCCATCCTTGCAGATATTTTTCAGTCGGCCAGAATCTAATGAATCTACCAATGAGGGCATGGTCCTTCATGTACTGGATTTGACCATTTATTTTGTGCCTCGGAAGTTCGATTTTTGGCCGTTCCGCAGCGATAGGTTTGCAGGTGGTTGATGTCACTGTGGGAATTTATTTTTTCCGAACTTCTTCTTCTTCTACTTCACTGTGCTTTTCTGTTGAGACATTTGGCGAATATTGCATCGGGGTGTCCTTAGCGTTTGGAGTTTTTTTTTCTAAGATAGAGTCCTTGGTCATTTTCTTAGCTTTTTGGTTTTCCTTGTCTGAGGGGGAAAGCAGTGAAGCCCCCCCCAAAGGGCCTGCCATTGCAGGGAGTCCTATGTCAGTACATGGTGATCAAAGAAGGTGAGAGCCAAAGGAATGCGGAAGATAGGAAGGGTCAGATTGCACTGTTGTAGGGGCAAGTAGAAACCCTAGGCAAGAGGAAATCGTGTTTTCATGAACTCTTTGGTTATATGTATCGGTCAAATAATATATTATGCAATCAATGATTCCATAATTGCTCATTGCTGATAACTTAGAACATTCACGCAACCCTTAATTTGTAAGGATTTTACTACCAATGCTTGATTAATGAAGATGTTAATATCACATTCGAAGCCTCCGGTTCACATATTCAAGATGGTTCTCACCATCAATATGATATGTTGGCACATGTTAGTGTTTTTTAAGTGAACACGATTATGTAAAACTATTTTTTATCTATTATTATATATGTCGAAAGATGATGACATAGATTTAAAATAGATAATTCTGAACAAATGTACATGTATATAATTAAATGTTAACATATTCTGATTCCCTCCGATGTTTTTGGGATGGATGAATTTTTTTTCACTTAAATATGTTTTTAAGTTATATATTGCAGCTCAAAATTTCCATTAAAAAATGAGATCTAGATCTTGAGCTATTTTACAGTTTTAAATTTTTTGAATTTTAGGTTTAGGGAGATTTTCTTTTGGAGCCACCCTTAAGAGATGTTCCCAATCCACCATCACAAGTATTAAATTTTTCACTTATATGTTTAAGTTATAAATTATAAATTGAAGTTCAAAACTTTTATTATAAAATGAGGTCTAGATCTTGAAAAAAATTTATACTTTTAATTTTTTTTAATTTTAGGTTTTTCGAGATGATTTTCATTCTCCACAGACTCTAGCGATGGAGAGTATGATACAGATAGGAACATCCACACCATTTGAATAAGTTGTCTAACTTTTTTTTATATTATTGAAAATTAGTTGTTACACAAAATTTTGTCACTATCCCTACAATCCCCATCCTAAACATTGGAGGCTCATTTATGTGAACAAAATAAAGTCTCATGCCTTGCAAAGACCATCATTGCATCCCTTGCCATGAGTAAAACATTTCTTCTATTGACAACTTCCTAAACAAACCATCAAAAACACTTGTTTTTTCCTTAGCGCTAGTAGACCATTATGCCCTCACGTCGATTGGGAAATTAACACTGGGCCCCGTGGCCATTGGTGCTCTATCCTAGTTAGCTACCCACGTCAACATGTTTATGGAATTTTTTTAAAAAATAGATTCGAAGTTTCCATCATAAAAAATTTTGTGGGTGAGTCATCTGGAGTGGTTCGATTGAATAACCACGGCCTTCCTCCTTTGGCCTCTTGTTTCCACCTTTTGGGGAAACCTCCCAAGGGATAAGGCCTCCCTTCCACTATTATAGGGATCCTGACCTCCTCCTGTCCCTCTATAAATACAAGAATATTCCATTGATGTGCTAGTTTAACTGAATATATTGTCGTTGAAACGCTGAAGATATTTTTGTACATTTGATTAGAAAAGATAGAATCTAAGAAACCCTCATTGAGAGAGCTTAGAATTTTTTCTTCATCCCATCTAGATTCACTGATGATTCATTGAGATGTGGTTCGATGAAACCCCATTGAAGGAGGTTGCAACGTCAAGGCTCGGTTGTAACTATTTCTTCTATTAAAACATATACATGACTATTTTCTGGTTCCCATCTTGCATTAATGAGTTTTATTTGATGCAATATGCTTAACCTTCCTCGACTGGTTAGTAATTATGAATGAGATCATTGTTTTGTATGCTGCTCTTGTTTTCCGATCTTTTTGTAGGTATCCAAGCATGGTTGCGAAAGGCTAGTGACCTGTCAAGACAAGAATCAAGAGGCCACCACCACGATAGTCATGACAATAGCATTGGACTCCATGCAGGTTGATATACCTTGTATTTTTCATTTATTAATTAGGAACCTTCACTCTAGCTTGTCCCTTTGTCACTAGACCCACTCTAGGGCTATAGGGATCATTTCTGTCCGCATAGAGGATTTACCTGCATAAAAAATTGGTGACTCCACTCGGGATCAATGTGACTTTGTCATTTAACTCTTGTCAAGTCGACTTCGGTCATTGGCTTGTTTTCCTATATTTTTTTATTTGCTTCAGTGTATGGAATCATCCTTCTTAGCTCCAAAGTGTCTAGATTGAACTCTACTCATTTGTTTTCACATTCTCCCATAGATATTCGGCTTGGTGTGCTTTTTCTTTGAACAATCATGGCAATTGATGCTTGTTGCTTTTTTTTGCAGTAGTGCAAACCATTTTTTGGTGTGGATTACCGCCTTACAGTCGCGCTGAACCCTATAGGGTTTGGTTTGACCTCCTTGTTGATTTTTTGGTCAGTTGTGCTTGACTCTGGTTTGTTTTTTGGTTTTCAATTGGTCTTTTGAGTTGTTTTGACTATTTTAGGCTTGCTCTTCTCAGCTGTTTGTTTATTTTCTTATCAGTGCAGTTCATAGCCATAGGGTTCTAGGTGTCTTTCGCTCACTGAGACTTTTGGTTGAAGGTCGAGTCTTTTGGTTTTTGTCAATTCAATTCCTTGATCAGTTGCTTGAGTCTTTCTTGATCCTTTGAGTTTTGGTTTGTTAAGATATTAATTTGTGTTTTTTTGACTCTCCATCTCTTCATTTTCGAGCATAAATTACATTGCTCGTTTTGGGTCGTTTAGAAGGCTTTCACTTTCTTGAAAGAGTTCGTCATTATTTTGAGTGTTTTTTGTGTTTGTATTTCTTTCATTGAATCATTCAGTTTAGCTCTCTACATTCACAATACTTAGAACTAGTATTTGATTTTTTTTTAATGTAATTAGTGCATTGTGTGCCTCATCTCATTGAAAAATCAAAAAAAAAAAATGCATCCTTTCATTTGCATTGGAAATGAAAAAATATTTCGCATAACTAATGCTTGCATCTAGGAAAGAGTTTTAGTTTGTATTTTGATTGTATTAGATGCATTAGGAGACTTATTTTTATGTTTTCTATGTTTGATTCTTTCTGAAAGATATCTATCCTTTTCGTAATTAGCATTCATCAAATGGAAATGGTGTTCAATTGCATATAGCTTTCATTTAGGGAATTCAAGATCACAATTCGATAGGGCCTTGAAATTGAAACGATAATTAAAGACCAACATTAAAACCAACTGAATTAACCTAAGGAAGCATTGGAACCTAATGCAAACATTGTTAGTGGTCTAGGCTAGAGACGTGTTCTAGAGTCTTAAAAACAAGTAGCTGTCATTCGCCATCTAGCTTTAGAAAGCGCTAGTACAAGCTTGTGCTCCCCGTACCGTCAAGTATATAAAGGGAGACCCCATTAGGTTCAAATCATTTATCCATAGGAAGCTGATTCTACTGCTGTGTAATCGTGATACACCGAAAAAAACATTTGGGGAGAGTACTTGCACATATGTTAAGACCTTGGTCATTTCTCTTTCATTTGATCACCAAGGTGTATATGGTAGTTCACAGAAACTTGGTACACTCTCTATCTTAGATCATCTGAGTAGTCATTTTGATATTGTCATGACCCTTTAAAAAGAGAAGACATCATCAAGCACTTGTCATTTCACACTCATTTAAAATTCAAAGTGACTAGAGTCATATTTTGTTTTTTTCTCGACTCTTAAAACATGAAACATCAAAGTCCGGTTTCAATGTCGTGAAATTTAACTACCCATGATCACATGCCTATTAAAAGTTTGTTACTTAGCTTGTTACTTTTTTTCCTTAGACTTTGATCTTGAAGCCCTTGACCGACTATCTTTTTTTCCTTCCTGTGTTGAAATATTGTCACAGTGGCGGAACCACCAGTTTCGTCGTGTTCGTAATCGCCACCTAGTGGTAGTTATTTCCCTGAAGTTTCTTTTGAAAACCCTCAGTCCACTAGGTCTGCTGAGTTTTTGTAGCCTATCCTCCCAAATATATTATGTCTTGCTACCTGATCTCCCCCTGAAGAGCCAGTTGAGTTCAATTGGCCTCCTCCAGGTGCTTGGTCTATTTTTGGGGACGAGGGATATTTCCCTCCGCCTACTTCAGGATCACCTTTTTTAGCTGTTGCTTTACCTTCTAGCCCTTTTAGTCTTTTCGAAGATCTCACAGCTTCGTTAGACATGGATTCTTCAAGTCCTATCGGCAGTGGAGAAATGCCTGTGTCCACAGGAGAATATTAGCTTTTCCCTGAAGATCTCTCTTATGTCTCTGATCGATCTTCCACTCCATCGGTGTCACTACCACCCAGTTATCGGACTTTGAGTCAAATCATTTCTGGTGTTTCATCCATAGCATTCTCCAGTACTTTGAATCCTCCAAGGAGTTTGATCCTTCCTTCATTAGGACTATCGTCATTGACACCTAGTTCGTCGGTCGTTGTTACATCTATCCTAGTCCACCCTACCGTTTGTGTGGCTTCATCTATATTGGTTGTTATACATTAGTCTTCTACATCTTCTATTGTTCGTAGGTCCATCTCCATTAATCCTACGTTCCCAGTTAGGCCTTCTGCGAGTGGATCACAAACTCGCGCAGTAAAAACCCAGTGTTCTTCTGCACCCATGGTTTCCACTTATACCTTTGATGAACACATGTTGGATATTCACCAGCGGTATGCTCCCTTTCTGGACAATCAGCAGCAGAATTCTCAGGGTTCTCAGTATCCCCAAGCTCTTGTAAATCCTCCACATCATTATGATGTCTACGGAAACCTCGTTTATTTTCCTCCTATTGATCCAAATCAAGCTGCTTATCTGCCTCAGGTTGATCCTTATCAGACCACCCCTCAGCAAGGGCTGATTATACAAGGAAAACCCTCTGGTCTGCAAGGACAATCCACACTAGGAAAACCTTTTATCTAACAGGGACAACCTTATGGTCCACAAGGCCAACCCTTACAGGGTTAGTCTTTGGTCTAATAACCTTATGGTACTTCTGGCCAACCTTAGTATCAATATCAACCAGGAGCATCTTGCATTCATTGGGGGAAAATCTATCCACCACAAGGACAACCTCTTGCACAACAGCAGGAGTCGTACGTTCAACATGGCCAAAACTTTGTACAACAAGGACAACCCTATGGTCCTTCTTCGGGTCAACTTGGTCATTAGGGACAACCTGGTGCATCACAACCATTGAGCCCACCTCCTCCATAAGGGTAGCCGAGTGGCCCTTAGTATCCAAGCCAAACTACTCCACAGGGGCAGCCTTCGCTACCCTAGCAGCAAGTTCAACCTGTTCAATATTCAGTTCAATCTGTTCAACAACCAGTTCAACCTGCTCAACAGCAGGTTCAACCTGTTTAGCCTACTCAGCAAGTTCTGCCTGCTCATCAAGGTCCACCTACTCAGCATGGCCCTCCTACTCAACAGGGTCCACCTACTCAACCTCGAGGTGCTTATTACCCTCCTTAAGGCCAGTATCAACCGGTATATACTGCGCCCCATGGTTTCACTTATTACCCTCAAAATCAAAACAAGTTGGTGTATAATCAACCTCAAATCAATGGTTACATTCGACAATACAATTCATACTTTTCCCAGCAAGGACCTTAGTGGTATGCTCAAAATAAATATCCTAGTCCTCAACCCTAGTATGGGCCGAATTATCAGGCGTATAACCCCTATGGTCAAAATCCTCTGGGACAAAACATATGCAGGTATAATTTCTTTGAGAGTGGGGGGAATGTTAACACAGGTCCTTACCAAAGGCCTCTAATACCTTTTAATCCTCAATTACCACTTCTCGCTACGTTGGAACTTTCGGATGTGTCAAAGCTTACGAATGATACAATTCTTCATAACCTGTATTGGCCTCCAGTTCCGACTAAGATTCCTGGTGGTTGTCCTAAGTTTTGAGGGCAAGTCTAGAGAATACCCCCTAGCACATGTTATGAATTAACACTTGTGGTGTTCCTCTAACTCTTTGGTTGATGATTTCATCTGAATCTGTCTTTTCTAACAAACTCTTACTGGTGCCACTGCAAAGTGGTACATTGAATTATCTCGTGGTATTTTCGAATATTTCAAATCTTAAGCCATGGCGTTTCTTACCCATTTTCAGTTACTGGTTTGCTATGAGACTGGGACACACCTCCTCACATCCTTGAAACAAGACCAAGCTACTCGCGTCTCCGATCATATTCATGAATGGAAGCATTGTCGTCGCTTGATTAAGTTTGATATTCCTGATGAGATTCTAAGTAATTGGTTCACTACCTCCTTTGTAAATCAAATCGCTAAAGACATAGCTATGGGGGCATGTGTAACCAAAGAATAGGTCATTTCTCGTGCCTAGTACCTTGATCTTGTGTACTCTCAGTCAGCCACATTGTATGATATCTTGCATGATGCCCCTCGACCTGGAAATTCTAAAGCACCAGCGACCCCATCCGTTGATGGTATTATTGGTTCTGTGTCTTAGACTTCTCGAAAGTATTCTCCTTCAAATCTTGGGAAGAAAAATTCTAATCCTTCCAAAGATGTTGCTTCTCAACCTACCCAAAATTCTGGTAAAACCGCAGAACTCAATTCAATTCAGGCCAATCCAGTGGATAAAACTTCCAATGGAAAAAAAAGGGTAAAGGTAAGGCCAAAGATGATACCCCAAAACCAGATTCGTCAAAATATTGTACTGATGATGGTTCACAACGTAAGTTGAAGTACCCTTGTTTGATTTGTGACAAAGAGCACTACACCAAGGATTGTCCTCAATGGGCCAAAGTAAGTAGATTTCTCAAAGGCACGGAGGAAAATATGGTTATTCTTAAAGAACCTTTTCTATGTCAGGAGACCCAGATGGTAGAGAAACCTCACTCCTCTGCCCCATTTGGATCTCAGGTGTTTATGATGAATGGTTCTACGTTCGTTTCTATTGCTACTCGATCAAAATATTATAATGAATTTCATCAGGCAGTAGGGAAAGAGATTGTTGATGGTCCTCCTCCTCTACCTGCTTCTAGCCCTCTTCAGATTGAAAGGCCCAGTACTAAGCCCATTGTATGACCACCTTCCAAAAGTTTACTCTATAAGTCTTCTTACAGTCTAAACACCCATGCTGCTCAACATTACAGTATTGTTAAGGATTTGGCTCAGGCACCTTCTGCAATGTCTGCATTAGAAGTACTTCAGCGTTGTCCATCTCAATGGAAGGATTTTCTATCTGTGATCAGTGAGGTTGATCCTGCTGATATTAGGCTTCTCGCTTTCTATTTAGACAATTTTTTTCCACGACTCCCGCACCAAATTGCACTCATTATCCAGGTTTCTATTAATGGTCTCGATATTCATCGAGTGGTTGTGGAAGAGGGTGCATCTATGTGCATTATGTCATCTTCTTGTTGGAAAGCCATTGGTTCTCCAACCTTGAATTCATCGCAAAATTCTCTTGACGAATTTGATGGAAGGGAGTCAAAACGTTTAGGTGTTCTCCCTAGTTCACTGATTACATTGAAAGGGAAGACAGTTAATGTCGAGGTAGAAGTAGTTGACTCCAAACTCAATTAAAATGTTCTCCTCGGTCGCAATTGGACTCATGCTATGCTGTGCATTCCATCCACTCTCTTTTGTGTCATGAAATTCCTGCATGAAGGAAATATTGTTACTATTAATCAATTGTCTTTCTTCACCTCTTCTTCCGAGAACAACGTTCTATATGTGGATCAGATTCCTACTCCCTACAAGAGCGTTGGGCCAGGTCTCTTCAAAGATCCTGCACTCATGGGTATTTTTTCCCTTCCTCCACCCAACACTGTTGAGATCAATATTATCTCTCGGTCTGACGAGTGGTGGATCATCCATTCGCCTGAACAGATCGATTCTTTCGGGGATTTGATGTCATTGATTCTGACCGAGATTGAATATTGTGAACTCATCGTGGCTTCGAAATCTCTATCTTATGATCATGCTCCTTTGAGCATGTCTCTTGAAACTTATTCTCAATTCCCTTGGCTTGGCGATTCAGTTTTTCCTGATCCCTTGAAAGATATATTTCCCTCCCAAGAATCAATCATGGAAGTTATGTGTCTCGAGAATCTTCCGTGGGATGATAGTCATCATCGTTCCTCGTTCATGCCTGGCCTTTGGGCCATGTCTACATGTCTTGAACAATTTTCATCTCAGGTTCATTCTCCTCTGCTTCAAATGCCTATACTAACACATGAAGTTTTCACAGAGGGTAACTTGAGTAACATCACACAAACGATGCCTATCGACATTTCTCTGAAAACAAGAATCATCGAGAACATCCATATTAGGGTCACCTATTCTTCTGATGAAGTCAAGGTTTATACTAGGCTTTTCTGCTAGTTCCGTGATGTATTTCCATGGTCCTATGAATATATTCCCGACATTGATCCTAGTATAGTGGTGCATGAAATTCCTACCTACCCAGGTTCAAAGCCTGTTCATCAATGCCTTCATCCTGTGCACCCTCGAAAAGCTACCACCATTAAAAGTGAAGTTGAAAAACTTCTCAATGCTGGTTTCATCTACCCAATTCCCTTGACAGAACGGGTCACCAAGATTGTCCTTGTAGATAAGAAACAAGGTACCATTCAGGTCTATGTTGATTATCATGACATCAATCGGGCTTGTCCTAAGGATAATTATCCTACTCCCTTTATCGATCAGATCGTTGATGACTGCACTGGGAGTGAGATTTTTTCCCTCATGGATAGATTTTCTGGCTATAACTAGATTAACATTCTCCTGACTGATCAACATAACACTGCCTTCATCTGTCCTTGGGGTACTTTCGCTTATAAGAATCTCCCTTTCGACTTGAATAATGTTGGGGCCACATTTCAGAGAGCGATGTCATATAATTTTCATGATATTAAGCACATCATTCAACCTTATCTGGATGACCCTCTGGCTCATTCAGCTAAGCGTAAGGACCATCCTAACCATCTTTGTCATATATTTCTTCATTTTTGATGCTATAACATCTGGCTAAATCTACACAAATGCGTCTTCTGCATTGATTCCAGTAGAATTTTGGGGTTTATCGTGTCCAAATACAGGATTCACCTTGATTCACTCAAATTCGAGGCTATCGTTAATCTCCCCTCTCCATCTTCATCACATCAGCTGCAGAGTCTACAAGGAAGGCTAATTTTTTACGTTGTTTTATACCTAGCTATGCCGAAGTAGCTAAAGGATTCACACGATTAATAAAGCAGGGTGTCCCTTTCCTTTGGGATGATATCAACCAAAAGTCTTTCAATGCTTTGAAGATGTTTCTTGTCAATGCTCCTATGTTGCGTCTCTAGAACTGTCATCACAAATTTTCCCTTTATTTAGCTGCCAGTTTTAGCACGATTGCAATGGTTTTGGTTCAAGATGATGATGATGGTGACGAGCATGTTATCTATTACCTCTCTCATAACGTTCTCGATATGGAAACATGTTATGCCCATGTCAAGAAGTTGGTGTTAGCTATGGTTCAAGTAGTTCAACATTTTTGTCATTATATTATGTTACATATTGTGACTGTGATTTATGAATGCAACCCCATGACCTACATATTGTCTCGACAAGTTATAGGGGGAAAGTACTCAAAGTGGATTGTTATCCTCCAAGAGTTCTATTTGGAATTTACTACTGCCAATTCGAAGAAATCACTAGTCTTTGTCGAACTGATCTACTCCCTCCCCTCTGACTCCACTTCGTCTAGTTCTGAAGAATGCATTCTAGAAAATACACTTTTTTTTATTAGCACCCTCGATCCTTGGTATGGTGATATCATCATATATCTTCAAAATTCCTCTTTTAGATCTAAACTGATGAAGGATTCTCGCCTACACATCCGCCATCAATCGCAACCTTATCGTATAGTTAGAGATACACTCTATCGCATCGAAGTATATTCCATTCTTTGCCAATGTTTGACCATCGAGGAGGCTAATAAAGTTATGAATGATTGTCACAGTGGCACCTGTGGTAGTCACATGTCTGGTTATGCTACTTCATAGAAGATTCTTCGTGCTGGGTATTTCTAGCCCTCTATCTTCAAGGACTACATTGTCGCTATCCCTAAATGTCATGATTACCAAATCTATTAGCACAAGATGCGCACGCCGCCTACATGTCTCCACCCTGTCATTACCATTGGTCCATTTGCAAAGTGGGGCATCAATTTTATGATGTGTAACCGTCACTCGGCTAGGATGCATGCCTATATTATCATAGTCATTGACTACTTCACCAAATGGGACAAATCAATGCCTACACCTGCAGCCGACGGTAAGACAACAACTCAGTTCATATTTAATCACATCATTTCTATGTTTGGTGTCCCTCAAGCCATCATTACCAATCATGGTTCCCATTTTCGGCATTATATGGTGGCGGAGTTGACTTCCAGGTTGGGCTTGCATCATGACAGCTCAACGCCATACTATCCTCAGGCTAATGGCCGGGTTGAAGCCGTGAACAAAGTTCTTGTCACCATGCTTCAACGTATGATTGGTATGCATAAACCCAATTGGCATCTCATGCTATTTTCAGCTCTTTGGGCATATTTAACCTTAGTTAAGGATGCAACTAGATTCACTCCATTCCAGCTTGTTTATGGTCTGGAAGCTACCCTTTGGATTGAGTGTGAAATACCTTCACTCAAGTTTTCTGTTGAATTACTGCCCAACACTTCACTTGAAGAAGAGCATCTTCTCTACTTAAAAAGGCTCGATGAAACTCACCACTTTTCTACTTTAGTCAACGAGACACAAAAGAAGCAGTTCAAAGCTCATTTTGACCAGTCAGTTTCCCCTCGCTCCTTTGTAGAAGGAGACCTCATCCTCCTGTACAACCAAGCTCATGATAAGTTGGGGGCAGGAAAATTTCAAACCATGTGGTATTTGCCTTACATTATTAAATGCGTTTTGAAGAATGGGGCCTATGAGCTCATTTATTATGAAGGTCATCCATTGGATCAACCCAAAAATGGGTTGTATCTCAAAACTTATTATGCATGAGTCATTCATGCATTTTTTGTGTACATAGGTGTTCTTTTCATTTTTGTACATATTTTTTTTGGCTTGGTGTGGTTTGCGAGCGTCTTCCTAATTATTGGGTCGTTTCTTATCGTGAAGATGTCTATTACCCCTTAAGTCAGTTTCAAGGATGGTGCTTCCCGTAGTACCCGGAACTTGTCTTCAGCAGCCTGGGTGATTTATGATCCTACTGGTGATTTGATAGATCTACAAGGTATTTTTCTAGGATGGACTACAAAAAATGTCACTGAGTATAGTGTTGTTATTGAACTATTAACCGTGGTGATTACCCTCGGCATTAGTGCACTGGTTGTAAATATAGACTCACAGCTTGTTGTTCTTCAACTTAATTGGAATTATTCAGTTAGAAACCCTCACATTTTAATATTGTATTTACATGTTCATTTGCTAGAAAGACATTTTGATTATATCACATATCAACATATTCTGAGACAAATGAATGTATTAACTGATATAGCGGCTAACATTGTATTAGATAGACATTTGCGTAATCTGTAAAATCATCATCACATGAGAGAATCATATTAAATATGAAGAAAAATGTGTGTGTGTGTGTATATATATATATATATATATATATATATATATATATATATATCGAAAAGTTTGCAACAATGTGCACCGTAAGTTTCAAAAAATATGTGTGTTTTTGTTACATCCTGAGACATCATGTCTCTCAAAAATACGTAGAAGTAAATCCTAGGTGTCTAATCAGTGTGATGATCATGATAACATGTCACTCCCTGTACAAGCTACCTCAGGAAGCGGTGAACTTGGTTTGACACCCCTACAGTGTGTCTCTAGTATGCACAAGGAACGTCGTCAAATCACGCATAATTCGAAACTCCACAAGAGATCCCCTCCAGGTTGTGCACGATTTCCTCCTCCTCACCTCCCTCATCATGTGGGGAAATATCAAAGTCACAAGGGACTCGCCTCACTATTGGAGACATGCCTACAGGTCTTTCTTCTCCAATATCTGCATAACACATGGATTTAATGTCAGAGCATACATTTAAAAAAAAAAATTATAGTACTCATAAAAATAAAAAAATTAGTCTTACCAAGTGCTTCATCCCAATCCACTTCTTCTGGGAGTGGGAGGTCCAGATCACCAGTGAAATCAATGCCAGAGCAGGGCTAGTCCTCCACGACAATTAGCTGTCAATGGAACCAATCAAAAAACTCCAGTCTCCAAGACATTTGTTGGCCGCCCCCTGACCTTGGCATCAGTGCAGCCCAACGGGACTACCACTTCCTGTCGGTGGAAAATTGGTAGTAGTTATAGGAAGAACGACACCAGGATAGATTCATATCCGAACTAATTTGGTTTTCGGTTCTTGCATTTCGTTAGTTAACACTTCATATTGATCGTTACTGCCTCTGCCTAGTTGTAGAGGGTCGGTGTTAGACAGTCTAATGCAAGAATAAGCCATGTTTTTGTTGCTTCATGTGGTGCTTGCAATCCTGTAGCTCGCATGATGGTGTGTAGAACTACTTTTAGTGTCAGGTCCGGGAGAGTTTGGATATCCACTTTCTCGCTTCCTAATCCTTTTCGTGCCCCTCGGCATACCCTGTCAATCACCATGGTCATGCTTTCCATGGTGGGTCAGGTGCTGGTTAGGACAGGTGTTTCCCCCCTCTGTGGTAGTCTTGTTATGAAGTAAACATCTGAGACATCAATCTCGAGTTCCTGATCCTGAACAATGATTTTTTTCTGATCCTCATCCTAGATACTGATCAAGTATTGCAGTAGCTCCAGTTGGGCTCTGAGGCACAGTGTCATGAAGAACTTTCTCAGTCCACAATATCTGAGAGATTCCATGCATCTCTCATTATCCATGTCAAGCTCATCTTCTTCATTTTGTTCCCTTTCCTTCCACTCAATCACCATTTTGTCGCTTTCCACCTGCAAACATGTTCATATGGACATTATTAGCCAAATTAAAAGCTAATATTTGTGGAATTTAGGATTTCTTACTTGCATATTGTAGGTTTTAAAAGGTTTACATGGTTTGCATGACTATTTTAAAAAAAATTACACCAATGGGCACGCCCTAGCTCAAAAAATTGGGTGATTGGCGTGAGTCCGTGCCTGAAACTCACGCCAACTACCGTGCCCTAGTTTTCATAATTTCTCCCTCAAAAATCAAAATTAAAGGTTGCAGGTAATGAAAGAAGACTTAAAATTTGGGGAAGGATGTCAGCTCTTACCTGGAACTGATGGATTCGAGATTGGTTTGCTGAATTTCCCGCTATCGTCGCCGCAAAATCATAGGTAAAATGGGTAACTATTGTTCCAGAAGAGGTAAAAGTGAAAATAATTGTTTTTTACCATTTTTGACATTTTATAACTTTTCAAAACCCTAATTAGGTTTTAAGACATGTTTTTTTATTATTACATTGTGTTATTTCAAGAAATGGGTTTTACATTTGCTTTTTGTGCAGCGACAGGTCTTTAATGCGATAATGATGAAGTGACAAGTTGTATTTCATACTTTTTCAGACTCGATAAAAACATGAAAAAGTCACTACTGGAGTTATCTTTCAGCTCTTTTATAACTCTCTAAAACTAAAAGGAATGTCGAGACACTTGTCCTTTTGAACTCGTTAAATGGTTGTGAAACGATATCTACCCAGTATACTTTACCCCTTTTTCGGGCTGGGATGGATTATTTACGAAAAAAGAATACCTTAGCCTATCGCGACTAAGCAGTTATTTCAGATATTGGTTTCAAACTTTTCAGATCTGAGAGACTATTTACAAAAAGGGACATGCTGGAGTTTTCTTTTCTGCTTCTTTTCAAACTCTCTAAACATGAAAAGATGCCGAGTCCTTCCTTTGTTAGACACATTAAACCCTGATGACATCGGGCATCATCACCATGATGTTCACTGAGCTCCTCGTTCCTAGGGCTCGTAAAATGTATTAGGATGGATTTGTCTGAAGGAAAAAGTTATATTACAAGCATATGCTATCCCCTTCAAGCTTTTTTCCAAAAACAATTGGGGTACTCGCCAGAAATGGTGGGTGAAAATTGAACAAGTTTTTAGTTGTGTTGTGAGTATGTCACTCTTGGACATGACACTCGTCTGCATTCGTGTTGGCTTGGGGACATCTTATTCCATCATTATTTTCCTCCATGGGTTTGGGTAATCTGTTTTGACCTTTCATCTACTCTTTTCCATGTCATCATGACCTCATATCCCTTGATGTCAAATACTGCCAAATCTAGAGTTGTGTCGCTGATATGTTCAAAAGACGTTTTTCCTCTGCATTTTTCAACCTCCCTCTGATTCTTTGTTAGTCATGATTCATTATAATTATGTTCCTCTATCTTGTGTCAATGATGTGGGAAACATTATGGCCCTCCTTCGACCGGGTGACTTCCTGTTGACTTCAGCTCATTATCTAGGAAGTTGGTCTAGAGACTCCCTACCAGTACCTTAGAGCCTGCATGCCTCAATGGCAGGTTCTTCGCATTCGATGATAGGTCCACATCATTGGCCTTCAATCAAGTGATTCTACATGTGTTCAATGCTAGATCACTATTCAAATTCTGTATATTGTACCTATTGTACCTTGAGAGACATTGTCATCATTGGTGATTTCTCTCACGCCTGTTAATAGCTTTCATCATTGGCTAGTAATTGGTGGTTTCTCTCGTGCCTGTTAATAGATTTCATCATTGGTCTGCTAGATTTCCTGTTATTGTCACTGCAAAATCACAGGGTAAAATGGATAACTATTGCTCCACAAGAGGTAAAAGTGAAAATAATTGTTTTTTACCATTTTTGGCATTTTATAACTTTTCATAGCCCTAATTAGGTTTTAGGACATGTTTTTTGATTGTTACGTTATGTTATTTGAGAAATGGGTTTTACGTTTACTTTTTGTTTAGTGACAGGTATTTAATGTGATAATAATGAAGTAGCAAGTTGTATTTTATACTTTTTTGGACTCGATAAAAACATGAATAAGTCAGTACTAGAGTTATCTTTCAGCTCTTTTCTAACTCTCTAAAACTGAAAAGATTGCCGAGACTCTTGTCATTTTGAACTCGTTAAATGGTTGTGAAATGATATCTACCCAGTATAATTTACCCCTTTTTTGGGTTGGAATGGATTATTTTCGAAAAAATAATACCTTAGCCTATCGTGACTAAGAGGTTCTTTCAGATATTGGTTTCAACCTTTTCAGATTTGAGAGACTATTTACAAAAAAGGACATGCTAGAGTTTTCTTTTCTGCTTCTTTTCAAACTCTCTAAACATGAAAATATGCTGAGTCCTTCCTTTGTCAGACTTGTTAAACCCTTATGACATCGGACATCATCACCATGACGTTCACCAAGTTCCTCCTTCCTAGGGCTCGCAAAATGTACTAGGATGGAATTATCTGAAGGACAAACTTATATTACAAGAATATGATATCCCCTTCAAGCTTGTTTTCAAAAATAATTGGGGTACTCACAAGAAATGGTGGGTGAAAATTGAACCAGTCATTAGTTGTGTTGTCAGTTTGTCACTCTTGGAGATGCCACTCGTCTGCATTCGTGTCGGGTCAGGGACATATTATTCCATCATTCTTTGCCTCCATGGGTTTGGGTAATCTATTTTAACCTCTCATCTGCTCTTTTCCATGTCATCATGACCTCATATCCCTTGATGTCAAATACTGCCAAATCCAGAGTTGTGTCGCTGACATGTTCAAGAGAAGTTTTTCCTCTACAGTTTTCAACCTCCCTTTGATTATTTATTAGTCTTGATTCATTATAATTATGTTCCTCTGTCTCATGTCGATGATGTAGGAAACATTATGGCCCTCCTTCGACTAGGTCACTTCCTGTTGACTTTAGCTCATTATCCAGGAAGTTGGTCTAGAGACTCCCTACCTGTACCTTGGAGCCTACATGCCTCAATGGAAGGTTTTTCGCATTTGATGACAGGTCCACATCATTGGCCTTTAATCGAGTGATTCTACATGTGTTCGACTCCAAATCACTATTCAAATTATGTAGATTGTAGCTATTGTACCTTGAGAGCCATTATAATCATTAGTGGTTTCTCTCGTGCCTATTAATAGCTTTCATCATTGGCTAGTAATTAGGTGATTTTCTTGCATGTTCGACTTCAGCTCACATATTTGCATGCTTGAATTTGTACTTTTTGAGGTCGAGATGGAGCACAAAACCCTGGGTTTTTTCTGATAAGATCTAGGATGTGGGATATTGGTTTATCATGACTTATTTCATGACTCTTTTGATTGGATGGTTGTGACCATTCCTGAGTCTATTTTTTGAACCTTACTTCTCAATGGCTGCATCCATACCTTGGATCTCAGTTTATATATGTACTTTATTATGGATTGCTGTGCCCATGCCGCATGTTCATGTATCATAGATATCAGTTGTATTTGTAATTGCAGGTCTTCCAACAACATTGTTTTGTTTGAACATGTTCTCGTAAAGCATTTCACTCCCTTCCTCTCTCTCAAACCTCATGCTTTAGGTGACATCTGTTACACATCATTTTTTCACTATCCCTGCAATCCCCATCCTGAAAATTGGAGGCTCATTTTTGTGACCGAAATAAATTTTCATGCCTTACAAAGACCATCATTGCATCCCTTGACACGAGTACAACATTCCTTCTGTTGACAACTTCCTGAACAGACCATCAGAAACACCTGTTTTTGTCTTGGCGCTAGTATACCGTTATTCCCTCATGTCGATCGGAAAATTAACACTAGGCCCTACGCCCATTGAAGCTCTGTCCCAATTAGCCACCCACGCCATCCTATTTATGAAATGTTTTTTAAAAATATAGGTGAATTTTCCATCATAACAAACTTTGTGGGCAAGTCATCTAGAGTGGCTCAACTGAATAACCATGGCCTTCCTCCTTTGGCCTCTTATTTCCACATTTTTGGGAAACATCCCAAGGGATAAGGTCTCCCTTCCACTATTGTAGGGATCCCAACCTCCTCTTCTCCCTCTATAAATAAAGCCATCTTCCATTGATGTGCTAGCTAAACTAAACATATTGTAGCTGAAACACTGAAGATATTTTTGTACATTTGATTACAAAATATAGAATGGAAGAGACCCTACTTGAGAGAGCTTAGACATGTGTCTTCATCCTGTCTGAATTCCCTGACAATTCATCAAGACGCACTTCGATGGAACCCCACTAAAGAAGGTTGCAACATCAAGGCTTGGTTGTAACTCGTTCTTCTACTAATACATATACATGACTATTGTCTGGTTCCCATCTTGCATTTATGTGTCTTATTTGATGCAATATGCCTAACCTTCCTTGACTGGTTAGAAATTATGAATGAGATCATTGTTTCATATGCTTCTCTTATTTGTTGATCTTTGTGCAGGTATCCAAGCATGGTTGTGGAAGGATCATGACCCGTCAAGACAAGAATCAAGAGGCCACAACCACGATAGCCACGCCAACAGCATTGGACTCCAGGTAGGTTGATCTACCTCATCTTTTTCATTTATTAATTAGGAACCTTCACTCTAGCTTGTCCCTTTGTTACTAGACCCACTCTAGGGCTAGAGGGATTGTCTCTGTCCCCAGAGAGGATTTACCTGCATAATATTAGTTTATATGCATTTTCATTTGAAATATATATATATATATATATATATATATATATATATATATATATATATATATATATATATATATATATATATATATATATATATATATATATATATATATATATATATATATATATATATATATACTTGTACATGTATATTGTATAGTTTACTGTGGAGGATGTTTTAATGGACGAGCATCAAAAAACAATGGAGAGGGCACCACATGAGGATTTTCAAGATTACTTTTTTTAACATAAAGTTCTATATTCTCATTCAATTTTAAAAAATTAAATTTTAATTTTTGTAGAAATTGTGTACAAGTTCCCCATTCTTCACAAGATAGCATGAGGACTAGGTTTTTGCTAGAAGAGACACTAGAACCATCTGTATTTGATGGATGATGCACACGTGTGCAACATTATATTTGATAGATCTAGTCTTAAATTTATTTTTTTATATATAGTCTTATCTATGCAGTCATATTTACTTTTCTACATAACTTGATACTTGTAACACTAAACATTAAACTAGATACATATTTACTTTTATTGTTCATGTGAGATACGAATTTTGGACATATTTTACTGTTTGGATATAGTTTTAAACTACATTTACTTTTATCAAGAATGTTTTTTAATTTTGGATAGTTACATTTGGCATGTGATCTCATGTTGTGATATAATGTTTTGTTTTTAAAACTCAAGTTGTAATTTTATTTTTTAAATATAAAATGAATCTCTAGATGGAAATTTCACATTACATTTTCGCAATGTGTATATTTTGGATGGTTGAACTACATTTGGCATGTGATTGTGATATAATTATTTGTTTTTAAAGAGTTGTCATTTTATCTAATTTTGTTAAATATAAAATGAATCTCTCTAGATGGAAATTTCAAATTACAAACCATGTAGATACATGTACATATATTTTGGATAGTTGAACTACATTTGGCATGTAATCACATGTTGTGATATAATGTTTTGTTTTACGATAGAATGTTATGTTTTTAAAATTCAAGTGGTCATTTTATTTGTTAAATATAAAATGAATATCTAGATGGAAATTTGAAATTACAAACCATGCACATACATGTACATATATTTTGGATAGTTGAACTACATTTGGCATGTAATCACATGTTGTGATATAATGCTTTGTTTTATGATCTAATGTTCTGTTTTTAAAATTCAAGTTGTCATCTTATTTGTTAAATATAAAATGAATCTCTAGATGGAAATTTCAAATTACATTTTCACAATATTTATATTTATTTTGGATGGTTGAACTACAATTGGCATGTGATTGTGATATATAATTTTTTGTTTTTAAAAAGTTTTCATTTTATAAATTTGTTAAAAATATAAAATTAATCTCTCTAGATCAAAATTTCGAATTAAAAACCATGTATACATGTGTATATTTTGAATATTTGAACTACATTTGGCATGTGATCACATGTTGTGAAATAATGTTTTGTTTTTAGGATGTGTGTGAATGTTATATAATTTTAGGATGTACATCTATTATTTAGGTGATATTTAAGCACAATACATATCGAAGTTTTAAAATCTAAAAACAACCATAAAATGTACAGGTCAGAAGCCATACCATGGCCCCATGCCAGTGTCAAAAACCCATCAGAGGCAACTACAGAGGTGTTTTTTCATGCCACTCTCACCGTGGCAATGACTAATGATTAGAATCCATCGAGGGCTCTACATCTGATAGCCATGAGCTGTTGGCTCCTCAAGAATTTGATAACATTCATGGGGAGAGATTTTTGACTCCATAGACGCCCAAGGGTAGAAGATGCTGGAAATCCACTATTATGCAATTTGTGCAGTCTTTACCCAGGAAAACCAACCCGATTCCAGTTTATGATCCCACGATGGAGGAGATAGGCATTTGGGTTATGGACTCGAATGGTGTCTAGAACTGAGATTACGATGCATAGTACCCATTCGCTCCCATCATCCATGCGACCCCTCCAAAGCCTCCTCAAATTCCCATAGCTAAGGAAGAAACCATTTCTAGATAATACAGGTGCCCCATAGAGGAAGAGGACCAGGTGATAGATAGAGATGAATGAACTCCATGATTTTCACCTTAGGATATACTTCATCTCTTTTGTTTTTATATGGGCCACTGAATATTTTGTATTCAAGAATGGATGACACTCTTAAGGGGATGGTTTCCCCCTTTGAGGGAGCCCCAAACATGGTTTATTTTGAACACTACCAAGGCAGGGATATAGGCTAAGCACTGCTTTCCATATCTGTCCATTACCTCTGTACAATTTTTCATTCTTTTAATAGAGTTTAGCCCAAGTTACAAACAGAAAAAATTCACATGAATATATGTACTTAAAAATGATTGAAGTACATGTTTGAATATATGTTAAAACCATTGAATTAAAATACATATCGATGTATATATATATAAACAATCATAAAAGTCTAGGTGTTCTTACATGTGTCAAACAATGATAAGATTTTAAAATTTTCATTAGAACATGTATATCCAGTACACAAGATTTTTCATTAATGTACATAGAAAACCTACTTTTATTTGATAGTAAACTCGAAATTAAAAAACATGTACCACACATTTTTCATTTAAGAATGAATAAATTATAATTTACTTTTAATACACACATGTCTGAAACAAAATCATGCAACTTCAAATTTGCATTATATTAACTATGCTAGATACACAGATATGTACATTTTGCAATAATGACATTATGACAAAGTGTACCAAAGAATGTATGAAATCATTTAGACCAGATAATCTAAACATGTGTATGTGTACATACCAGAAACAATGTACATATACCAAAACAATGTACATGTCCAAACACTCAAGTACATATAATAGAAAAATGCAGTTCAACTTTTAGTTGAGTTCTAGAAGTTCTAAAAGATGAATCCAAAGAGAAGAAGTCGTTGGGGAGTTCAATCAAAAAATTTCCAATGGAATGCCATCTTCAATGATTTATCCATGATCATCTTTTGACATTTTACATTTCTTAATTTTCATGTTTTTCTTTATTGAACTTCTATCAACTTTATGCTTGTTGCACACACCAAGTGACTATGTTGACAACTTATGACATCAGGTTCATAGTCTTGAAAGTAAACAAAATCCCCCCTTTCATTAGTTTGTTGGAAAAAATAACCTTTCAGTATAATAGACCCTCTGTCATATTTAAACCTCTGATCATTATAGTTTTCTAATAATTTCACCTTTCGTTCAGTGCAAGACATAAAATAATACTTCACATTTTCATCATTCATAGTAGGTGAAAATACAAAAAAAACATCTCCTGCACAATAAAAAAAACTTATGTATTTAAATTTAGATCATAATTAACATGAAAATTTAACTTTAAAATTAACATGTGTACTTGATTTTATTATATATTTCTAAATCTCTATCATTAGACATAAATTGAAATGTTACCTTCTATAACAAGATCAAAAAATCAATCACCATCATATGATATTGTAGTATCCTCTGATTGCATTTCCTCAAAGCTTGCAACAAACATTTTTCCCTTTGTATTTAGTTATGTATGTTTCCAATCTTTCACAAATATTTTGTTTTCACAAACATCATTGGATTATGTGTTGTCTATGCAAACATGAGAAAAACAATAATATTTTCTTTTATCCAATGCAAACAAATTTGTGGACAACTTTGTTTTAATTGACTGCAATTTTTGAGTCCCTTTTATTGTTTCAACGTCATCTCCAATCGATATATCTACATCTTGGACCCCAATATGCTAAAAGAACCTATATGGAAAATTCAAAGAAGAATATAAATATGATATCAAAATACCATCAAAGATATAATCATTGTGATAAATGTATTTTTTAAAATTAGAAGTCCAATAAAAATTAAATTGAATGTACCTTCGTACATTCCTTTATAGGTTAGTCTCATGGCTTAGTGTAGAGATTCACCATTTAACAACTTATTCAACTGAGACAAGTCGGTTTGCAGAGTGTTCCATTTGATATCTTCAAAGTGTTTTTTTTATGCATGCCCCTACATCGTCATATTATCCTTTTCCATTACCAGTCTTAAAGAAATTCCAACAATGTTTAATGTAGGTTATCATATGAAGACGACACAACCAAAAGAATGATCATGAAGATTTGAATTGACCTACACATCCATCTGATCATATCCAATGTTCATTGAATTCTATTCCACGACTTTTCAAGGAGTCATAAATATTTTCAAAATAGTGTTTTACAAAATATGTATCATGTGTATGATCATCAGTGATATAAAAGTGATTCTTTAATAACATGCCAATTTTCACTAGTGCTTTCTATATAATCAACATTTTGTTGAGCATGTCTATATATAATATGGACGAGCATGGAGACTTGGTCAAAATGATAGTATTGACTTTGAATTTATTTTTGTGGAACAAATGTGTAGTTTTCTACAACATCAACTACGGAAAAAATCATCCCTGGTGGAAAAAATTCACGGGGTTTTCTGAATTTCAAGTCCTACGATCGAGTTCTATGGGAATGCTTGGTGTATTTATAATTTTTTGCCTCAAACTTTCTCAAAAAATCTATCACAAAATTTTCTTCTTCTTGTAAATAAATTCTTTTAGCACTTGAACCTTGAATAAATGTATGGATATATTAATATCTCTTCCATTTCCCTTTCATGTCAGAAAATGATTTATCATTTATATCAGTATGATATTTGTTTTTAAATTTAGGCAAATTTTCACAATCATTGCATTTTTACCACCAGCACATTTCTTTTGGTAAAATAATTCATGGATTTCTCTTCCATATAGAATTTGAGTTATGAAATCATGGATAGTGGAAGGAGGAGGTGAATATTTCCAAAAGAAAATTACCAAAATTAAGGAATGTGTCATAATATAACTAAAATTCCACATGATAGTGACAACAACAAGTGTCGTGTACAATGATAGGTTTTACATACCATGGTTTTTGTTGCACAAAGGCACTAATTGAGACATCAATTTCATGATTCTATTCTTTGAACTTGTTAAACAACTCTATCTGAGTGGTGTCCAAGAAATTTTTTGGATGTTCTTCGTGCTCATTTTATGTTATTCTTCTTCGCATCACATCCCTTGCTTTCGGTGAAACATGTGAATTTTTCGTCCAATATTCATATATTATTTTTTTAACATTTTATCCCAGTATATTTTTGTATAGTTGCCTACAAATAGCTGTCCAACAAGCGAGTTCATCATTTACATCTATTTGCAACCAAAATTTCCAATGTTTGTGCAAAGTTTTTCGTGAGGTTCCTAATGCTTGTGCCATAGATTTTACCAAGCGATTCTCTTTAGTACTTGCTGAAATCAATGCCATATGTATTTCTCTATGTGCATCTCAATCACTTTTCTTTTTTGATATTCTAATTGAATTTAGAGCACTATTTATATTTTGAATCATATTTTCCTTCATTTTTTTTTATCTTTTGTCGATTTTCAAATACCCAATAATGTCCTAGCTTCTTTTAATGTCCTTGATGTTAAGAGACCTTTCAACAATTGGGCTTGAACTGCCATAGTTTCATCTTTGAATATTGAATCAATAATGCGATAAACACGATATCGTATAACATGGTCAAATTTTTTTATCTCCATATCAGTGAGTGTCAACATTTTCTAACTTCTCATCATCTTTATTGATTTCATCTCTACATAATAGAATTAAATGTACATAATAAGCTTACATATTCAATAAATAACTAAATTAATAAATATATATAATTTCAATAATACACATGTGTTCAACATATATATATACATACCTCGTGGTTCAATTTCTTCACTTGAATTTCTTTCAAAATTTTCACCATCTTCAGTCATTGGTTCAATATCTATTTCACTTTCTCTTTCAAAATTTCTTATCTCATCATCAATGTTTTGAGGAATATTTCTCTTTGTTTAGATTGTAAAATATTTTTTAAATTAGTTCATCAAATAAAAATTAAGTTTCACAATTTACAGTAGGAAAATTTTAAATATCAAATTTATAATATTTACATTTACATACCTGCTTCAACTTCTAGTTGAGGTTTATTTTCCCTTTCAATATTTGAGTGTTCTTCTCTCTCTTTTTTTGTGATATTCTCTCCCTTGTTTTCTACGCTCCTCAGGGTCTCTTGTTCGATCATATTTTTTATTTCAATTACTTCCATTTCCCATGATAATTGAGTATGAAGCTCAAAAATTTTCCTTCAAAAATTTAGACAAAAAATAAATTTAAAAAAGCATCACAAAAGATTTAATTTAGAAAAAAATCATTTTAAAAATTGTCCACAAAAGACATACTTCATCCCAAAACACTTTAAAAAACCAAAGAAAAAAAATGTCTTCTAAAAATGAAATGAAGCTCAAAATATTTCCTTCCAAGTTGTACAAAAATAATTTATTTTAACAGTTAGAAAAAAACTCATTTTAAAAAATCATTCTAAAATATTTACTCCAACCCAAAACACCTACGGTAAAAAAAAGGTCGGTTTCAAAAATACCTCCAAAAAATGTCCGTTGAAAATTAAGCCCAAAATATTAAAAAACCTCACTTTAAAAAATGCCCCAAAAAATGTCCTTTGAAAATTAAGCCCAAAAACGTATAAAAAAATGTCTCTAAAAAAAGATACCTCCTAACAATTTCCTTTGAAAATTAAGCCCAAAAAGCCTCTAAAAAAATATCACTTTAAAAAATACCTCCAAAAAATGTCCTTTGAATATTAAATCAAAAAAGAGTCCATTGAAAATTAAGCCCAAAAAAGTCCAAAAAATCTATTTTGAAAATTAAGCTGAAAAACTCTCTAAAAACAAAATACCCTCCAAAAAAATGTGCTTTGAAAATTAAGCCCAAAAAGTATCTAAAAAAATATCACATAACTCAAAAAAATTTCTTCTGAATATTAAGCCAAAAAGAGTCCTTTGAAAATTAAGTCCAAAAAAATTCCTTTGCAAAATCCGCCCAAATGAAGAAATGTGCGAAATTATGTGAAAATAATGATTCCGTTTTCGGCTATTTATATAGTCGCAAAATGCTTTTTTGGAGGGACTTCATCAAATTTCCAACCAAAATAAAAGTTGATTAAAATTTCAGCCAAAATTTTGTAAAAGCATCAGCTAAACTTTTGTGACGTTAGAATTGATGGGACATCTCGACAAAAAACAATTCGGCCGAACTAGCAGGTTTGTAATTACACAACAACACAGTTGTGAACACATTTCTTCAACTTGGAACTCATTAAACTCCATGAAACTTTATGAATTAAGTGTCGAAACCAAAACAAGCATTTGCAGAATTCAATCTAATTTCAGGGAATATAACTTTTATGGAATTTGATAAATACTTACTAATTTTAATTAATCTTGTAATAAAATGGGTGCAAACTATTTCTGAAGGTCATTATCATTTAGTGAAATCAACATTGTGTATCTTCCAAAATACACTGTTAAAAATTTGAAAAAATTACGGTGCATTACATTGGTCTGTCGTATGTAATGGGTGGCTTTTAAATTTTTAGTTGATAACTTATATGTTGAAAAAATTTGTGCGAGTGGAAAAATATTCAGAATATGTAGTTTTTTCATATTGGATTCATGTTCAAAAAATTCTAGTAATTATGATATGCATGAGTTGGTTTCGTAAATATAATGAAACTGAACTAGACTGTGTCTAGATTGTTGTAACACATTTTGTTTCTAAAAAACACAAAGTTTTCAAAGAATATACCATTGCATTTGAACATGTATTTTTATGAACCCTTTGATTGTTACAAAGAAATGTTAAGTTGACATATCAAATGTGTATAAAAAATTCCAAAAAATAAGTAATAGAAACCTAGTAAAATTTGTGACAACTTTTATTTTTATCGTAAAATGAAATTCTAAACATAAAAATTGTTTTGCCTTGCAGAAAGTTGAGGAACAAATTTTTTTCTAAAAAAAGCAAAACTGTAACCCAACTTCACATTTTCGCCCATTTACATTTCATGTTAGGTTCTATCATTCCCTTGATGATGACCTTGTGATCCCTCCTTGAGAACTCTTATTAATGGTCACTTGGAACTCTCTCGAAGAATAACCTTAATCTGTGTGGAAATATCAAAACAAATTCATAAAACATATTTTTGTCAAGTACGATATCATAATGCTAAAGAGACACTATGTATTTATGTATAAAGGAGATGGGTTTTAAGGAAGATGTATTCTTGTAAAAATAAATAAAATATTTGTGCAACCTATTTTTCTCTATTGTTTAATTGACAATTTACCTATTCATGTGAGATTCTATCATTTCCTAGATAGTGACCTTGTGATTCCTCACATATGGTTCTTTATAACTCTTGTTAATGGTCAATTGGAATTGTCTAGAAGAATATCTTGAATTTTTGTAGAAATATGAAAAAAAAATTCATAAAACTTATTTTTATTAAATACAATATCATAACGTTAAAGGGACACTAGGTATTTATGTATAGAGTGATAAATTTACGAAATACATTGGAAACACAATGCATTATATATTCTAGTGATGAATTCATAACCAAAATAATAATAATAATAATAATAATGGAAATGCATCTAAACAAATGAATGTTTTCAAAGTTGCAAACACAACACAAACATGATGCAAAATCATGTCACAACAATTTAATGTGTTCTAGTAGGAAAAAATAAACTTCACTAAGAAAGCCTATAGGCTCTAGAAAATAAATCAATTATGTTATAGCCCTACATTATATAAAAAAAGCATTTATAAATGTTAAAAAATATAAGATTTTCAATTTTTTTTTTTAATGTATTCCCTCCCATTCCCAACATCTAAAATGATCCAAAGTACAATACAAATGGATTAATTTTACTACTCCAAAGGGAAAAGAGTGACCAGAACTAACACATCAGTGACAAGAACTACCACATGAACTAGAAGTAAGTATAGATGGAGATGTAGATATATAAATTATAAAATTTGATGAAATCTACCTTGTTCAAGTGCTAGACGAAGAGGATCCTCCTCTCCGTCTATCAAAATTAGAGAAAAATTTAGATAGGATATGAAGACAACAATGGATTATATTATAAAAATAGAAGAAAGCGTTGACCATCTCATTTCTTTGTATATATATATATATATTAATAACAGATGCAATAGTCAAAACATTATCAAATGCACCATTATTACTCAACATTTATTATTCACTAAAGGGATTATAGATATTTTGGTTTAGTTCTTTTTTAATATGGTTCAAGTTGGGATTTAAGCAAAGAATGAGAGTGCTAGTACTACGATAACACTAGTTTTTAGGTAGATATATATTAACTATAAATGAAATAGGCCAATTATTATTAAATGTAATAATATTAATAAACATTAATTATTTATTAAAAGTAATTAAAGATATTATAGGTTAGCATTTATTTAGAAATGGTTCAAGGTGAAATTTAAAAAAGAATGAGGCATTGGTATTAGGTTCTAGTTCTACTAGTGTTCTCCCATTTTTCTTTGTATTATTTTTCTTTGTATTTTTTGAATGGAAGAAGATTTACAACAAACTATGAGGGGAGGGGTAACCCCAAAGGATTTGATGATATTTGAGCACTTAATGTGGATTTAGTAAAAACAATATTTATGAATTGAGATGACTCTTTTTTGAGAAGAGGGGTATGCGTTGGTGGTGATATATATATATATATATATATATATATATATATATATATATATATATATATATATATATATATATATATATCCTAGGTTTCCTATTTATGTTTCTTGATTCTTTTGATATAGTATAAAGTATGGCATTATATTTAACAGTAATATTATTCACAATAATGACCATCGAAGAATTCAAATAAGTGGAATTACCATAAATTTCCTTTACATGGTTAGGTATAAGAAAACAAGACACTAAAAACCTTGTAGGAAACCTAAGGAATTTGTCCTCACATTCATGAATAACATCCCTAATAAACATGTCAATGTATATTAGTGCACATTACCCAAGTGAATTCAATTCAAGCACTTCATAATGCAAAAACTACCAATTTCCATCAATGCTCATGATGACCAATTAAGTACTTCTATGTGGACAATTATTTTAACATCTCATAGCATATCCTAGTATTAACTAGGGTGATTTATATAGGCAGTGTATCGCTATAATATTAATTTCCATTTTTTACTTGCCCTTATTAAGAGTCACTAGGGGATCAAGTGGCCAAGAAGTTGTTATTGAGGACATATCATAATGTTATTTTAAAAGAGAGAAAAAATATAAGTCATGTAATATTAAATAACAATTTTTTTATTTTTTTTTAAAGAAATACATACATACATGTGATGGTGCCCAGCTCGCTTACACGTGCCGATGTACAATTATTTTTACAATCAAATATTGAAATTCTATGTATGGGATTCGAAATCTGCCAAGTCACTTAACAACTCATGAGATTAAATGAACATGAACGTGACACCATAAATTGCAAAGTTTGGTCACGATACTTGGAGGTTTCTCAACTGTGGCAATCAATTCGTATCTATTGTGTGAGTTGTTGTATTAACTCCACCTTACTTCAAGCGTTGCGCCAGTCTCCTCACTCTTTTGCAACTGCATTCAACTGTGTTTCGTTATTTCCATTCGCGAATTTGAGGGGAGGGTTTTCTAACTTCTAGAAACCCTTTGGCTCTACATGGGCCCAACTGTTACACCTCTATGCCTCTATGTGAAGCTTATCGTCCTCCTTTCTGTTTAGCACTTTACTCTGGTCTTGTTGTGTGATGTTTCCGTCACTTTCTCCCTCTACAAACTTTGCAATGCAGCTCGACACCTGGATGGTTGGTAATTTCACTACTTTTGGTCGTTTTATTTTTCTCTTCCACATCAGTATGTTCTTGCATGTTCAGTTTTTGATTACTTCACTGTATGATGTCCATTTCGTTTCAGGTTTGGGCTGTCATGATTTTCTGTGACCGCCTACAACTCCAACAACAAAGTCACAGGTACTTCGCTCCTTCCCTACTGGCAATTTCACAATTTATATTCAATGTCTCTGAACATTTCCGCTCCTCTGTGAACAGGCTATCGGTTCAAACCCTGGGACACTTATTCTGGTCAGTCTTCGAACCCTTTCGGTAAGTTTTTCCAGGTTCTGTCTGTCCTATTCGCACCTCTTTTGCTCGTTGAATTTATCCCTCAATTCTGTTCAAAACTCTAACAAGAATTTGTTGTGGGTTTTTACAGGTTCTTGTCGGGTTTACTCATCAAGCGGATTCTCTTTAATGTCGAAACCCCAAGGGTAGCGTCGACTCCATTACACACTTTTTGTACTTTGAATTTGTAACTTCTAGTTATCAGGTGCTGGTTGGCCGTTAGAGTTTTACACTGTAATTGATCTTAAGTTGAGGAATGCCCTGTGGGCCTTATCGTTTCATTGTAGTTAAAAGATTATTGTTACAAATCTTTGTTCGGTTTAATGTTTGAGACTTTGTCTCTCCCTCTCTGGACAACTTCAGAACTTTGACAACTTTTAAATATAAAAACGGAAATTCTTCTCTTTGCAATCAATTTTAAATTCGTTATATGTTATAAACTTACCGACCTCTATCTGTGGTTGTTTTACTGATTGATTTCGCCTTGAAATCTAAAATTTGTTTCTTCTTAACGGTGTAGAACTCCTTCTGCTGCCTATGTAATTATGTTATTGTAGTGAATAACGAACATTCCTTCTCCTGTGCGTGGTATCTTGTCTCTAGTTTAAACTCAGGTTCTTTTCAGTTCGGTTCTGTGCACAAATTTCATGCCAACATGCTTTATATATGATAGTAGAAAAATTAATTTTTCTTCACAAATAATCGAATGAACATTAACAATTTTTTCTAGAAGAAATCAAGTGACAGATGGCTTTCAAATTCCGTTCTTTTTTTTATATCTCTTTTTCCTGAAGGAAAAATTCGAACCCCAGCAAAATGAAATTTTGCTATTTGTATGCTTGTAGAAGACAATCTGTTCTATTTTTCGGTTGAACTGTCAACCGTATTTTTCTAACTACATTTTCAGTTTCATAAGAAAAATAAACTTCTAATTAACTACAGAAACATTCTATTCCCCTAATCTTACTGTTGTTGTCTAAATGACGAGTAATGAAAGTAATTAAAACAAAACAACACAGGTTCAGTAACCTGTATACAAACATATGTAACATTGAGACAGTTAGTCATCTTCTGTCCGCTCTGAGTTAGATGCTCCTGCATCAGGCTCCCGGGGTGACAAAAAGTCATGGCTCCGTTCCATGAGACCGTCGACTGAATAACTAGCCTTCCGTATCTGTGCTTCGTCAAGCCACGAACTATGCTCGATAGGACGGCTCTTCCACTTGACCAAATAGCATAGATATTCCTTCTTGCGTGTGCACTTGGCTACCTGTGTGTCGAGAATACTCTCGATCTCAAGGGGCTGTGCCATGGGCATCTGTCTCACCCAAGAACCTTCATCCAGTTGGGTGTCCCATTCTGGCCTTACTGTAGTGTCATCCTCAGAACTAGAAATATAAGGAAAAATATCTGCCACATTAAAGATGGGTGAAATACCTATTCCTGGTGGCAACTGTAACTCGTAAGCATTGGCGGAAAATTTGCCAATGATTCTGCAGGGACCAATCTTTTTAAACTTCAGCTTGTTATATTCCCGTTTTGGGAATCGTTCCTTGCGTAGGTGTGCAAGGAATTCGTCTCCAAAATTAAACTGAACTTCCTGCCTTTTCGAATCAGCCCGATGTTTGTACTTCTGACTGCTGTCCTGTAATTTTAGTTTCACCTTTTCATTTAAGTCGCTCATTGCTTGGGCGAAATATTCTCCATCAGCATTCTGTTTTTCAAGTTTTCTTAAATCCCGCAGTTCATGCACTCCGCGAGGGTGCATGCCATATAAGATCTGGGAAGGACTGTAACTTGTGCTGCAATTTGGTGAATAATTGTAAGCGAATTCCGCTTGTGCAAGTACGCGATCCCACATCTGAGAATTATCACCAATTAAACTCCGTAGCAGATTTCCTAGGCTCCTCTTTACCACCTCTGTTTTCCCATCAGTCTGTGGGTGATAAGCGGAGCTGAACTGTAATTGGGTGTCCAACTTCTTCCACAGGGTACGCCAAAAATTTCTGGTGAATCTCACATCTCTGTCTAAAATGATGGACCTTGGCAAGCCATGCAGTCTGACAATCTCTGTGAAAAACAAGTGTGCTACGTGTGTGGCGTCACTGGTTTTTCTGCAGGGTATAAAGTGTGCCATATTTGAAAAATGATCCACTACCACCATCACTGAATCAAAACCCCGCTGTGTTCTAGGCAGACCCAAGACAAAATCCAAACTGACTGAGTCCCATGGTCTGCTCGGAATAGGCAGTGGCATATAAAGTCCTGCATCCTGACTGCAACCTTTCACCAATTGGCATGTTTTACATCTTCTTACGTACCTCTGCACGTCTCGTCATACCCTTGGCCAGAAATAAAAGTGCTCGACCTGCGATAATGTCTTGTCTATGCCGAAATGTCCGGCTAGACCTCCACTGTGCTTTTCCCGAATAATGTTCTCCCTCATCGAACAGTCGGGAATGCATAACTGTCCTCCCTTGAACAATAATCCCTCCTGCAAATTGTAGTCCAACCATGGACTATTATTCCTCAACAAAGGGTTTTGGCAGGCCTCATAGGCCTCCTTAAAGTCTGCATCTGTTTGATACAGATCCCTCAAATGCTCAAAACCCAAAACTTGCATAGTACTTTCCTGCAAGAGTAAAGCCCTTCTACTCAACGCATCTTCCACCTTGTTGGCCTGCCCACTAATATGCTTTAGCACAAACGTAAAACTCTACAGGTAATCAACCCATTCTATGTGCTTATGATTCAACTTATGCTGCTGCATAATGTATTGTAATGCAGAATTGTCAGAAAATAAAATGAACTCATTACCTAATAAATAGTGTCTCCAATGCTTCAACGCTTGGAAAATCGCATAAAATTCTTTGTCATAGGTTGAGTACTTTTTCCTGCTTTCATTCAGCTTCTCACTGAAATAAGTGACCGGCCTGTCCTCTTGGCTAAGTACTACCCCAATGGTTGTACCGCTGGCGTCACAACGAACTTGAAAAAGTTTGTTGAAGTCAGGAAACCTCAATATCGGTCTTTCAGTGATCTTCCTTTTCAAAGCCTGAAAACTTTTCTCTGCTGCCTCTGTCCAGAAAAAAGGCTGATTTGCCTTCTTGATCGTGTCCAACATGGGTGCGCAGATTTCACTAAAATTTCTGATGAATTTTCTGTAAAAACTTGCGAGTCTGTGGAAACATTAGACTTCAAATAAACTCTTCGGGGATGGCCAGCTAACTATAGCTGCAACCTTTTCTGGGTCCATCTTCAACTCTTTTTCTGCAATTACAAAACCCAGATACGCTAACTCCTGTTGAAAAAAGGTACAATTCTTTAGATTTATTAGCAGCTTATTTTGCTGCAGCTTCCTCAATACACTTCGAACATGCTTGAAGTGTTCTTATCTTGTCTTAATGAAAATCAATATGTCATCCAAATAAACAATTACAAACTTCCCAATTAACTCTTTCAGCACTTCATTCATTAGGCGCATAAACGTACTAGGGGCATTACTCAAACCAAATGGCATCACCAGCCACTCGTACAACCCTTCATTCGTCTTAAAGGTTTTCTTCCACTCACCCCCTTCTCGAATTCTAATCTGATGGTAACCACTCTTCAGATCGATCTTCGTGAAGTATGCTGCCCCACTCAAACAGTCCATCATGTTGTCCATTCGTGGAAATGAAAACCTGTACTTGATGGTAATATTATTGATAGCCCTTGAATCTGTACACATTCGCCATTCACCACCTTTTTTTGGAGCCAAAACTGTCGGGACTGCACAGGGGCTCATGCTTTCCCTAATCAGCCCTTTATCTAGCAATTCCTGCACCTGCTTCCTAATCTCCTTGTTGTCCTTAGGACTCATACGATAGGCTTCCTTATTTGGCAAACTAGCTCCTGGTATGAAGTCAATACAATGACTGATACTCCTCTTAGGAGGCAGTTCATCTGGAAGATCATCCACTACGATATCACCAAAATCCTGTAACATATCCTGAATCTCCTCTGGTAAATCTGTAATCTTTGTGTGTAGTACCACTATCTTTGGCCTCCTCACAACAACAAAATTCACATCATTGTCTTCAATCTATTTCAAAAACTCTTTTCCCCCCATAAGTAATGATTTTACTCCACTAGCTTCTCCTGTATTCTCCTCTTTGATGGGTACAAGCATGTGCTTAATCCCATCTTTGACAAACTTGTAACAGTTTGTCTTTCCATCATGAACCACTTTCCTGTCATACTGCCAAGGCCTCCCTAACAATATATGACATACATACATCGGCATAATATCACACATAACTTTGCCCTATACCTGCCAATGTGAAATTCCACTTCACACTACTCATCAAATAACAGCTGATGTCCCTTTTGCAGCCACAACACATTATAGGGAGTGGGATGCTTCAACCATTTCAACCCCAACTTCTCCACCATTTCTGTGGCCACCAAATTATCGGTACTCCCACTGTCAATTATGAGTTTGCAGCACTTGCCCTGTGACTTGCAAACTTTCCGGAATAAAGCTTTTCACTGATCCGGTTCTGCAACTTCTTTGGCTGGTTTCAGCAGCACTTTATTCAGCACCAAAACTTCCCCTGTCTCAAGCGCATTTTCTACTTCCTGAGGTGGTGCCTCCGCTTCCTCTATTTGGGAACCATAAGTTCCTCTACCACCTGCTGGTTCCCCTTCAAGACACTCATAAGACTTGTTCCCCCACTTATGGCACCTATAACACTGGACAGATCCTCTGCCCCGACCATTTCCTCTTCCCCGCTGGTATGTTCGTCCTCCTCTGGTGTTATTGTATTTTTCTGTTGTCCTTGAAGGTTTGGAACTGCTGCCTTCTTTGCTGAAATTTGTGCCTCTACCCCTGCTGAAAGCCTTCCCTTTTCCTCTACCAAATCCTCCTCCTTTTCTGGCATTCTGCTTTCTGATTATTTTCTCTTCCACTTTCAAGGCACACTGATACACCTCATCAATAGTCCTGGGTGAGAGAATACTAATTTCGTCCACTATCTCCCCTCTCAAGCCATTTACAAATCTGGTTGTCTTATCAGGTGTATCTTATATATACCCCACTCTCAGATTCAGCTTGTAGAATTCCTCCATGTATTCTTTGACAATCATCCCTTTTTGCCTCAAATTCTACACCTGTCTATACAACATAATCTTGTAATATTTTGGAAAAAAAATTTCCTTCAGTTTGGCCTCCATTCTAGCCCACTTTTTAATAGGCGGTTTATTCAGCCTCTTCCTCTCTGCCTATACACTGTCCCACCACAAGGACACATGTCCTTTCAGTTTGGTGGTAGTGAATTTTACCCATTTGTCTTTGCTGATTTCTTCAAAGTTGAAATACTTGTTCAACTCACTCAACCAATCCAGCAACACTTCTGCTGATAGATTCCCATCGTAAGTAGAAAGCTCATGTTTGGGCTTGCTACTTGATAACAAAACTGACCTCAACAATCTAAGGTCAGTTCCTTCCCTTCAGAACCATCTGTCGTTTCTGCAACCTCCTCATCGCTATAATCCCCTCCGTCAGGGTCCCTTCTTCTTCCAACCTCCACTGCTGCTAATCGCTCATTTAAGATTCGAATTTCTTCTCTCAGTCCTTCTTCTACTAATCTTCGATTAGCTCTTCCCCTTCCTCATCCTCGTCTACCAACCTCCATTTTATCAGTTCACTATCCCGCTCTGATACCAAAAATGATGGTGCCCAGCCCACTTACACGTGGCTATGTACAATTATGTTTACAATAAAATATTGAAATTCTATGTATGGGATTCGAAATTTGCCAAGTCACTTAACAACTCATCAGATTAAATGAACATGAACGTGACACCATAAATTGCAACATTTGGTCATGGTACTTGGAGGTTTCTCGACTGCTGTGGCAATCAATTCGTATCTATTGTGCGAGTTGTTGCATTAACTCCACCTTACTTCGAGCCTTGTGCGAGTCTCCTTGCTCTTTTGCAAGTGCATTCAACTGTGTTTTGTTATTTCCTTTTGCAAATTTGAGGGGAGGGTTTTCTGACTTCCAGAAACCCTTCGGCTCTACAGGGGCCCAAATGTTACACCTCTGCGCCTCTATGTGAAGGTTATCATCCTCCTTTCTGTTCAGCACTTTACTCTGGTCTTGTTGCGCGATGTTTTCGTCGCTTTCTCCCTGTACAAACTTTGCAATGCAACTTGACACCTGGATGGTTGGTAATTTCACTACTGTTGGTCGTTTTATTTTTCTCTTCCACGTCTGTATGTTCTTTCATGTTCAGTTTCTAATGACTTCACTGTATGATGTCTATTTCGTTTCAGGTTTGGGCTATCATGATTTCCTGTGACCGCCTACAACTCCAACAACAAGGTCACACGTACTTCGCTCCTTCCCTGCTGGAAATTTCACAGTTTCTATTCAATGTCTCTAACCATTTCCGCTCCTCTGTGAGCAGACTGTCGGTTCAAACCCTGGGATGCTTATTCTGCTCAGTTTTCAAACCCTTTCGGTAAGTTTTTCCAGGTTATGTCTATCCTATTCACACCTCCTTTGCTCGTCGAATTTGTCCCTCAATTTTGTTCAAAACTCTAACAAGAATTTGTTGTGGGTTTTTATAGGTTCTTGTCAGGTTTACTCATTGGGCGGCTTCTCTTTAATGTTGAAACCCCAAGGGTAGGGTCAACTCCATTCCGCACTTTCTGTACTTTGAATTTGTAACTTCTAGTTATCAGGTGCTTGTCGGCCGTTAGATTTTTACACTATAATTGATCTTAAGTTGAGGAATGCCCTGTGGGCCTTGTCCTTTCGTTGTAGTTAAAATATTATTGTTACAAATATTTGTTCAGTTTAATGTTTGAGACTCTGTCTCTCCCTCTCTAGATAGTTTCAGAACTTTGACAACTTTTAAATATAAAAATGGAAATTCTTCTCTTTGCAATCAATTTTAAATTTGCTATATGTCAGAAACTTACCGGCCTCTATCTGTGGTTGTTTTACTGATTGATTTCGCTGTGAAATCTAAACTTTGTTTGTTCTTAACAGTGTAGAACTCCTTCTGCTGCCTGTGTAATTATGTTACTGTAGTGAATAACAATGAACGTTCCTTCTCATGTGCGTGGTATCTTGTCTCTAGTTTAAACTCAGGTTCTTTTCAGTTTGGTTCTATGTGCAAATTTCATGCCAACGTGCTTTATATATGATAGTAGAAAAATAAGTTTTGCTTGACAAATAATCCAATGAACATTAACAGTTTTAGCTGGAAGAAATCAAGTTACAGATGGCTTTCGAATTCCGTTCTTTTTTTTTATATCTCTTTTTCCTGAAGGAAAAATTCGAACCCTAGCAAAATGAAATTCTGCTATTTGTATTCTTGTAGAACACAATCTGTTCTGTTTTTTGGTTGAACTGTCAACTGTATTTTTCTAACTACATTTTCAGTTTCATAAGTAAAAATAATTTCTAATCAACTACAAAAACATTCTATTCTCCTAATCCTACTGTTATTGTCTAAATGACGAGTAATGAAAGTAATTAAAACAAAACAACACAGGTTCAGTAACCTGTCTACGAACATATGTAATAGTGAGATAGTTAGCCGTCTTCTGTCTGCTCCTAGTTAGATGCTCCGGCATCAACATGTTTGTAACAATACCATGAAAAAATTAAATTAGCATATATATCTTTTAAACCAAGATTTATTAGACACTAAAAGGGATCAAATTTGTTAACATGTAAATATTTTTAATGTCAATGAAATATTACATGATATGGAATTAAATGATAAGAAAAGACTAACATATGGCATATAAAGAAATTCCATTGCAATAATTCTATATTGATTTTTTTAACCCTAACTAAAAATATACTTATATTTCATAAAATTTGTGCATGGGACATAGTTGTATAGTTTATTGATTTAGAGTGATCAATAGTTTAATAAGCAATATAATTTTATACTATGATATAAAACTAAGCCATGGAGTAGGCATAAGGAGTTGTAGTCTTTTAAAATTTTGAGTTTGTAGATCCTGCTAAAATGACCAACTTAAAACTCACACTTACAAAATATGGTTTGCAAGCATGTTTAAAGACCTAGAGTTTAAAGTAAAACTCCATTCATTTTAAGGTTTCCTTTTTCTAGATAAACTCCATCATTCCTAAGTTTGATTTATTATTAAAAATAAGCTACACATAATTATAACTAAAAAAACTAATAAATATATAATAAACAAATATTAGAATTTATATTATTGTTTTATTTTCTATTTAATATTAAATGCAATTATAAACATAAATATATGTAACATTATGTGAAATGAATAAATTTATAGAAACTAAATTTCAAAATATTTATAAATTCAAAAACATAAATTTCTTATTTATTGCTATGTTCTGCCATCGTAAAATTAATAAAAAATGTAATATTACAAATGTGCATAATGGTCAGGTTAGAGGAACTGCTTATTTTTTAAATTAATAATAAAATAATTTATATTTAATAAATTATGTATTATTTAAAAGCATATATAAATAATTTATATTTGTATTTAATAAAAAAATATTTAATAAATTATATGATTTATGAGTCAATATATCGTTATACTAATGTATAATTTTTAATGAAAAGAATGATAATGATAGTGCATTCTTCAAAAGTAAGATAATAATATATTATTATTCTCTTACATATATATTTATAGTTATTTAAAAATATATTTATATTTATTTATTTCAAGTTATATAATTTTTAATGAAATATTTTTAATAAAAAGAACAATAATGATAGTTTATTTATTTAAAAAAAAAATGATAATATATATTAATATATATATATATATATATATATATATATATATATATATATATATATATATATGATGGTAGTGGTTAAGGTCTATTGAAATTAATCTTCTGTCTATTAGATCTATTAAAATGAAATTATATATATATATATATATATATATATATATATATATATATATATATATTAGTTATAATATAACATATAATTTTAAAATTTTGATTTTTTTGCATTACTAGTCCATAAATGAAAATTAAAATGATTAATAATAATAATAATAATAATAATAAGTTAAAATATACAAGTTTTGAGTAAAAATTAATTCCATTAGAAATATTGTATATATAAAAGAAAAATATTAGATATAGTAAATAAAAACATTCCTAAAATATATAAAAGAAATTAATGTCTACATTAAAATGCCATATTTAACATTAAATTTCATTTATGTGTTAAATAGAATTGTAATAAAATTTTTAACCATATTCATTTATCCTAACAATGAAAATTTATAAATGTGAATGAAATAGTATATTTCAAATAAATAAATTGTTTGAATATAATGACTTATAAGATTGTTTATTTATTTTTATAATTAAAACTTATAAATTCCAAACAATTTGATTATTAATTTCATTGAAAATTGAGACATCTTAATGTCCCAAATAATTAACAACTATCAACTCTTGAAATAATATCTATAAGACTAATTGAAAATGTGATTTTCCTTTCTAGTCCTTTTTTCTTAGTTTAAATGTAGCTTTCCTATAATTGTAGAATTTAAAATCCTTATCCATTGCCTTGAAATTATTATTTTAAAAATAGAGGGATAGAGTTTGTGGTGGAAACAAAGAGAACATATCATTTATTAAAGCTTAGTTTGGTACCCTATGTGGACTTGAGGACAAGGTGCTTGCATTAAAAGTAAAGGTGTAAATTATAGTGGACCCTTTTAGGTAGTATGTGGAGGATTGGGTGGAGCAAATTGTTGATATTGCTACCAAGTTCTCTTATGTGCATCAATTTGTCTTTGCAATTAATTCTCAAGTTCATTTCCTAGTAGACTTATAACATTACAACTCATAAAATTAAACCATACCACTAGTCAAATTAATGCACAATAATTTTTGAATTCTATTTATTTAATTACTAACACATTTTCAGATTTTGTTCATGTAAGACCTTACATGGACATTAAAAGTTAATTCATTTCATAACCCATATTACAAAGTGTTTGCATCCTATGGAACTTCAACCCTTCTAGACCAAAATTGAAGTAGTGTATATCTTGACCTAAATCCATAATATCCATTAAAACATAAATACCTTCAAACTATGAGATGTACAAGTTGAAGTTATAATATTTGCATCTTTAGTCCTTATAGTATTTTGGATATTTTTACAATGATGTACTAAGAAGATGAAATCTCAATGTAAATTTTTATGCTTACCATATTTCAAATACATTTTCATAAATCTTCTATATTAAACAATATAAAATTAATTACATTATAAAATATATATACATTCTACTATTACCATCGACCTAATAAAATATATATACATTATGTGTATTAGCAAGACTATCATAGACTCTACACTTATGGATGCTGATATGAAAGTGGATTTTTGTGGTTTTGATGTTATCTAAATGTTAGTTTTTCAATCAATATTTAAAGTCTATCTTTTAATAAATAATAAAAATAATGGAGAGTGTACTATAATAATTAATAATGCAGTACATTGAATTTCATTTCTGCCATTGTTACATAATATAATGAAAAATGAAACATTTAAATTTTATTTAAAAATAAAAATATTCATAAATGCTAAACTTTAAATTTTCTAATACCAGTTCAAATGTAATATAAATATGAAACATTCTATCACATGTAAGATATTATTGAAAAGAACAGGTGATGGGACAACTTGACACAACACATGGTAGTCTCAATCACTGCATGTGACATAACACATGGTCAAAGTCTCAATTGTTGCATGAGTACAATCCACATTAAATGAAGCACGCTACTATGACACTAACTTCAAAAGGATCCAAGGATATTAACATGTCATCATATTCTCGCACTTTCATATGAATGAATTATTTTCAGGAGATCAAACTTGGGATCCATATATCTAAACAATGGAAAAATTAATCAGTTTTATGGGTAGAAAATGATAACTATCAGTGCTATTGGTTTTATGGAATATCGTAAAAAGTAAAAATAAATTACCTATTCCATAATTATTAGACAGAAGTAGTCAAAATCAATTGAATTTTGTAAGTAGATTGTATGACGATATATTTAAAATAAATTTGTAAGTATATTGTAGGATGATATATTTAAAATAATTTTTTTAAGTATATCTTATGATTTTATTTCAATTTTTTTAATATATATTAATTTTCATTTTTTAATATAAATTAATTTTTTATGTTTAGAGGCATTCTATAGTTTAGTAAGAGGGAGATATTGTTCATATTAAATTTAAATAAAATAGTTTGATTTTCACTATCTAAATATAAAGCAATAGAAAAAAATAATAATTTCATGTATATTAGTTTTCTACTTTTTAGTATGAAGAAACTATATAATTATTTTATTATTTAATATTGAGTTAACATATAGTAGTTAAAAATAATATTGATATCATAGTATTGTAATAAATTTTATGTTTAATTGAGATGTAGTATTTAAAAAAATAATAGATGTAAGAGAGGTAGAAAGATAGCATGTGGCATTCAAATAATTTAACAAAAAAAATATTAAATATAACTAAATATTTATAAATAAAATATTTCAATATCATATATATATATGGAGATGTTTTATTATTTTATTATTAAGTTTTCTAATTGAGTGTATGAGAGAGATTTGGTAATTCTTTTGTTGTTTAATATGAAGTTTACCATCAACATCTTAAAAGAAATCTTAATAAGAAGAAAGTTCAATGTAAACATAAAGAGACCATATATATATATATATATATATATATATATATATATATATATATATATATATATATATATATATATATAAGTTTAAGAATTTTATCCATGCATTGCTTGAGAGGAAGGAGGAGTGTTTGTGTGCGTAGAGAGATAGAAAAATATTATGATGGTTAAACCATTTTATTTGTTTGTTTCTCAAGTTGAAAGAGATTTATCATTCCTTCCATTGATATGTGCTTTTAAATTCATTGAAACTCCTTTAATGTTTAGTATGAAGTTTATATGTACCATTTTACAAAATATTAACAAAAATAAATTTAATTTAAATATTTATTTATGTATAGAGAGGGTGATCATGTATATATTATACCACGAGAAATCCATTTTAATTTAGGATCTATCAAAGGTCAAGAGGGGTCACATCTCTTGAGGTGAAAACTTCTTTTTTTTAGTGCAAAAATTGAGGAAATGTTTTCACCTAGAAAGATTTAATCCCTCTAATGGATTTAAGGTGGTTTCAGTGCTGCCACAATTTTTTTTTAGAATATATGTTTAATCTCATTATTTTCAATATGTTAAATATGTATAATATTATTTGATAATTTTAATATGGTAATTTAATACAACTTAAGTATATATATATATATATATATATATAAAATAAAGTGTACCTTTTTTAAAAGGAAGGAGCATAATTATTGGCTAGTTTCATAGTAGGAGAAAATAGGGTTTGGTTCAAATGGCTTTGAGAGGGGGAGGGATGTGGGTTCCCTCCTATAGTAATGTAGTCATGGACAAAGGGAAGGGGATCTGGATGGGCTTCGGGGAACATGTGCATGAAGATGGTATGTGAGAGAAGGTCCACGAATGAGTAGAGGTAGGTGGTAAAGGACATAGAACAAATGAAGATAATGGCCAAATAAGAAATAAAATGGACTAACAATGACAAAATTCAAAGGGATCCACATGACTATGTAAGAAAATAATGGTGGTAATCCCAACAACATTTATCATTGATATCAAGACTTAATCATTCAGAGAACGAATGAGGTCATACTCTGTCATATGAAAATTCATGGGGTTGTGGCCCACAAAAAAATATTTGTACGATTGGATCAAACATCACTGAAACCCTAGGGAAGAAATAGATCTACATATAGGGTCAAAGGGTTATTCACCGTTTTATTTTATAATATAATATGGAAGAAAAAACTAGTTTTTTGCATTAGTAGGTTTGTACATGCAACCATGGATGGAGATATTCACCTCAGAGAAGGAAACCTTTACATGTGTCCCGATTTGGGTCTGGTTATATTGCCTTCTTCTATACTATTGGTTTCCTACAAATTTAAAGCGCACACTATATTATTTGGGTAAATTAATTAAAATTTGACAAGCAACATTACAAGGCAGGTATACAACATATTCAAAAATCTCTATAGAAATGGATGTCTATAGAGCCCTATGTGATGCAGTCAAGCTAGAGTTGTGGGATGAATTTTGGTTAAAACCGATGGACTATGATAAAATCCTTTTCAGATGTCGGAGGTGCCATGAACATGGCCACATGATAAGGGAATGGCCACTAAGAAAAGTTGAAGAAGATAACAAAGAGACAAACCAAAAAGATGCAGAGGGCTTTAGCACACCCACTTTGATGGGAAGACCTAATAGAAGACAACAACAAAAAAATGAGGGGAAGAAAGCTCAAATAAGTAGCTTTGAAATTCTAGCTAGGGAAAAACCCAGAATAACAAGGTGGGGGAGAAGAGGAAAGTGGTGATAAAGAATAAAATATAGAGGAAGAAATGGGAAAATCGATTAGAGGCTATGAGCAACAAGGAGATATCCCATATCTATCAAAATATTTTGAGAGAGACGCGGAAATGACCCCAAGTGAAGTAGGAACATAGCATCTAGAACTAAAATTGCAACAAATAATTTAGAGGGAAGGAATCAACCTCCATGATTTGGCGGAATATGTAAAGAAAAAATGGATAAAAGAAATCAACCTTGATCAAGTGGACGTGATACAATATTTATACTCGATGATAGAAGAGACGAGGTTACTCATGGGCATCTAAATTAGACATAAATTAATGCCAATAAAAACTTTCTTAGGCACATAAAAGATATATTAAATATCTTCTTCTACACTTAATAATGTTTTTATATGCTTTAATATGTTATTAGGAAGGTTTAGAGATACTTGCATATTTGTGTCCAATATTATTTATTTTTGAAGGAAACTATGAGAATATTGGGTAGATTATGGAGATTTTGAGAAGGAGATAATTTAGGGACTTGCTCCCTACCACTCGAGGATCAAGATTGGAGAATAAATGAACAAAATATCATCAAAGAATTGAAAATTTTTGGAGATATTATGGAACTCCGATGACTGAGAAAATCTAGGAAATTTGAGGGATTTTGGAGGGGAAGGCTTCCTCCATTCAAGGAGAATTATTCCTCATCATTTTAATTGGCCTCTAGGGACATGTATTGTTTAGTCTTATTGTGGAGAAAACTTGTTGTTTAGCACCTCCACTTTCTTTTCTTGTAGGGATGTACTTGGATTGATTCAATAATGAATATTGGTGCAATCTGTAGCTTCTAAGGCTTGGTTTCTTCCATAGGACTATGAGTCCTCCTTCGGCTTGGCCATACAAGGAGCCTCAAAGCCCTCTTGAAAAATTTATTTATGTTATCGTCACTTCTTATTCATATGCATCTCTTATTTTTGTTTTGTATATTTCCGTATCTATTATTGTTTCTTTTCTTGCTGTAGGATTGAGTTAAATGATTCAAGTGAGTTTTTTTGCAGGCTTTTACCCATTAAACATAATTATTTATCCTTGGAATAAATTTGGAAGGCCATATTAATCATTAAGCTACTTGGATTTGGCTGCTAGTTCAAGAGTATAAGTTTTCTAGAAATGCCTTGTAGCTAAATAGTAGTAAATTTATGCTATTTTTTAGAATGGGTTACTGAGATCCATTTTAATTATTTCCACTTCTATTAGGACATAATAATGTGAATTTTAATAAAAAAAATTCACCCCATTGAATTTTCACTTGATTAGGTTAGGCATTCAATAGATTAAATAGGTCGCTAATTCTTGAATTTCTAGATTTTACAGTAGAAAATTTTCTGTTACTTTTTAGCACATGTGAACATGAGTATTTTGGAGTGATTCCACTTGTGATGGAGACCTAAGACATCATAATTAATAAAAAAATGTGTCTCATCCCATTTTCATTTGATTTATTTATTCATTTAGTGAGTTATTTCCAAAACATACTTTCCTATAGAAAAAAGAAACTTTCCTGTAACACTCTTGTAGCATGTGTAAAATCAACCATACTTTCTCCCAAAGGTTAGTTTTTTTGTCTCTTAGGCTTGAATCATGACCCGTATGATCTAAATACATGATTTAGTAAGGATAAACACCACTTATGACATTAATTTTCACAAATTAGATTAGGCATTTTTATTTGAATTAATGTTCTTAGGATTTCAATTACAAATTCTTGTTCTTTCCTAGGATTATTTTTTTTTTTCAAAGAAACACTTCCATTTTTACAATTAGTTTAGGCTTTGATTTCATGAAATTACCTTAATTACATTAGATAAAAAAATAAGGACATTGTATGCTACACGTATATTGTCCATACCTCTTAAGTTTGTACGAACCCCGGGTTGATAATTAAATATGGGAGTTGCAACATTCTTCTTACAATACTGAGGCTCATCAATTTTTGGCCTCGTTTCAAGGGAGGTGTCAAAGTATGAATTGTTTTCTTCCCTAGTTGATTCATTTATTTTCTTTCCACAAAAACAAAAAATCTACATTAAGCCCCGACCCCACCCCCTCCCCCTGCCCCCCCCCCCACAATTTGATCAAGCGGTGCAGTAAAAACCACATCACCATCCACTTTTGCAGGTAGAAGAAAAAGAGATGGAACAAAAGGTAGAATAAATTGATGGAGATGATTAGAATGAAGATGATCCTTTTTCACTTCACATTCAATATATTGATGTTAGTGTGCATATGAAGAGCATCCCTCCATATTTCCTTCCCTACTTCCATAGTGTGATGCCAGATGATCCAAAAACCTTTCACTTTGAATTTTAAACACTTTGTAGATATTATGGATACTTATCATACACTAAAAAATTGAGATTGTTTCATGCAACATTGAAGGATAGAGCTCTTAAATCGTTCATGAGTCTAGGTATTAATTCAATAAGATCATGGAAGGATATGAAAAAGATATCTCTATAAAAATATAAATATCATGATGTTAAGGAAAAAATATTTGGAATGAATCAAAAAGAGGATGAGAGCCTTAAAGATCTAATATATAGGTTCATGTTTAATGTTAAGAGGGAAAAATTACAACATTTATGATTTGACACACTAAAAGGCCTCTTACTTAGAACAATTAGGGATGACTCGATTGATCTCATTAATCTCATGAGTAAAGGAGATGTATACCAGTTATAATTTGAAGGAATTAGTGAAACATGCAAGCGCATGTCAAGAGGAAGGGCAATAGTAAGAAAATCAAAATCAACATTGGTAAGTCAAGATGAACTTGCAAGTTTTCCGGATAACTTTAAAACATAAATTCTTAGCAATCAAAGTGAAGAAGTAGAAATGTTAAGAATGAAAAATGAGCAAAAAGAGATGCTGATATTTTTGTTATCCATGCTGAATCCTATGTTACTAAATATTTTCAGTCATTACCAAGGTTTAAATAAGTGTAACAAGAGGACAATGGATCAAGTCAATCCCCAAAGAAGGTATGTTATGTAGCTCCAAGAAGACCATGGCAGCCTAGTCAACTTGATATGATGCAAGGACCTACTTACCAATTTCAAGCTTATTCACATACATCTCAAAATTATTGGAACATGCTCCCTCCTTGGCAACCTTGGTCATCTCAACCGCAAAACCAATCCTGGAAACAAGGTTGACAAGGACCTTATGGGAAAAATCCACAATATCCTCAATATTTTCCTCAATATCCTCCATACCCAACTCCATGCTATCCCTCCCATCCATCTCCACCAGAACCAAAACCTCAACCAGATCCATCTCATATATCCACTCCCACTCAACTACCTATACCACCATTTTCAAACCCACACAACGAAGTATCTGAACCCACTTACAATGTTGAGGTACAATATTACCAAACATATCCTCTTTATCTAAATGATATTCATCTTAGTTCAATAAAGGTATTGAAAAAAAAATATTTTGTTAATGTCATTGAAGGAAAACATGCAGAAGAAGAAGATTCAAGTGAGGATATAAAATAATCAGGGGTTGTAGTTGATGAAGAGCAGAAATTAGAATTGGATATTGAAAAATTTCCCTCATATTTACCATCATTTCCTCCACGTGTTCAAGAGAATAATCAACAAAAAGAGGAAGATTTTCATTTCATGGTAGAAGAATACATGAATAATATTCACAATGAACAAGAAAACCAATGGCATGAAAGCTATATTGAAATATGGCTCGAGACAATCATTAAGTTGAAGAAACACACTCTTTTTCTATAGTACTTGATATAATCTTAGTCAAAGAAATTCGTCTCTCATATAAATTACATGTCAAAGTATCTATTTCAAGTGTACGCATGATTTTATCTGTCATATTGATGTGCACATGGCTCCATTGGAAGTTTTCCTATACTTGAAAGAGGTTTTTTTTCAAGTAGAGTAGGATAGAAAAAAAAAAAATTTGGAAAAAAGAATAAAGGAAAAAGGATAAAATCTCAGATGAAAACCTCTTTTTAGGAACTTGGGATTGGCTCACTGATTAAAAACCTCCATGAGGTGGTCAATGGGTTGGAAAAAATAGAAAATAAGAGATAAATAAAAGATCCTAGGTGAAAACCTCCTTTGAGGCACCTAGGTAGACCTACTAGTTGAAAACCTCATTGAGGCAGCTAGTAGGCCTAAAGAAAAGAAAAAGAGTGAAAAATTGAAAAGAAAAAAATGTTTTTTCTCCATGTATCTCTCTCTAATGAATGGAGGTGCTCTCCAAACTTTGCAAGCAGCAAAAAAACAAGTTGGCACAAAAAGAAAAAGTTGGTCAAAACTCTAGTCAAAGGAAGTCAAACTTGGACTTCCTCCTCCTTTTTCATATGTTGCAAAAAGACCAATGTCATGAAAATCCATCACCCTCATCAATTTACAACATCGACCTATCATTTCCAATATTTCCCCCTTTAATTTCCTCATTTTCCTAAAATGTTACACGAAACCCTGTTTTTGCTATAGGAAAGTCATGTTTTTTAGCATAAAATCATTTTTATCAAATATTTAAAAACATGCATCCATTTTTTGATGGGTTTCATGGGGAGATGCATATGGATGATGGTAAAACACATAATTAATTTCAAAAATTTCCAGTGCACAGTTTCTCATAAATCGACCTCCATTTCCTAAAACCATCTTTAATTTTTTCTCGAGATTTGTACATTCAATGGTTGAATGTTTTTATGGGGAGGTGCATAAGGGTGATAATCATATTCTCAAACAAATTTATGTCAATCTAGTCTACCGTTTAAGATCTATGCCCAAAAAAATTCTGCTACAAGGGGGTTCTCGTAAAATGCTAGAAGAAGTCTTGTAGATGCTACAACAAGCTGATCTGATTTGAGGAAAGGGTCAATATATCATTTACTATGTAGAGAAGGTTAAGATAGGTCCCCCAACATAGCTTCCATCACATATCCACTCTATCTAGACAAATTCATCCACAAATTCCTCTATGCCTTATATGAACAAAATCAGAAAAATCTATGTCATCAACTTTTCCACCACCTACACCACCTCCTAGTGATTGTAACCTTTCCCTTATACTACCTATGAATTTCCATCAATCCCACAGGAATTATTGATGTATCGAAGAGGACTTAAATGGTTGTTACACGAAGAGGATTCTTCTTGTAGTAGCTTGTACAATCACATGAAAACTCATCATCAATTATTTTTTCACCCACAGAGAAGAAGATCGAGCCGCCTTGAGCGTCATGAAGCCATTTCTGAACTTGTTAAGTGAACACCCTCCTTAGGAATCAGTCCATACACTCCACCAATAGAATATTGAACATTGGGAGAATAGTGCACACATAAAAAACATTATTAGTCAAAAAAATCATCATGCTATGAAGACTTGTACATAAAAAAAATCATCAACTACAAAACTCACATCATGAACATCTAAGCAGCAAAATTTTATCCATGGATCTGAAGTAGAAACAACAAAAACAACAAAAAAGACCCTAGAATACCACCATATTCAAGGTTATCCATGGATCTGATCGATTGCAGCCTCAAGATCATGAGTAGCAACTTGAGAACAACCAAAGAGAGCTTCAACAGTCATATCAACAACCTCAATATCACCTACAAATACATATTAGGGTTAAGGCTCATGTATGAAATCATCTACACCTTTCTTTGAATATATTATAGCTTAAGAAAAAATTAAAAGTGTGAGAAGGAAAGTTTTTTTTATAGCCAAAATCAGTCGAAGAGTAGCCTTGGCATTATCTAGCAAGTATCTTCACTTTTACACCAAGACACACACACATGTGGGAGAGGAGAGGACTTGAGAAAGTGGGTAGTAAGTAGCTAGTTGTGATCGAAGACAATGAGTGGTAAGGGGTAACTGAGGGAAAACTCAGTTAACAAAAAAATAGCTCTGAGTTTATTTTGCATGAAATGAAAAAAGAAAAAAAATTGAAAAAAAAAGAGAAAAAAATTGAAAGAAAAAAGAAAAAAAATTGAAAAAAAGAGAAGAAAAAAAGAAAAGGTGGACCTGTCACCTCTTGGCATGCAAAATAGAGTTGGTATAGGTGAAAGAGGGCTGCTACAGGCACACAATTTTCTATAGGAAGTTGTTACAAAAAAAATGTATTTGCTACAGGCTAGATAGGGTTGCTACATGCACAAAATTTTCTACAAGAATTTGCTATAGGGAAAACATATGTGCTACAGCAAATACAAATTTGCTATAGGAAGTTAACCAGGACAAATTTTGTTGATCAAAGGTGGTTTTCCTCCTCTTTTCTCTCTCTCTCCTCTGATTACACACTCCATTGAAAACTAGAGCATGCACCCATTCACTTATTTCACCTTTCAAGTAGAAAGAAAACTCCATTTTTAGTCCTCACTATAATTGCTACAGGAAAGTCCTAGCAGCTACAAGATTCTTGTAGCACTATAGGAAACCCTGTAAATGCTACAAGAGACTTATTTACAAGAAAATTATTTCTCTCAAAGGTTTCTAAAATTAAAAAATAACATGATATTTTATTTTTTCCATATACCTACCACTCCTAACCCTCACTTCACTACATGCAAAAGGATTCACTCCCTAAACATTATGTTGTGCCACTAGCAAGTAGGTCACCTATACCTTTGCATGGGATCTCTCCCCTTACCTCTCCATCACTCCAATCATTCCATCACTCCACCCCTAACATCCATAAACCATTTCCATTCATCTCTATGAAATATGGAGCCCCAAGAAGCAGAGAGAAGACTGCTACACGAAGTTGAAACATTTCTTGTAGCAATTTTGTAAATTACACAAAAAGGTCAAAATATGAGGATAAGTTGATTAATATGGCTTCAAATGACCACAAAAAGAGTCTAGGAGGATTAACACAACATAAAAATCACCTGAGGACCTCCATACATCACCTGCAATAAGAAAACAAATAAAAAGGTTAAGCAACTCACTCAGAAACAGGCTACTAACACAGAAAATACATTAAAAAAAAACACAACAAGTGAAAGAGAGCCATGTCTATAACCAAAATCCATCTCCTTGCACCATATAATGTCTAAAACTCCTAAAAAATAGGTACAAACAAGGTCCTGAATTTGCACACTATTACAGTTGAAGAATCACTTGAGAGAAAGAATGAGCATGAGCTTACATTAAATGTTTAATGGGAAACCGAGATAGGGGAAGAAATGCAAATATAAAATTAGCAAGAATATGAGGAGGCGGGGTAACACATGGAACAATAAACAGAGAATGAAATATGCCAACATACATGAAGAAGCACAAGGAAAGGAGGCTGAATAGGTTTCTCAGAAGATGACCAATAGTTTCAGTAGGGGGTATGATGGGCCTCTAAATTAGACATAAATTAAGGCCCATATAGCCTTTCTTAGGCTCATAAAAGATATATTAAATATCTCCTTCTACACTTAACAATTTTTTTTAATTATTTAATATGTTCTTAGAAATTTTTATAGATAATTGCATATGTGTGCCTAATATTATTTATTTTTGAAGGATATTGTGAGATTATTAGGTAGATTATGAAGATTTCGAGAAGGAGATAATTTAGGGACTTTGTCCCTACTATTAGAAGATCAATATTGGAGAATAGATGAAAAAAATCTCAGGAAATAATTGAGAAATTATGGAGATATTCTATAACTCTGATGATAGAGAAAATCTAGGAATGTGTTCCTTGTCATTTACTACAAACTTCTAGTGTTGGGAACCAAATCCACTATTTGAGGGATTTTGTAGGGGAAAGCTTCCTCCTTTGAGGGAGATTGCTTCATCATAATTTTTTATAAGTACCAATTCGAATTGGCCTGTAGGGGCATCTATTGTTTAGTCTTATTATGGAGAAAACTTGTTATTTAGAACGCCCACTTTCTTTTCTTGCAGGGATGTACTCGGATTGATTCAATAATGAATATTGGTTCCATTTTTAGCTTCTAAGGCTTGGATTCTTACATAGGACTCTGATTCCTCCTTGGGCTTGGCCATCCCAGGAGCCTCAAATTTCTCTTTCACAATTTATTTATGTTCTTGTCACTTCTTATTCACATGCATCTCTTATTTTTTTTTTGCATATTTATGTATCTAGTATTGTTTCTTTTCTTGTTGCAGGATAGCGTTAAATGATTGAAGTGAGTTCTTCTGTAGTTTTTTACAGGTTAAAAACCATTATTAATCCTTGTAAAAACTTTGGAAGGCCATCTTAATCACTAAGCTACTTGGATTTGGTTACAAGTTCACGAATATAAGATTTCTGGAAATGCCTTGTAGTGAAATAGTAGTAAATTTCTGCTAATTTTTAGAATGGGTTACATAGATCCTTTTTAATTTATTAAACTTTTATTAGGTCATAATAATGTTAAATTTAATAAAAAAATTTACCCCGTTGATTTTTCACTTGACTAGGTTAGGTATTTGATACATTAACTACCTCATTAGTTCTTGGATTTCCATATTTTATAGAAGTTTTCTGTTATTTTTTAGCACATGTGAACATGGGTATTTTGGAGTGATTCCACTTGGAATGAAGACCTAAGACATCATAATTAACAAAAAATATGTCCCATCCCATTTGAATTTTATTTACTTCGTCATTCAATGAGTTATTTCGAAAACATACTTTCCTATAGCAAAAATAGAGTTTCGTGTAGCACTCTTGTGGCATGTGTAAAATCGACTAAATTTGCTCCCAAAGGTTGGTTTTTATCTCTTAGGCTTGAATAATGAACCCTAGGATCTAAATACATGATTTAGGAAGGATAAACACCGCTCATTACATTCATTTTTTCAAATTATATTAGGCCTTTTTATTTGAATTCATGCTCTTAGAATTGAAATTACAAATTGTTCTTCTTTCCTAGGATTAATTTCATCACAAAGGAACACTTCAATTTTTTCAATTAGTTTAGGCTTTTATTTCATGAAATTCCCCCAATTACATTAGATCAACAAAATAAGGACACATTTTATGTTGCACATATAGTGCCGATACCTCTTAAGTTTGTACGAACCCCAAGTTGATAATTAAAGTTCATAGCCTTAGGAGTTGCAACATTCCTGTTGCAATATTGAGGCTCATCACTTTTTGGCACCATTTCCAGGGAGGTGTCAAAGTATGCATTTTTTGTTACCTATTTGATTCATTTCTTTTCTTTCTAAAAAAAATAAAAATAAATTTCATTAGGAATATTCCATTTCAAAATAGAAAATTGCATTGCATTAGCACATTATTATTCAAAAAATATTTAAAAATACTTCTCTAACACCAAACCCCCCCCCCCCCCCATTTTATCATGTGATGTAGTAAGAGCCACAGCAACATCCAATTTTGCAAGTAGAAGAATAAGAGATGGAAGACAAGGTAGAAGAAATTGATGGAAATGATGACAATGAAGAAGATTCTCTTGGATTTCCCATTGAAGATACTGATGTAAGTGTGCTTTTGAAGAACATCCCTTCATCTTTCCTCCTAAAATTCGATGGTATGAGGTGATAGGATTCAAAAGCCTTTCTCTTTGAATTTTGAATACTTAGTAGATCTTATGGCTACTTATCACACACTAAAAAATTGATATTGTTTCCTGCAACATTGAAGGATAGAGCTCTTAAAGGGTTCATGAGTCTAGGTACTAATTCAATAAGATCATGGAAGGATATCCAAAATATATTTCTAGAAAAATAAAAATGTCATAATCTTAAGTAATAAATATTTAGAATGAACAAAAAATAAGAAGAGAGCCTTGGCAATCCAATATATAGGTTCATGTTTAATGTTAAGATGGAAACATTAAAACATTTAGGATTTGAAACACTAAAAGGCCTCTTACTTGGAACAATTAGGGATGAGTGGATTGATGTCCTTGATCTCATGATTACAAGAGATGTATGCCAATTATCATTTGAAGAAATTAGTTAAACATGCAAGCTCATATCAAGAGGAAGGGAAAGGGTAAGTAAATCAACATCAAAATTGGTAAGTGAATATGAACTTCGAAGTTTTCTTGATAAATTTAAAACACAAATTATTAGAAATCTAAGTGAACAAGTAGAAATGTTAAGAATGAAAAATGAGAAAAAAAAACACCCCGAGATTTGTGTTATCCATGCAGAATCATATGCTACTAAATATTGTCCATCATTACCAAGGTTTAAAGAAATGTACCAAGAGGACAATGGAGCAACTAAATCTCCAAAGAAGGTATGTTATTTAGCTCCAAGAAGACGATGGTAGCCTAGTCAACTTGATATTATGCAAGGACCTACTTCCAAATTTTAATCTTATTCACATCCACCTCAAAATCATTGCAACACACTCCCTCCTTGACAACCTCGGCCATCTCAATATGAAAACCAATCTTAGAAACAAGGTTGGCAAGTACCTTATGTGAAAAAAACACAATATCCTCAATATTTTCCTCAATATCCTCAATACCCAACTCCATGCTATCCCTCCTATCTACCTCCTCCACAACCACAACCTCAACTACCTCCATATCGTAGATCCACTCCCACTCAACTACCTGTACCACCAGTTCTAAACCCACACAATGAAGTATCCCAACCCACTTACAATGTTGAGGTACAATACTACCAAACATATCCTCTTGATGTCATTGAAGGACAACATCCACAATTACAAGATTCAAGTGAGGAAATCAAAGAATCATAGGTTGCACTTGATGAAGAGTAGACATCAGAATCAGATATTGAGAAAGTTCCTTCATGTTTACCATCATTTCCTCCATGTGTTCAAGAGAATAATCAACAAAAAGAGGAATATCTGAATTTCATGGTATAAGAATACATGAAGAATGTTCCCAATGAGAAATAAAACCAAGGGCATCAAATTTATATTGAAATATGGTTCGATACAATCATTAAGTTGCAACAACGCACTCTTCTTCAACAATAATTGAAACAATATCAGTTAAAGCAATTCATCTCTCATAATTAGGTACATGTCAAAGCATGTATTTCAAGTGTACACATTATTTTATCTTTCATATTGATGTGCACATGGCTCCATTGGAAGTATTCCTATACTTGAAAGAGGTTTTGTTTTTTACAAGTAGAGTAGGATAGAAAAAAATAAAAAATGGAAAAAGGAAAAAGGAAAAATAATAAAATCTCAGGTGAAAATCTCTTTTGAGGTGTGTGATATTGGCTCACTGATTAGAAACCTCCATGATGGAGTAAATGGGTTGGAAAAAAGGTAAAATAAGAGAAAAATAAAGGATCCTAGGTGAAAAAATCCTTTGAGGCACCTATGGAGACCTACTAGTTGAAAACCTCATTGAGGCAATAAGTAGGCTTGAAGAAAAAAAAAAGAGTGAAAAAATAAAAAAGAAAAATATTTATTTTCTCCATGTATCTCTCTCTAATGAATGTAGGTGCTCTCCAACCTTTGCAAGTAGCAAAAAAACAATTTGGCACAAAAAGAAAATGTTCGTCAAAACCCTAGTTAAAGGAAGCCAAACTTGGACTTCCTCCTCCTTTTCTCATATGCTACAAAAGGATCAAGGTCATGCCAATCAATCACCCCCATCCATTTCCAACATCCAACCATCATTTCAAATATTTTATCATTCATTTTCCCCGTTGTCCTAAATTTCTACAGGAAACCTTGTTTTTGCTACAAGAAACTCATGTTTTTTAGCATAAAAATGTTTTTATCATATATTGATAACCATGCATACATTTTTCGAGATGTTTGATGGGGAGATGCATATGGATGATGGTTACATTCTCAAGAAATTCGACAATTTCTAGGGGAGATTTTGTGAGAAATCAACCTCCATCACCTACATCCATTTTTAATTTTTCTCGAGATTCATACATCTAATGACCACGATTTTTTATGTGGAGGTGCATAAGTCTGATAGTAATATGCTAAAAAACTTTAAGGTCAAACCAGTCTTCCATTTGAGAGATATTCCTAAAAACATTCTGGTACAAGGTGCTTGTCCTAAAATGCTACAAGAAGTCCTGTAGATGCTAGAACAAGAATATCTGATTTGATGAAGAGTCAAAAGATAATTTATTTTGTATAGAAGGTTGAGAGAGTCCCCCCAACACAACTTTCATCACCTATCAACTCTATAGCCAAATTCATCCACAAATTCCACTCTCCCTTATATGAAAATACTCATAAATAACTATGTTATCAACCTTTCCACCACCTACACCACTCCTTGATGATTGTAACCTTGTAATTATACCTTCTATGACTTTACATCAATCCCAGAGGAAGTAATGATGTCTCTAAGAAAAATTAAATGGTTGTTACAGGAAGAGGATTCCTCTTGTAGCAGCCTGTATAGTCACATCAAAACTCAATGTCAATTATTTTTTAACCTACACAGTAGAATATCTAGCCATATTAAGCATCATGAAGCAATTTTTGAAATTGATAAGAGAACACCCTCCTTAGGAAGTAGCATATCCACTCCACCAGCATAATATTGAACATAGGGAGAAGACTTCGCTCACAAAAAACATTATGAGTAAAAAATGATATATATGAGGTGGTGGCTAACTCAAAGCAATAAGAAACAATTATTAAAGCTATGAATTCAACATTTATACTTCTTATCTCCTATCCAACACACAATAATTCTGAAGGTAGAGCTTGGTACGGGGCTCAACGAGTTGATTTCCTTCATAGTCTACTAAATCATAAGTACCCTTTTGTAAGATTTAACAATATAAGCTCTGTGCCACATAGGTTTTAATTTTCCAGCACCTAATTTGTCGTTAGTTTGATCATACATCAAGACCAAGTCACCTTCAACCTATACACAATGGGTCACAATTTTGTCATATTGTGCTTTAACTCATACTTTTGAGTCTCAGTGACGAAAGAGGAAATGCAAGTCTCATCAAGAGGCTCCAGATAAAGAACTTATTCATCCTCATGTTAAGTACCAGGGAGTAACTCAATAGTTAGTTTTAGTGAAGGAGTATCACACTCAATTGGAAGAGTAGATTCCAGACCATACACCGATTGAAAAGGTATAAATATGATCGTTGTCTTGGCAGTTGTTCAGTATGCCCATAAAGCTGAAAAGAGCACAATATGCCAGTTTATTTTGTGCATCCCATTGATTCATTGAAGCTTAGTGACTAAGAACTTATTCACTACTTCAACTTGGGCATTGGCCTATGGGTAATAGGGACTTGAGCTATCATGGCGTAGCCCCAACTTAGCTGTAAGTTCTATCATCATATAGTTTCGGAAATGGGAGCCATGGTCGGTGACTATGTCTTCAGGAACACCAAACCAAGTGATTACATGATTGAAAAGGAATTGACTCGTAGTTTCACCATTGGAATTGTATGTAGGCATCACCTCAACTAATTCAGTGAAGTAATCCATATCAAAAATCATTTTCCCATGCCCCGAGGACGAGTGACAGTTACATGTCATGAAATCAATTCCCCGTTTGAGAAATGGACCAAAAGTCATAACTGGGTGTAAGGGAGTGGGTGGGGATCACTGTTTCTGATTATAAATATGGAAAGCATGACAATTTTGGATTGCAAGAGTGAAATCTTTGAAAACTGACAGCCATAAGTAATCGACATGAAGGATCTTCTGATCTATAGCACATCCTAACATATGACCACCATAGGCTCCAGTATGGAAGTCATTCAAATATTTCTTAGCTTCCTCATGGGCTAAGCACTCTTGAAGGATGGAATACACACCAAGGTGATATAAAATATCTCTAATAATGCGATAGGGTTGGGATTGGTATTGGTCTCATCGTTTTTCAGAGCAAGACAACTATGGTCATAAGGTTTGAGTTTGGCGATATATGATAATATCTCCATACCATGAATCATTAGCACTAATATGGAAGAGAGATTCATGTGGAATGAGCTCATCAAATGCAATAGTTTTGTTTGCAGCGAGAAGGTTGCAGATCAATTAGGAAAAAAACAATTTATTTATTTGACTTAGCCTTAGTAAATTCAAAGTCAAACTACTGCAAAATAACTATTGATTTGGAGTATTTTCTCCCAAAAAATTCATGATACAGAATATAAGCGATGGGGTTGCATTCATATGTCACTGTGGCTTCTTGTAGAAGGATATAATGACAAAAGCGTTGGACAACATGTACTGCTACCAAAGCTAACTTCTCTACATGGGCATACCAAGCCTCAACGTCAAATATATTTCGAATTACATAGTATACAACATTTTCTTAACCGTTATCATCATCCTAAACCTGACCATGTCAATGGTACTGTTAGTAGCAACCAAGTAAAGGAAATAATTACGATAATAGCATGGGGATGCAATAAAGGTGTGTTGATGAGGCAGTCTTCAATGTATCGAAGGTCTTTAGGGCGACATTTTCCCAATGAATGGGACCCATTTCTTCACAAGGTAATTAAAACCCTTGGAAAGCTCTACCTAGTTAGGAATGAATCACCAAAGAAAGTTTTCCTTCCCTTGAAAAATATGGAGTTGATATAAAGAAGGTGGAGGTGGTAAATTGAAAATGGCCTCCACCTTGAGAGGATCAATTCATATTCTTTATCTGGATAGTATGAACCCTAAGAGACGTCCATATTTGATGCAAAATTCACTTTTATGATGATCTAGTCTAATATTATAGTGTCAATATCGCAGAAAAACCACTCGAAGATGAGCCCTGTGATCATGATGCTTAGCAGAGTGCACAGGAAAATCATCAAGATAGGGTTGAATGATATTAGTTTGATATCATGGAATGCATAGGATATGGCCCGTTGGAAGGTAATACCAGCATTATTGAGGGAAAATGGAAGCTTCTTGTAGGAAAAAGTCCCCTAAGGATAGATAAAGGCGATTTTATGTTGATTAGCTAGAAGGATATTAATCTAGTTATATCTGGAAAATTAGTTCATAAAAGAAAAGATCTCACTCCCAACATATTCTTCGATGATTTCGTAGATAAATAGAGTTATATTTGTATATTTAATACATTCTCGATTAATATTTTGATAGTACATGCTCGGTGAAGAAAGAAATATTTGAGAAGTTTTTCAACTTCAATTTTTATGGCAGCTACCTTCTGTGGATGCACCATATGGAGACATTTTCGAGCAGGTTTTTCATCGAGATAGGTGGGGATCTCATGCTTCAAAATGCTTGGATTAATTATAGTAATTTCTTCATATAACCAAGTAAAGATATTATGAAATTATTTTAAATTGGTCGTGTAAATATCAATCTCATAATGAGAACAAGAGGCCAATATGTGGATGTTTTCAACTATCCATTATTTCACAGATATGTCGATGGGTATATTTGATGAGATGTTCCCCATATTTCCTTTAGAAAATACATAATGAACTCAAATGGGAGTCTAAAGTGAAGCAATCGTTGTAGGGGAAACTAACGAATTCAGATAGGTAGAAATCACCTCGAGGCTAGGAAGAAAGGAGGAACCATGATGAATATCATTCCATAGAATTTATTCAATAGACATGAATTTAGAAATTATTTCATCATTTGGGAAAGTATCGATCAAAGGATCATTGGAATCCAAATAACCAAGCCAAGAGGATTGCGAATATGAGTCTAGAACCATACTCAATCGATCATTGGTTGTAGAGACAACCGCAAAATCTAAGGGGATAGTTTTATATGATTGTTCAATAGGGCTGAGCAGCATAGCGTCACAAAAATGACCAATTTGATCAGGGATGGGTATGATCCAAGCATCATGAGGAGATGTGATCATATCAACTCAAGAGAGAATGGTGGGAGGAGGAAGGGAAAAAGTTCCCATCAAAGAGAAGTCTTTAAAAAGACAAATCCAATGCTCTGATAAGGTACAATAGATTTCCCAACATAGGGCACATTACTAGTTGAAGAGTTAGTAGAAAAGAAGGCTAAATGGTATACCATGACAATATTACCCTAATGGGGGAAATGTAGCACGCAGAACAGAGTAAAAAACATAAAAAACATTACGTAATCCTAGCTACAACCATGCATAAGGTTATAATTGAGATTTGAATCAATATATTGTACATCCATATTGACAGTTTTAATTTCTAACTAGATAGGTAAGGCATTGAGAATATCATATGGGCGGAAACCTCTACCACCAAAAAATTCTAAGGTATTCAAGGATTGGTTGTGAGGAGGACAACCGATGGCTTTCTAACATGAAACAGACATGATCCATGTGGAGGCTCCTTCATCCAAGAAATTCCTATGTATAGTCTTGCCCATAACGAGAACATGGATGAGAAAATCAAGTTGAGGTGGTAGGCGAGGGACATGGTTTTCAAGATCAAAAGAGATCAAACTGGAATCTATGGGATTAATTCCTCCTATGATAGATAACAAAGACTTATTTTTGTGATGGACACGTTTGAAGGAATTCAAAATGTAACATCACCAAGGCTGCTTGAGCTAAATATTCTACAATATTGTAATTTGGGGCATCTTGTGCATTCATATTATAAGATGATTTCCAAAGAACACCTTTGCGGGGTGGTCAGATTATGGATTCAGTTGTAGGTCTCTCAATATGGAAAGGATAAAAATTGGGTCGAGTGGAGGAAGAGGGTATATTAGTGGCATCTTTCTCCAGCACGGATTTCTTAGGAGTTGGATAATATTTTGATCTGGTTGCTACTTTGATAGGTTATGTGCCAGTCATGAATAATTTCAAAATTTTGGAGGTTTGACCTTCATATTGATCTACCATTTGTGTCTGCTTGGATGGGAAAGGTTCCTTCAACACATTTGGCATCCCAGGGGTGCCTTTGAAAAGATGACTTACTTTGGCGTGACATGGGAAATCCTTAGTGTAATGATATTCATTGCAAATAAGGCAAGGATATTTTGGATTTCATTTTGATGAAATGTCGGCAGATGACTTCAAGGAATCCTATTTAGGGGTATTTGGTTTAGCTTTTCCTTTATCCTTATTTTTACCTTTTGAGGATTTGTATGTTGTGGTAGATTGTAAAAAATTTACCTTTGATGTTTTTCCAAGGTTATTTTGATTGTTCGCAACATCAAGAATTTCACCAGGAGTAGATTTGGATTTTGCAAATTTAGAAGGATTATTACTAGACTGCTGAGTGACATATCGAGTGACACCATCAATAGGTTTTGAATCTGCAGACCTGGAAAACACGAGATCAGTTGAAGTTCGTGTGGCATCAAGTAGTAATTCATACATCGTGCCATATTGTGAATAAATTAAGTCCAAATAATGGGCACGGGAGATGGCTTATTCTTCATTTACATAACTACTCATGGATATGTCTCTCACGATAGCAGCATTGAATGATTTGCTAAACCATTCAGTCGAAATACGACCTAGGATTTGAAGACGAAATTTTCGTCTCGGTTCATGGATGTGATAATAGATATGAGTGGATGTCGACTGTTCCAAATATGTTAAGATATGGGTTGTAGTATCATACCAGACTAGAAATTTAAAACTGAGTCGGGAAATCCATGGTCAAAGAGTTGAAATATTGGAAATTGCCTCAAGGAAGCTCGATGTACCATTTAGTGGTAACACCCATCAGAGTGCATTGGAAAATATAAAAATAGATTGAATCATTGACCCAAGAGTTAGAGGAAAACCAAAGGTGGTAAGTCATAACATTCTCTTGGGGGTATTCTCTAGCCTTTCCTTCAAACTTAGCAGAGTCATCAAGTATATTAGGTCATTTGTGAGCCTCGACACATCTAGCAATTCCAACATTGCCAAAAATGAAAATTGACGATTATACAGGGTACAAAGTCTCTAGTATGCACTAAATGGGGTATTCCAACCTTTTCGGAATTATTTATGCCCCCACTAGTGTTGGTTTTGACCATATGGAACAAATTTCCCATACTACTATTGAAAGGGTGTTTGTTGTAGTTGTTGGTAAGGAGTGACTCATAAAGCTCCTGTTACAGTCGGTGATAAGGTCCCTACAATAGTTGTTGATAAGGTCCTTGTTGTAGTTGTTATAAGGTCCTTATTCTAGTTGTTGATAAGGCCCCTGCTACAGTTGGTGATATGGTCCTTGTTGCGATTAACGGTTAGGTCCCTCATGAAATTAAGGGTTAGGTCCTTGTTGAAATTATTGGTATGGTCCTTGCTGCATTTGAGGGTTAGGTCCCTACTACAATTTTTTGTAAGGTCCTTGTTGGGGATACTAATAAGGGGTACCAGGCCTAAGAGGATATGTTCCAGACTTTCCCAATGAAGGATTGGGACCATATTGCATTTTGGGTCGTACCTATGGATTCATCAAAACACCCGAGAATGGGATTTGAGGTTGTTGAACATATGGTTGTTAAACATACGATTCTTGAACATAAGGTTTTTGAGTCGAGGAGACTTGAGGACCTTGGAAAGGTTCCCCTATGATAGAACTTGACACAAATGAAACTAGTTCTCCAACTCAGTTAAGGAGAGCACTAGAGGGTTGACCTGCCCCTAATGCGGGTCCATATTTCACATAATTACCACTAGAAATGATAGGTAAGTAGGGTTTCCCCATAGTCTATGGAATAGATAAACCTAGAGGTGGACCACTAAAATGGGGAAATGTGGTTACCGTAGATAGCGTTAATGAGACACAAGTCCCAAGAGTAACCTGCATTTTCCTTATAATAATTGTAGGTTGGGAAGTAGGTATTGACATGTTTGGAGAAAACAAGCGAGTGGTAGAAGTGAATCCATATGACTATATATGGTTGTGATAAAGTGAATTCAAGCCAAAAACGCCTGAAACAAGATCACGAAGAGAAGTATAACCTAGTGCGACTGAAGTTGCACTATGACTAGAGGGTGTAGTTGACCTAATTCCCATATCATAGGAAACATATAGAAAGCCTTCAGAAAAAAATATTGTTTGAGGATCGACTTCTAGAGTTGAGTTGCAAATGTCTTCAAAGGAGTATTCCGAGGTGTGTCTTCAAATAGAGCATCGTCACCATTTGTTGCCATGTTTGGCAGAAACAATTCTCGAACCGAAATCTAATATGCACCAAGGGAAGGAACACAAGGTACATTGGGAGTATCAAAGGGGCTATACTAGTGAGAAGGTGATAAATAAACATGATTGTCTTTAGGATCAAAGAGTGGATTCTGAAGAAAAATCAAGAACCTCGAAGTAGGCTCAGGACTATCCAAAGGAGAGACTTGGGACAAAGTAACTAACTATAGAGGAGGTGGTTGGGATCCAATGGGTTTGATACTTAGAAAAATATTGAGTTCAACAACTTGTTTATCAATAGGTTAAGATGCACATTAGGGGAATTTTGAGGTCTAAAATTGGCCTCCTAAGGAAATTACAAAATAATAGTGTAAATAATAAAATAATATTAAATTACATCATCAAATTTTAGAGGGAAAAAAGAAAAAAATACTTTTTCAACTCATATTTTCGACTGATCTCCCTATGGGTTTACTTAAATTTTGAGTGAGAACACGCGTTGGATGCATAATTTGATTGTTCATCCAAGGAGTACCCATGTTGCATACTTTTGATGGACCTTGCTATACAAAATATCAGAAATAAATGAAAAATGTGATTACAATAACGGTTTTTCATTTACTTCTCATTTTTTGTGTAGAAAGGTTGATCTAAAGTATGCAAGATGGGTACCCTTTTGATGAAGAATTGAATTTTGCATCGAATGAGTGCTCCCACTTGAAATTGAGTAAAACGTTAGGGAGATAAGTTGGAAATACAAGTTGAAAAATTAGTTTTATTATTTTATTATTTTATAATCTTTTTACTTTTTACCCTAAGGATGGTGAATCATCCTCAATGGTTGAAATTATCATCTTGAATCCTATTGGTTCTTATAGATTTTATTTTGGTTGTACATTTTTCTTAGGAGGCCCATTTTAGACTTTAAAAGTTGTATAATGATATTCAAAATATCGCTTTGGACTGTTTGAGATAACGTGTCAACTTTAGAAAGTGAAGGGGAGGTGGAAGGTGAAATTTCTTCATGCCACGACCGAGGACTATGTGGTCCTGCCATGATGTATTTTCACAAAATCAGGTCAACATTGGTGAAAACTTTGGGCTTAATTCCAAATCAGAATTAACTAGTCATGAGGCAAAAGGAGTTATGGATGGGTAAGATGTTATTCTCTGGGCAATAAATTTTAGAAAATAACAAAAAATAGATAAAAAAGGGTTAAGTTTGGCCAAAGGGATTACCAAGAAACCGTGAACTTCATAATGCCTCCTAGATAACCAAGAATTATGGCAGCTAATCTCCCTGAATTTTGTGTTCGGTGTATCATGTTTACAAGGTGACCGACTCCGTTACCTATGGCATGATATGCACCTAATAGGAATTCCAAAAATATATGTAATGGTACATGGGAGTGAAAGTCTGTAGTAGTGTTTTCTAATGTGTAATCATTCAATGAGAGCATTCCTATATACTTTCCTGCACGGAGCACCTCTTATGTACCCAAAAGTACTGGAGAGTGGTCTTACATACTTTCATGCGTGGAACGAGATATAACCCCCTCGATAAAACATTGGAAAAAAAATGACAACTACTACTTTTTATGATGCTGGAACACATCTCTAGCCTAGACCTCTAAATGTTTTCATTAAGTTCGAAATGATGCTTAGGTTAATTTTAGTAAATTTTAAGTTGATGTTGATTTACTTTTCAGTTTTAAGGCTCAAAGATCCATGTCACGAGAACACCTACGATGCAACTAATATGAGAAAAATACACTTTTCATTTCGATGAAACCTATCAAGTAAAGGGAAGAGATTGAAACAATGTGGAAACACTCAAGAATGAAACGAACAAAGCTTTCCTAACTATATCTTTTCACTTTCACTTTCCAAATGAAATTTTTAAAAGTAAAATGAATTTCACTTCATTAATATACACCTACATGAATGTTTAACCTTAATTTATTTTCGATGAATGAGAATGCACTGAATTCACTTTTGAGTTTTCATTCACTAAACAATTGTAAAATATGTTCAATGATTAATCCCAAAAAAGACTTTTCAATGCGATGTGATGCACTTTATGAAAAGTAAACTTTGAGATGAAAATTAAATTAATTCAAAATCAATTTCTATTATCGTCTCAAAAGAACTAATATGCTCAATCAATCAACAAATCAATGTTCCTTCCAAAAACATAAGCATCAAACAATAATTTTAATTGACTCAAAGAAACAAAGACTCAACTAAAATTCACTTTTACAACTTCAAGAATGGGATGGAATTTCGCACACCACAAATAAACTAAAACCAAATAGAAAAAAATTGATGCACTCAGAGTAGGATGATGACTTCAGAGATCAAGATACACTAGGCCTTTTAGTAGAATCCCAAAAATTCTCAAATTCAAGGACCATCACAGGAAGACACTTAAAACGAGAGGTTCAAGCGCGTCTCTTTCTCTCAAAATTGACACTCAGAACGTGGTTGGTAAACAATGTGATGAGCAAAAAATGCTTAGGAAAAACAAAAAAAAATGACCAAAAATCTAGACCCCATACCCTAAAAAACAGACTTTTGAGAGTGTAAACTCAAAGGTAATAAAAAAAGGAGGATCATTGAAAGGTTGACCAAAATAAGCATAAATACCTAATGAAAAACGAGGGTTGAAAAGGATGTAGGCTCCCGAGGAGAGTCGGAATTTTATTGTATAGAAAATCCCTTCTACGGATATAAGCTATCTCTCTAGCCCTAAAGGAAGCATCTAGAAAAAAACTAGACAAATATGTGGAGACTAACTTATATGAGAAAGTACAGAGTAAGATAGATGGCCTACTTAACTCTAATGCTAATGCTTGTTGATGTAATTTATCTATTTTCTTGCTTCCAAGTTCAATCCTTAAAGGAAAATCAAAGAGAGAAAAAAATAGAATACATAACATAATTCATTCTAAGATAATATATATGAGAGATAAGATATTATGACACTAAATGAGTAATGGTTTACACCTTTATGGGAAGCAAACACATAATATTTTGTTAATAGAAAGTAAGGGAAGCATACAAGCACTTAAGCTGTGGTTTTGGAAGCCTCTTTGGATGTTTTTCTAAGTCCTAGCCAAGACCTTCACGCACTCCTTTCTATTTTAGAAAATGGTATCATTTAGGGAAACCTCAGCACAAGGATGGAAACCCCCATTGATCAACCATTTTGGGAAAGAATGGAATTCATTTGTAGGGAAGAAGAAGAAGTTAGGGATCCAAAAAAAGGGGAAGAGGGTGCACATCTTAAAGGGAAGATCCCTAATTGTAGGAAGAGAGACCTAAAATGGAAGCCTTTGACCTAATGCTCATTCAACTGTTACTAGCTCCCTATTCTTGAGGCTTCTAGTAGGAGAAGCTTCTGCCCCATTATTGGAGAACCTCCCTCAAGAGTACCAATGAGCTTTTTCACTTTAATTCTCAGGGAGTGCTATACATAGGTCATGGTGAAGGTGACAAGGGCAAGGGTTTGTTTAACTATAGGGAGAGTGCTTGGTGTGAAAATAGGGTTTGTCATAATATTTTTGCAGAATTTCTTCAAAGTATTTCTCTTTTAGGTCTTTAGAGATGCTTTGATCATGTTTTTCATCGTAAACACTTTGATTTTTTTTTGTCTTTTTGCGACATTAAGGGAAAATGTCTATAGCTCACGGCATGAGACAAAGAGTGCGAAAAAATAATGTTAACATATTTTCGAAATAGTCATTTATTTTTTTCTCTTGACCTCGAGACTCATTTTCCACAATAGAAGCTATACGTTGATTGTTACCCCCATTAAGGGTCAATCTCACATGAAATAGCATGAATCATCATTTCCCACTAATTTTATTGCTAATGTTCAACTTCAACAAAATTTTCACATCAAGAGTGTACCGTAGTTCATGTTTGTTGTAGTTATCCATTTAGTCAAAGACCCATGCCTTCAAATTCTACCTCCTTTAGTAGTTCCTAATATCTGATGCATGGGGACATTCCTGCCTCATATAGACACTTTTTGTAGAAACAGTTATTTCAGTGTAGTGTTCTTTCAATTATCAGTAAGGGTTTTCTGATCCTCTCTATAGCAAGACAAACTCTCTCATGAAGTCAAAAGGATTTATCATCAAGCACAATAAAATGTGGTGTATTTTGTAGATACGTTTTCTCCTAACCTCATACATTAGGGGCAATAGTTAATATGGAAAATTCACAAACATAATTGTAAAGTTTAGATGGAACTTAGAGCCATAAGAAACATGTATAGGTGCATCATTCTTTGTTTAAACCATTATGAAACCAAAGAAACCAATGGTTCTCTAATGTCCATTTAAAAATTTTAAACCTCAGGGGCGTGCCAAAGGAAATTCTCTCTGGCAGTACATGGTTGACTCTCAATCCTAATCAGTCTTAATTGGAAGATATATTATTCACCAAGGGAATCCTCTTGTACTTCTCCAAATATCTTTCTCATTAATAAGCCAAGAAGGGAAATAGTTTATTCAAATTCAAAAATCAAGGGAATGGGAGCCAAATTACAAGTGAAGTGTATGCATTGTTATGCTTCCAAAATTTCCGAAGGCAGTGAAGAATTATATTGCATCCGAAGAATTCCATCAATTTGATAACTTTTCCAGACTTCATTGAGAGAGCGCGCTTGCAAAAAGTTTAGTGAAGGAAATACTTCTTTAGATTCAAGGGGCACCATTTTCCTTATTCATTTTCTTCAAGTTTCTTCAGCTCTTATTGTATCTCTATGAAAACAACTAATAAATAGGACTTTTTTCTCATACTCTTTGTTGAGTTTGTTTCTTATTGTTCTTTGTGTTTCTTCTATGGTTTAATTTTGTTTTTATGCATTGTTTTCCATGAATATGAGTGCATAATTTGGCTTATGTTTAACCCATAACATCATTTGTTTGGTGTGACTCTTTGTAGGAAGAAACTAATAGCAAAGAAAGAGAAATTGGGACTCTCTGGCTTCAAATTTGAATACACACTATCATTATATAATTTATAATAATTGATTATTAATTATAATAATTAATAATAATTATATTTTTAAATTAATTAAAATAATGAGTATTAGTTATTAATTAATTTTTAATAATAAAAAAATAATATAAATATAAATAATAGTTTTGTTAATTTAAAAATAATATTAATTATCAAACCATTTTCAAACTGGTATGAATTATTATCATTCAATTAGTCACTATTTATAGTAATAATAACAATATATTACTATCATATCAAGTATTTTTTATTAATTTAGAAAATAAAATAAAAAACATATTATGAGTAAATAACCATATTTTTTATTAATTTAAAAAATAAATCAAAAACATATTATGAGTTCTGTAAAATAACCAAGCATGTGAAAGAACGTGAAGAACTAATCTTTACATTAATCCATCTATTCATCAATTACAATAAATTTTGCAAGCATATATATCTCCATACAGATTTCAAGAGTTATATAGAGATCATGTCACATAAGAAGGAGGGAGACATTATGAAGGGAAAAAGAAGGATGGATGCAAGAAAGAAAGGGGAAGAACAAGGAGGGTGATGGTAGTGGAGGATAAGAAGGATGGTAGTGGGAGAAGAAATATTGCCAAGAAAACAAAATGGGAGGGGATAATGATAATGAAGGTAATGATGATTCCAAAAGTGATGGTGAAGAAAGTGAGGATGATAAGGATGGTAGTGGGAGAAGAAATATTGCCAAGAAAATAAAATGTTAGGGGATAATGATAATGAAGGTATTGATGATTCCAAAGGTGTTGGTGAAGAAAGTGAGGAAAGAAAAATGAAGTCTATATCCCTAGATATGAATTCAATATTCCTTAACACATTTGTATTAAAGCTACCTAAATAAAATATGTTGATAGGGAATACTTTTTTAAGTTAATTTAATATAGGTGATATATGACAACACTAGTTAATTAATAGGAACTTGAAAGGTGGTTTTTCCTCTTCAATGTATTGTACTACCTTAAACTTTGAAAAGAAGAGATAGGTTTTAAGGAATATGTATTCTTTTCAAAATAAATAAAATATTTGTGAACCCTCTTTTTCTCTATTGTTAAATTGATATTTACCTATACATGGGAGGTTCCATCATTTCTTTGATAGTCACCTTTTGATTCCTCGCATAAAGTTCTTGAGAACTCTTATCAATGGTCAATTGGAACTTCCTAAAAGAATAACCTTGAAGTTGTGTGGAAATATGAAACTTTTTTTATAAAACATCAATTTTATCAAAATAGGGTATCATAATGTTAAAGGGACACTATGTATTTAGGTATAAAGTAAAAACTTTACAAAATACATTGAAAACACAATGCATTATAGATGGTAGTGATGCATTCACAACCCAAAATAAAAAATAAAAAATAATAATCAAAATATATCTAAAAACTAAAATTTTTCACCATTGTAAAAACACAATGCACACATGATGCAAAATCATATCACAACAATTTGATGTGTTCTAGTAGCAAAAAATAAACTTCACTAGGGAAGTCTATAGCTATTGAAAACAAATCAATTATACTATAGCCCTACATTGTATAATGCAAACATTTGTAAATGTTAAAACATATCAGATTTTCATAATTTTTTTTGCATGTATTCCCTCAAATTCCAAACATCTAAAATTATCCAAAGTATAGTATATATGGGTTGGTTCTACTACTCAAAATGTAAAAGAGTGACAAGAACTAGAACACAAGCTACAAGTAATTAGAACTAATAGTGTAGACATATAAATTATAAATATGGATGAACTCTACCATGTTCAAGTTCTAGACAAAGAGGATCCTCTCCGTGTATAAAAATTAGAGAAAACTCTAAAAGAGAAGATGAATACAACAATGGGTTATATTAGATAAATAGAAGAAAGCTTAGAAGAACTCATTTCTTTGTATATATATATATATATATAACACATGAAATATATAAACTATTATCAAATGCATCACCATTATTTAACATTTGTTCTTAGCTATTACAGTTTATTTTTTTTTAATATAGTTCAAGTTAGAATTTAAGTAAAGAATGAGAGTGTTGATACTAGGAAAACACTACATATTTTAGGTAGATATATATTAACCATAAATGAAATAAGCTAATCATTAAGAAATCAAACACTATCAATAAACATTAATTATTCACTAAAGGTAATTAGAGATATTTTAGATTAGTCATTTCATTAGAAATTGTTTAAGGTGAAATTAAAAAATGAATGGGAGCATTGGTATTAGGTTAGTATCCTCTAGCTCTCCCCCTTATTTCTTGTATTTTATGAATGGAAGATGATTGAACACCAACTATGAGGGGAGGGGTAACCCCAAAGGACTTGATAATATTTCAGCTCCACACCTATGTGTACTTAGTAAAATAATATTTATCCATTGAGATGACTATTTGTTTGGGGGGAGCGGTGTGTGTTGGGGCTCTCTCTCTCTCTCTCTCTCTCTCTCTCTCTCTCTATATATATATATATATATATATATATATATATATATATATATATATACCCTAGGTTTCCTACCTATGTTTCTTGACTCTTTATATATCCTATCAAGTACGGCATTATATTTAACACAAATATGATTCACAACAATGACCATCCAAGAATTCAACTAGGTGGAGCTACCATAAAGTTTTTTCACTTGGTTATGTATAAGAAAAAAAGGCAACGAAAACCTTGTAGGAAACCTAAGTAATGATTCCCCACATTCATGAACAACCTCCCTAATAAACATGTTAAAGTATATTAGTGCACATTACCCAAGTGGATTCAAGTCAAACACTTTATAATGCAAAAACAACAAATTTCCATCAATGATGGTGATGACCAATTAAGTTCTTTCTATGTGGAATATTATTTTAACATATCATAGCATATCTTAGCATATCTTAGTATTAACTAGGGTGATTTATATAGGCATGTATCACTATAATATTAATTTTCATTTTTTACTTGCCCTTATTAAGAGTCACGTATTATCGATTAGATAGAAACAAAAAAGGCAAAATAAAATGCGTAGTAACAATAGTTTAAAAAAAAGCAACATATACTTCTTTTAAACAAAGATTTATCAAATACTAAAAGGGATCAAATTAGTTAACATGTAAATATTTTTTAGTGTGAAGGAAATATTACATGGTATGGAATTAAATGATAAGAAAAGAATAACATATGACATATAATAAATTCTATTGCAATAAAGCTATATTGATTTATTATTTTTTAACCCTAACTAAAAGTATACTTATATTTCATAAATTTTGTGGATGTGTTATATTTGTATAGCTTTGCTGGTATAAATTGATCAACACTATAATAAGCAATAAAATTCTAGACTATGATATAAAACTAAGCCATGGAGTCGGTGTAAGATGTTAGAATGTTTTAAATTTTTTAGTTTGTAGATCCTCCTAAAATGACCAACTAAAAATTGACATTTACAAAATATAGTTTGAAAGCAAGCTTAAGGAAGTAGAGTTTAGAGTAGAACTCCATTCACTTAATGGTTTCCTTTTTGTAAATAAACTCCCTCATTCCTAAGTTTGATCTATTATTAACAATAAGTTACAAGAAATTATAATTGAAAAAAAAATCTAATAAGATTTTTTTTTTCATTATTTAAAGAAATATATATTAAAATACATATTTTTATTTTATTTTCTATTTAATATTAAATCTTAGATTAATTATAAACATAAAAAGTGTATCACCATGTAAAATGAATATATTTATAGGAACTAAATTCCAAGATATTTATAAATGAAAAAACATAAATTGCTTGTTGCTATGTTATGACATCATAAAATTAAATACAAATGTGCATATTGGTTAGGTTGAAAAAAATATTTATTTTTAAATTAATAATAAGATAATTTGTAATTTTAATGACTATTCATTATTTAATAACAAAAAATATATTTAATAATTATATGATTTTGAATTATTATATGGGTATACCAATGTATATAATGTATATATAGAATTTTACTTGAAAAATGATAATGAAAGTGTATCATGTATACACCATTAACTTCACAGGGAAATGTAAGGAGTTAAAATTTTTTTATACAAGTTACTCATCATTACATTGAATGTTTAACAGTTCAGAGTGTAATTTTATAAATAAGAATAGTAAACTCCTTAACCCTTACAATCTCCATTACAGTATATTAACTTAATACTATATGATGTAACCATCCATTCTTCCCATTTCTCCTATAGTCATCACATAATTTCCATTATGAACATCATAGAAAGAAAGGAATCAACCTCATCATCTGGACATGATAATCAATCACACCATTGAACACCAATATATCCTGGAAACCCCGTAGGGTGAAAACCAGCAAACGTTTAATTTTATTATTAAATGCTCGTGAGGGTGTTCAGCCCATCACTCAATGGATGATAAGGGAGACCATCCCTTAACCATTGTTTATATAACCTTACAAGAAAATATACAATATCTAGCTTTAAGCCACTCAATCAATATGATACCATTTACCCTCTGGTCTTCATATCTTCAGATCTTCACATCTTGGTGGCATGGATGTACCTACAATGGACCATCGCACATTGGACCTTCCTGCAACTCGCACTCATCTGCATGAACATTAGTCATTTACCTGCCACCAGGACAAGCATAATTTTTCCTTTGTACATGACAAGCATAATATTCCTTTGTACATGTCGCCATCATTCCCTGCTATGATGCCTTCAACATAAAATGATGTCAAGATTCATAAAGTATAAATCAATCACTATAGTAGTTTCTCCATCTACTCTTGTGTAATCATGACAAGCAAGTAAAGTACCTTGTCATTCTGTCTTTAATAACACATACCTCATATGCACTGGTTATAGGTCATCACAATAACTAATGCTTACGTCGCATAAGCACACATTCCTGCAAGACAATGGCTACATCTCCCAAACTTTCTTTAAAATAAACTGATACATCAGCTAAGATATTTATGCATGTGATTTACATACTTTTAATAAAAATAGCTAACCCTTAAGCTATTACCTCTAGTGCATGGTATGCAAGTTAACATAACAATTGTTTCTCCCATGCATGCGAATGCATACTGATTCCAAAAGACTCTCCCTAAAGGAGCGCTTACACAACGAAGCACATAACCTCCTTCATGAGTCTTCCCAAGAAAAATCTCAATGCTAGTGAGCATGTAATCATATGTAAAAATACGCAAATAAGAATATAAATACATGTCTCATTTCAAGATTATACTAACAATCTTATTCATTGTAGCTTTAATACTACAAGCTATATTTCTACATACAAAAAGGTATATTATTTTTCAATAAAAGCTAATGCATATGTCGCATGCAAGATCTTCCTCCAAAAGGAATTTAACATCACATTCTAATGATAATATAAAATAATCACTTAGTTTATTCATCTAAGGAATAAACTGATTAGTTCCTTTAACCATGAATTTATTAAATAACTTAACTTTACCAACATCATGGTATTTTATTCATGGATTTATTAAACAACTAATATTTGCAAACTCCATGGTAATCCACCCATGGTTTTATGAAACAATTAATCTCCATCAACACCATGGAAAAACTACCCATGGTTTTATGAAACTATTATTTTCTATCAACACCATGGAAAAACTACCCATGGTTTTATGAAACTATCCATGGATTTATTTATTAATCTTTACCATTACCATGGTAACTATCGATGGATTATTAAATAATTACTATTTACCACAAATTGTAATATTTTTAATATAAATTTTATAGATAAGCACCGATCTGCCAACATATACTGGGCTTGCAATGATAAACAAACCACCACCAACTACTGAAAATTAATGGTTGGTCTATGAATAATGTAAGTAGGCTTTAACGCGAATGGTGGGCAAGCAAAAGCTTATACACAAGAAGAAGTGGCTAGCATAAACTTGATACTGATCCAAGGTTTTTCTCCTTTCAATGTAACTAATTGAACAGGCCGTGTATAAATCCCTCTATGAATCCCTCTATGAGCTACCTTTGGCCTCCTTTATTCATAAAAAGATCAACCGGACTAGTGGAAGTTCTGTTCGCCTTGGTGATGATCTTATACTAGAGGGTTATCTTTGAAGCAGTTTATGTAGCGAGGGGCAACCTTGTGTTGTTAACATGGCTGTATGTTAGCCCAAGGAAACAACCTGGTGTGGATTTAAGGTCAGGATGCATCTATGCTTATAAAAATGATTCATGCGACATATCTCCTCCACGACCAGCTATAAAAGAAGATTTCTATTCTTTCTATTTTCTAATACTATTTTATTTTTGCAGAAAATCTGTATGATATATATAATCTCTATCTATATTTTTCTTCTCACAAGAAAAAGATTAAATAATAAGGAGATTTAGCCAAAATTACTTATCTCCACAACCATGATTGTTGCTTTGCCTTAAGGCTCCTTCCCACATGCATACCTTTATCAGGATGAAAATGAAGCCTCCAACTCTGAAACACTTGACTCCTTGCAGACCTTAAATTTGCAGAGTGAAAGTCTAGTGATAGTTTTCTCGGAATGCGATAGACCCCATTCCATTCGTTAACTCCTTAGAACCTGTAGGGTCATAGTCGTGTTCAGATAATAGTTAATAGTGACTGCTATTGACACAGGTGAAGCATTGTCATTGTTCTTGGTGAGAGGAAGCTATGTAATAAAGAAGAAAAACACACCAACTGTTAAACTGAGCCCTCGATGAATAATAATAATGGCTAACGTTGGATGATTCCATCTCTAGTTCTTATAAACTGTGATTCAATTCGTTCCTTTTTTTAACCGATTCTTTATAAAAAAGGAGAAAAGACGATGCAATGTTTACCTCTATTCCATTGGTTATTTTTAGGATGATATACTCACATAAGAGAGAACACCGTCCTCGGTGTGCTTCTCTCACTGAAATTAAACTTATACTCATGATATAATAATATAAACAACCCAAAGGGGTTCCTTCCCCTTTGTTTCCTTAAATGTCATTATTTAAAACAATAATGTTATTATCTATATTCATAAGCATGTATAGTGCAAATAAAATTTCATTTCCATTTCTAACAACTTATCCCTTATTCAATTCATAAAAGTATAGAAAAATATCTATAAGAACTTACCAACCAATTACTATTGGAATAAATTATGTCTTTTGTGCAAGCTTTCTAAGAATGGTTGAACACCCATCAACACCTGTAATGTATGACTAATGATTCAATCACATTAGTCACATAGTTTTCAAAATGAAAATATTTGCAACTATCAAACAGTATTTCTAATCAATGCATCACGTGCACACTATCTTAGCTCCTGCTAAAGACATCCACAGAGTACTGCAAAAAGTACTCAGAGAGCACCTAGCTCTCAATCGTACCAATGGTCAATCAATGCACCATGGTCATATCCTAGCATCTACTAAGACATTCAAACAAATTAGTAATAAAATAAATGAACTTATACATTCAATAATTCATTTTAATATAACACAACTTTTACTTAACTTGTTCTACTATGAGAACCACAATGGTAACAAAATGCTCTTCCTAATCCATAGGATCAAGTCATTTTTCACATCCAGACAATCAATCTTTCCACACTAAAATGTCTTTATACTTATCTGGAAATTTAGTCTTTCAAACTGTGGTCCTCCCAACCATCAAGTGAGGCTATTACGTCCTCCACTTGCCCCCTAGCTCCAGAATCTGGACAGTGTCACGGGTCAACAGTGGATTCTTCTGCTGTGACATCGGGATGGCCAATCCAGTCACACTCAGAAAAGCCTGGAAGAGAAATTCGGGACAGTCCGGTCCAATTCTCCAATTCCAGTCATACTCAAATATTTTGGATTTACAAGGGTTGCTGGAAGCTATTTTCAACTGGTCCCAACCAGCTCGAGAAAATACTCCCCCTTTACCAATTTCACAGAACGCCTACTCCTCCCCGGGGATCCAGCTTATCCTCAGAGGAGTAGGTAACTGTCTTTCCAACTGTCCCCAACCACTTCCTATCCTTGGAACATTTTTACCATCAGCTTAAAAATATTTTCTTTCATAATTAATTTCAGAAAATTAAATAATTTTCTTTATCAACAGTGACGATTTAAGTTTTTCTTGCCCGATAAAAGAAAATTACACAAAATGTCTTTAACTAGTTAATACTAGTTAACTTTAATGAAACTGTCACAACTTCCCCCATGGAAGTAACATACATGTGTTGTACATTAAAGCATGATACTTTAACGTTTGTTGTTGCAACTCACATTGCACTGCTTGCGATGCTTTATTTCCACAGATTTTCTATTTTCATTAAGCTACTCAGGCTTACAATAAGAAACAATGCTAATCTTAAATATGCATTTCTCAAGCACATATTATCTTATGCAATCATTTTAAGTTCCTGCATAAAATGTTGTTATGCATACAATGTCTTCATGCATAAAAGTATATACAATTATTCATTAATGCGTATGTGTCAATAATGATTAGGGTATGAGTGCAAACATTTCCAATTCCCATAATGTTCTATTCCCATAGACTGACACACGAAGTAATTATCATAATCACTTATTCACCACTTTCAAATAGCTTTAGTCAAAATAGATTCGTGCATATAATTTCCATTAGTTATTCATTCATAACTAGTCAATAGTTTTAATGCATCCATGACGACTCATGCAAACACTAGTCAGTCAACTAGTCATTTAGTTAAGTGTCACAACTTGATCCATTAAGAGACTTCATTCAATTTAATTTTAACACTCTATCATTTTATAGTAGGACTTTCTTCATCTTTTGCATTCATGCATTAATTTCTCACACCATCACTATACACATTCATCTTTTTAAAGTAGTGCATGGTAACTTAGAAATTTTATTGCATGCAAAAACAATTGCTTCTTTTCAAGCTCAAATGAAAAGTAACTATTTTTCTTTCATGCTTTTATACTTTCTTTCCTAAAGAAATAAAGCATAATACACATACTAATCTCATATGCATATTCTTATGCAGAAAAAGTATATTATAATAGCATGTACATTTTAAGAATTCTCTTAAATGGAAGCTCATGCAATGCCATGTATGTAACAATTCATTTTTAAAGGAATCAACATGCATATGCATAGACTTCTTAAAATAAAATAACATAAAATACTTATCTTTATTTCATTTGAAGGACTTCTCTCCCTACTGCAATACTCATCATCATCAAGAAATCACATTGCTCCTCCACAACAATGTTTTCTTGTAGCAACATCGACAAGATTTTATAGCATGATTAGATAAATCCTTAATCAATAAATAATCAATCTTTGAGTGATATTTTAACACCTATTCATGGGCATATATGAGATGTGAATGCAATGTCACAACATGCTTTCTTCTAACATCTCTACATTAGTGTGAGTAACTAATTATCAGTTCATGTCAAATAACTCCCACATTATTATGACATTTTTTTCAAGCATGCACACATTCGTTCAAGACAAATCACTATATCTCTTTAGAAATTCCTTTAATGGAAAATGACACAATGTACATTCGCTTTACTCAAAATTTCACAAAAGACCCACCACTTTAGCTTTTGCCTTTAAAGTATGCAAATATAATAAAGCTAACACATTGACTGTCGTTCCTATGCATACAATGCATAAATATTCTAATCTTAATTTCCCAACAGAGAATTTAACATAATCGAGTAGGCAAACTCATGACTCCTCTTTGAGGACACATAACATAATAGGCATGCAAATCATGGTTTTCTTTCCATAAAACTAATGGAATAAAACATAAGAATACATATCTTATTCTCGAAATATTATACCTATATTAGCCATGTATATATTTCAAGGAAACCAAAACATTACTTTAGTTTTTGTACATGTAATTTATCTTCTTTGCCAAAGAATCTTTTCTAAAGTAGGATAACAAAACATGTTATCATTTCCACATATGGACTCATGTTCTTTCTAATGAAATCTAATACAACTATTGCATGCAAAGAACCTTGTTCCTCTATGATTCTACATGCAAGTTGCTTATGCTTTGCTTCCAATAATTTATCATAGATTGCCTCTTCTACACATAAAAACTACGCAATACTAACAAGGTTAACTTAACCTTTAATACACCTAAATCAAGAAGTTGATATAATCCATCTAGCAATGTAGTATATTCAAGAGATTATTCTCTTTAGCCTATATTTATTTTCAAGAAAAGAACTTGGATTCCTTTTCACTTAATACACAAGTACGTAGTCCCTTTTAAAGAAAAACAAGCTTCCCATCTTTTCTTAAAGAAGACATATATAAAGGCAAGTAAGTTTACTTATTTATGTTTTACTACTGCTCACACCTTTCAAGATACGTACTAGTAATCTTTGCAAGAACTCACATGGGTTCTTATCAGCAAAACGAGCATAGTGGTTTGGTCTTTTACCATGGTATATCTTTCTAAAAGATTATCATATTAGCAATTCTTTATTACTTTCCAAAAGAACTAGCACAATCTTGCATATTAATTAAAACCACATTTTACTCTATATTTGTTTTCTTTTAGTTGCAAGATTATACATACAAGATTTATTTTCAAGATATACATATTTCTCTCAAGAAGAATCAAATGTATATTAGTTAACTTTTCAAGCACACACATGTTTCTTTTTCAAGAAACCAAATTCCCGACTCCTTTCAAGGAAACTTCAATACAACAATAGAAGTTTTTACACACACGGAAAATACATATCCTTTTTAAGGAAAAATATAACTCAACAGTTATTTACTTTGTAAGCAGTGTATTTTCCATAAATGCAATAACTATAGTTTCAAGAAAAAAAATATGATAATACTTATCTCTTGAAACTCTTTGTTCAACCTGGATTAGAGATGCGATGCCTTCCTTCGCATATACGCTTTTCATCTCGGATCTCTCAATTTCTTTCCACTAAATCCCAAAGGCACCATTTTTTGAACCTTTAGTTCTGATACCACTTGTAACATACACCATTAACTTCATAGGGAAATGTAAGGAGTTAAATTTTTTTATACATGTTACTCATCATTACATAGAATGTTTAACAGTTCATAGTGTAATTTTATAAATAAGAATAGTAAACTCCTTAACCCTTAACAACCTCCATTACAGTATATTAACACAATTACTTATGATGTAACCTTCCATTCCTTTCATTACCCATATAGTCATTATGAACACTATAGCAAGAAAGGAATCAACCTCATCATCTGGACACAATAATCAATCACATCATTGAACACCAATATACCCTGGAAACCCCGTAGGGTGAAAACCAGCAAACATTTAATTTTATTATTAAACGCTCGTGAGGGTGATCATCCCATCACTCAATGGCTGATAAGGGAGACCATCCCTTAACCATCGTTTATATAACTTACGAGAAAATATAAAAATATCTAGCTTTAAGCCATTCAATCAATATGATACCATTTACCCTCTAATCTTCATATCTTCAGATCTTCACATCTTGGTGGCATGGATGTACCTACAATGGACCATCGCACATTGGACCTTCCTACAACTCGCACTCATCTGCATGAACATTAGTCATTTACTTGCCACTAGGACAATCATAATTTTTCCTTTGTACATGACAAGCATATTATTCCTTTGTACATGTCGTCATCATTCCCTGCTATGATGCCTTCAACATAAAATGATGTCAAGATTCATAAAGCATAAATCAATCACTATAGTAGTTTCTCCATCTACTCATGTGTAATCATGACAAGCAAGTAAAGTACCTTGTCATTCTCTCTTTAATAACACATACCTCGTATGTACTGGTTATAAGTCATCACAATAACTAATGCTTACGTCGCATAAGCACACATTCCTGCAAGAAAATGGCTACATTTCCCAAACTTTCTTTAAAATAAACTGATACACCAGCTAAGATATTTATGAATGTGATTTACATACTTTTAATAAAAATAGCTAACCCTTAAGCTATTACCTTTAGTGCATGGTATGCAAGTTAACATAACAATTGTTTCTTCCATGCATGCGAATGCATACTGATTCCAAAAGACTCTCCCTAAAGGAGCGCTTACACAACGAAGCACATAAACTCCTTCATGAGTCTTCCCAAGAAAAATCTCAATGCTAGTGAGCATGTAATCATATGTAAAAATACACAACTAAGAATATAAATACATGTCTCATTTCAAGATTATACTAACAATATTATTCATTGTAGCTTTAATACTACAACCTATCTTTCTACATACAAAAAGGTATATTATTTTTCAATAAAAGCTAATGCATATGTCGCATGTATATGCAAGATCTTCCTCCAAAAGGAATTTAACATCACATTCTAATGATAATATAAAATAATCACTTAGTTTAGATAATATAAAATAATCACTTAGTTTATTCATCTAAGGAATAAACTGATTAGTTCCTTTAACCATGAATTTATTAAATAACTTAACTTTACTAACATCATGGTATTTTATTCATGCATTTATTAAACAACTAATATTTGCAAACTCCATGGTAATCCACCCATGGTTTTATGAAACAATTAATCTCCATCAACACCATGGAAAAAAACTACCCATGGTTTTTTGAAACAATTAATCTCTATCAACACCATGGAAAAACTACCCATGGTTTTATGAAACCATTATTTTCTATCAACACCATGGAAAAACTACCCATGGTTTTATGAAACTATTATTTTCTATCAACACCATGGAAAAACTACCCATGGTTTTATGAAACTATCCATGGATTTATTTATTAATCTTTACCATTACCATGGTAATTTATCGATGGATTATTAAATAATTACTATTTACCACAAATTGTAATATTTTTAATATAAATTTTATAGATAATCACCGATCTGCCAACATATACTGGGCTTGCAATGATAAACAAACCATCACAAACTACTGAAAATTAATGGTTGGTCTATGAATAATGTAAGTAGGCTTTAACGCAAATGGTGGGCAAGCAAAAGCTTATACACAAGAAGAAGTGGCTAGCATAAACTTGATACCGATCCAAGGTTTTTCTCCTTTCAATGTAACTAGTTGAACAGACCGTGTATAAATCCCTCTATGAGCTACCTTTGGCCTCCTTTATTCATAAAAAGATCAACCGAACTAGTGGAAGTTCTGTTCGCCTTGGTGATGATCTTATACTAGAGGGTTATCTTTGAAGCAGTTTATGTAGCGAGGGGCAACCTTGTGTTGTTAACATGGCTGTATGTTAGCCCAAGGAAACAACCTGGTGTGGATTTAAGGTCAGGATGCATCTATGCTTATAAAAATGATTCATGCGACATATCTCCTCCACGACCAGCTATAAAATAAGATTTCTATTCTTTCTATTTTCTAATACTATTTTTTTTTTGCAGAAAATCTGTATGATATATATAATCTCTATTTATATCTTTCTTCTCTAAAGAAAAAGATTAAATAATAAGGAGATTTAGCCAAAATTACTTATCTCCACAACCATGATTTATACACACTTGCCAAAATAGCTGTACATATGCCTTGTCATGAGATGAAAATGAAACCAACTCTGAAACATGACTCCTTACGGGCCCGCAGAATTTAGTGAGAGTCTCGGCGATAGGTTTCTCAGATCGTGAACTTGGAACATTCTGGCTTAACTCCCCTTAGAACCTATCGGGTCATAGTGCAGTGAACTGAAATAATAGTTAATAGTGGCACTGTTGTATCCCGAAACACAGAGTGGCTTGTGCGCCATTGTTCTTGGCGAGAGAGCTTCTTCTTAATAAGAAAAACACACCTTTATTAAACATATAAGTGAATAAGGATAATGGTTAGCATTTCCACTGGATGATTCCATCTCTAATGTTTTTATAGCCTTCAGTTAAAGAATTCGTTTCCTTTTTTTCATAGGTCTTTATAAAAGCAGTTAAAAACGAGTAACGTAATATTTTATTATTAAATTATGTGGTTATTTTTGGGATGTTACAAAGTGTATATATATATATATATATGGAATTTATTATTTCTTATATTTAAATATAAATATATTATAAATATAAATATATATATTTATCTTATAAATTTATACTAATATATTTACTAGTTAAGAAAAATAATTTTCAAAAAAATTATAAATTTAATTATATAATTTAAAAATAATTTTGATAGTTTTAAAAGTAAAATAATTTTAACTTATAAATGTTTGGATATTTTTTTCAAGTAGAAAAATTATAAGAAAAGTAGAATAAATTGCGAAATTTCTTAACCCATACAACTTATCTTATTAATTTAATTTATTTCAATAATAAAATTAATCATAAATTTATTTATTTAAATAAAAATATATAAAATAAATGAAAAATTATGACCAAATTTGAGAGTCTACATTAAATCTACAATGTCGAAGATGATCCATAAGCATGTGAATTTGAGAGTATAGATTAAATTTTCAAGGTCCAAATGGAATAACACTAAGTTATTGTTTCCTCTTTTTATTTATTCAATGCCCAAATGTCAAATACATTTAGCATATGGTTTTAGAGTTTTTAGTTATCTTAATTACAAGACAATAAATGAAAACTAAAATGATTAGTAATAATAATAAAAAGTGAAAGTATACAAGTTTTGAGTAAGATTTATTTGCTTTAGAAATATTGTATTTATAAAAGGAAAATATTAGATGTATTAAATAAAAAGATTCCAGAGGTATATAAAAGAAATTAATGTCAGCAATAAAATGATATATTTAACATTAAATTTCATTCATGTGTTAAATGGAATGGTATATTTTAAATTGTAATACTACTTTTGACCATATTCATTGCATCGTAGTATAGAGTATACTTGTAGAGGTTAGATGTAATGTAAGATTGTATGTAAACCATTCTAATTTCGGTTCAATTGTAATCAATATATTTGTAATAATTACCATGCCTATTAACCCAAATTTATATTTAGCAACACTAAGAAATGTTGGTTCAATTGTAATAAATATATTTGTGATTACTACCATGCCTCTTAACCCAAAGTTATATTTACAACCAATCAAAAAAGAGGTATCTTAAATAGATAAAAATATAAATAAAATGGAGGTATGGTAAATAAATAAAATCTCTTTTTATACTTACTCTAGAGGTATGGTACATAAATAAAAATATAAATAAACTAGAGGTATGGTAAATAATTAAAACCTATTTTTATATTTACTTCATAAACCTTATTATATTTATGAAAACTAACAAAGAATACATTCTATTTAGGTTAAGCTTATGAGCCCAATACCATGGGACAAATTATTATTAATACCATGGGCTAAATACCATGGGAGATGTTATCACCCTAATAATTTCTTAGGTCATGCGATTTTGATTTATAGTTAAAGAAAACTAGGGGTAACCAAGAACCTATTTTGGATTTCAGGATCTTGCTTTCCTAAATTTCGGAGAGGGATCTCTCGTTATGATTTAACTTTGTTTTGGATTAAATTTTAGGGTAGGTATGATTGGACAATAGTTTTGCTTTGAATGTTTGGCGGGAATAAAAGGTACTTCAAGGTAAACCAGAGAGGGATCTACGAGGCCATTGGGCTATGGAGTCAAATTTCTTGGCAAACAGAGCTAGGAAATAAAGTCAAAAGGGAAAATGTCATAAGGGTAGGGTAGATGACCTTCAAAGGGTTTGGAAATAGGCTTTTTGATGACATGGCAAGGTCTGAACAAAACGGAAATGAAGGATCCTTAAGTTACAGAAAAGAAGATGAAAGAAAGGGGTCAAAAGGGACTAAGAGCACTTCAGGATTCTTAAGTCTGAATATCAGCAGAAAACATATCAAGGAATAACTAGTAAAAAACATGGAGCTTTTGACACTAATCCTGTATAAACTTTCCTAGTCAATCATTTAAGACAGAAAACATATAAATGTATGCATGGAAATTTTGAAAGATAAACAATGAAAACAGGAAAATACTTGACTTATCTGATCAGCACAAGAATCCTGAGTTATGATTTATGTTTAACTTAGTTCCAGTCTGCTGCTTTACAAAGTGACTCACACAATCTCCAATGTATTCAGCAAAAATGTCTGTAGTAGTCTTGAGAAATTTTATTCCACACTAAATACTTCGAAGAGTGAAGTATTTATACAAAATTATTACAAAATATCTGAGAGACATGTAAGAATATCTCTAGGAAAGAATAAATATTATTACATAAAAAAGAGGGACATCTGCAAAAACAAGCTTGGCAAGTTGTCCTCTTGTCAAGGAAAATAGAACTGATTTATCTTATCAAAATTGATTTGTTGCTTTGTTGTAGGTTCTTGGTGTCACTTGGAAACCATATCTTATTAGAAGATAGCTTGGAGGAAAGTCTTTCCAATTTACTTTCTCTAACCTTTGCTTTACCTCTAATACGCTATCCATTTATTACTCTACTGCTGTAAAATGAAGAATTACAACAACAAAAATTGAATTGACTGTTTTATTCCATGATACTCTTTGACTCTGTTTTTTCACCTGAGATATTTTCACTGCAAATTTTACTCTTCGATAACTGTAAAGATAAAAACCTAACTGCACTTTTTCTGCTCAGTTTGCATGCTGTTATATCAAATCAGTGAATTCCTGCCATTGTTTATCACTTGGTATCATCAGGATTTTCAGTTTTCTATAACTTTCATCAGCCTCCGTATACTTTGCAAAGTTTGGCTTGACAATGAAGATGTGCTTAATTTCATTTTGTAGGAAAAATAAGTTCTCAAAGTACTCTAAGATAACTTTTCCAGTTGGGGAACCTTGTGGCACAGGCTTGTTTACTTGTTCTTTGGCAGATGTTCTGATCTTCTTGTCATAATCTATCTGAACCATTCATTTTTCATTGAAACCATGAATGTCTCGAAGGCCTGCTTGTGTTAATATAGTGTATTTGTCCAAGAAATTTGTTATTGACAAGTTCATGTATTTGCATCTTTCCTCCAAAATATTCATTATATTCCTTTTACTTAGGACATTTTTGATTTGTAGTATGGTTTCAGTCCTATCCTGAATTTTCAGTTCTTCAAGCTCTTCTCTATTTTTACCGTTTAGAAATGTAATAAGCTGTAAATCTTGATATGGCTTATTGGCAAGCTCATCTTTTGTTTGCTAAACTTATACTTGTGTTGCCTTGAGTAAATGTCTCTATTCATAAATGATTTGAATGGAAGGCCACTGTAGATTTATACCTTGAATTGTGTTATTCCAAAGATATTTTTTTATGTATGACACATGTTCACTAAGATTGACCTGTAGCTGTAAAATATTTACTTGCTCTTCAAGTCTATTTACTCTCTGCTCATGTCCCTTGGATGTGATTAAAGAATTTTTTGTGAGGTTTCGAGATCTTCATTTTCCTTTAAATTATTGATCTCAGTGTTCTTAAGGGATATTTCTTCCATAGATTTAACTAGGTCTGTTGTACCTGTTTCTTGTTGTACCTGTGATGTAGATGATGTAGTGGTAGAGGTATCTATAGATGTTATTGACATTGATGCTGCCAATACTCCTTTTGGTGCCAAATGATGTGCTAGTGTATAAGGAACAACAATACTGACTGTAGGAATGGAGACCTCATTTTCTCTTTTCAATGTTTCATTTTCCTTCATCAAAGTGTATGTTTGATTCTCCATTTCTTTGATTTGGGTTGTCATCTTCAGTACTAGCTTCATAGTCTCATTCTTTTCTTTTTGTTGTTGAAGAATCTCCTTTGCCTGTGGATGCTCACTCTGTGGAAGTTTAAGTTTCTTTCTCAAGGAAGCAATATCTTCATCCTTTTGCCTTATGAGTGTTTTAGCAACTTCAATATTGGAGGGATCCACTCCAATTTCTATCACCAAATATTATAAGGACTTGATCCTCAAGTCCTTAGCATGTAGAGATGCTTTATCTAATTTCATCTAAGTTTGAAAATTAGATACAGCCTTTTGAATCATTTTAGCACTCATAGTTTTTGTTAACCACTTTTGAATAAAGCATTTTAGTAGTACTTCTGTGCAATTCAATCTGATCTAATTCATGTAAGGTATCAGTGTCCATCTCTACATATATTTTAATATAATCAGCAATTGACTTTGGATCTGCAATGGTGGGTTTCAGAAATGACATGATCATCTTATTGGCAGAGTAATCAAAAGAAACCAGCAACTTGACTTTGTTTCCTGGCTTTTCCTTGAGGAATTGAGAATAAAATTCATTTTTAATCTCCTCATTTCTTTCTATGGTTTGTTTGTATTTTTTTTGGATGTCAGAATCTGTCTCTTCTGTTGCTTTGGAAGAGGAAGGAGCTTCTGAATTTACCTGCATTCCAACTATTTCTCTGTCCTGTTCTTGTGTTGAAATCTGATCTTTCTGGATTTCTGCTAGAGTCTCATTCACAATTATAGTGGCTTCATCATTATCTAACCACTGATCATCATTTATTTCAATAGCCTTGTTTTTCTCAGCATCAGTGATTTTTTCCCTTTTGTTGTAAATAATTTTGAACTTATTTTCTGCAATGGTCTTTCTATATAGCCTTCTTCATTCCTGGTCATTTTGTTTGAAGCTTCTGTCTTCTCAGTGACTGTTATTACGTGTGAATTATCTGTCTTTTTCTCCTTCTCTGTATGGTGAGTAGGATCAATCAATGTATTTTCAATCCATTCCATTTGATTTGCAATTTTCTCAACTTCTGGTTTGGACTCATGTATGAATGGTGTTAGTTTTCACTTGATCCTTATGTTACTCAAAATTCCTTGAGGATCATAGTTCCAATAAAAGCTTTCTTGGAAGTTGAATTTTGATAATTTGCTGACTATTTCTTTCAAGGAATCCATGTTGTTTACTATGAAGGGACCCATTTGGTTTTTGAGCTTAAAATGTGTCTTCTTTTTGGAAGCCATAAAATTCATTGCATCTTCATTCACGAATTTTTGATGACACTAGTCATGCACTTCAAGTAGATCAAATTCTAATGTAGCATTAGTAATTCTGTAGTCTAAATAAATTAAGGAACTGCTTTCTTCATAAGTAACACGTGGTTGTAAAGGTCTGACCACTTCAGTAGAATCTGTTTTTAGGGCTGGGGTAGGCTTATTTATCTTGGAAGATTTAAGGAGTGGAAGCTTGCTTGAGGCAGATTTTTGGGCTTTAGGACCTCCAGTCTTAGGGGTAATCTATTTTCTTGTCATTTTGGTGAAAACTAAGCAATATTAGACTTTTTTCTTAGTTAATTTTGAAAACAGGGGCTAATTGAGCGGATTTGGGAGAAATTTGGGAATTTGGGCAAGGGTTTTGGGATGAAAACACAATTTTTCAAGGTGCGGAGGACTAAAAAAGGGATTCAATGGCTCCTTAAATCAATTTAAATCATGGAAATTTCTTTTGGATGGCTAAAAATACGCAAAAAATGAGTTTGGAGGAAATAGAAAATTCTGGGAAAAAATTGCGAGGGTTTGCCCTCTTTTTCCAAGGTTTGGGTATTTCTCGGATTGGCAATTATCAAATTTTCTTCAATTAAACAAGTTCACAGTTTTAATTTTACTCTTTGAATGTATAAACTAGCGATTTTTGAACATAGATAAATACCTTTTGGAGGTATTCTGGTGGTCGAGGAGGGTTTGCAGGTTGGTATCGGTCTTCAAACTGGTCTATGGTGAAGTTCTATGATGAAATCTGCTTTAGGGGGGGAAATTGATGAGAAAAGATTTCAAAATGAAATCTGAGCATGTTTTGTCAATGGTCGGAGATGCAAAGGATAAGCAAATAGTGAAAAATTAAGGTTAAAACCTTAGATTTTATTAATATGTAATGCATTGATGGCGGGTCATAGTCAATGGCTGGAGAAGTTTTTTCTTTGAATGCGAAAACCATTCAGTGGTATCGCGTGGATTTTAGGCTGTAAGTTGTATTTCACTTTTGGAACGCGATCAAATGGAATTGAGACAGGTAGTCGTGGGTGGTTTGGGAAAACAAATTTTATCGTGCAACTTTTATCAAATGTTGAACGATTACTTTTGTCGTCCGATATGCAATCTTTGTCCTTAGATCTTGAAAGGAGGTGCGAATGGTCAGGATGACTTGGGAAGCTGCAGGGAAACAAGGTGGGACTAGCGTTTTTGATATGCATTGTTGATTTGGTAGGTGATGATCAATGGTTTAAAATCAATGCGATGAGAAATGGTGAGGGTGAAGGCTGGTTGATCGCGCTCAGTGTGAACCATCGAATTATGATTATAAAAATGATCGAAGGGTTGAGGATGAGCGTGAGGGCGCTGGGTTATTTGATGAGGCTTATGTATAAAAGGAGTTTTTACATAAAATAAAGTGGATGGGGAGGGTTAATAAAGGGTTTAGCCAAGGTTTAAACATTGGTATAGGGGTATATAGCGGGAAAAGAGGGGTAAGGTTAAAACTGTAACCTTGGGTAAAGGTAATGCCTGAACAGGAGTAATGGTGTAAGTATTATTTTTTCCATGCTATTTTATATACACAGTATGTAAACAAAATGCTCCTTTTTATGTCATTTTAAATTTATTATATAGTTTTAGATTTATTTAAAGTTCTAAAACTCTAGGGGAGTGGGGATATTTTATTATGGGTATTTTTATATCACAGGGATAATTTCAGGATGTATTTTCAACATGTGAGTAATGGGCGGAAACATGAAGCTGGGTTACACTTTTGTGAGAATCGGGGGCCAAAATTTTTTTTTGGCAATAGTTCGGCCGGACATTTTATAAAGTTCAGCCGAACTTGTGATTATGTTTAGATTGAAGGGACACTCACGGCATGGGCAAACAGAATTTTCATCAGAGATGTGAAAACCAACGACAAAATTTTGGCCGAACTTCTAACAAAATTTCGGCCGAACTGTGAGTTCGGCCGAACTAGTTTTTATAAATAAATTGCCTGCGATGTTGGTTTGTTTACTGGTTTGATTATTCGCACGTTGTATGTGACTATTTGCTACTTTGTTCGCATGTTGTCTGTGACTGTTCGCCGCTCTGTTCGCGTGTTTTTTCCCGTTAGCCTGTTGCTCCTCCTGTCCGTGACTGTTCGCTGCTCTGTTTGCGTGTTTTCTGTGACTGTTCGCTGCTCTATTCGTTGCTCCTTTCGTCAGTGCTGTTGCTATTGTATATCGGGTATGTTTGAGAAAACCTTTTGCAACTTGTATGACTCCTTTCCACAGTAATTTTGAGTAGGAATAATGAACAAAAAAATGATCAACTATTCCATTGTTTGTTTTTTATCTTTTTTTGCTGTGTTTTTTGACCATTTGAGTTCATTTTTTTTATTCGAGAGCGTAATGGTTTTAGCAAATAGTCATCAAATTTGGCCAGGGGGAGTTTTCCAAGGTGGCAGAATAATATATATATATATATATATATATATATATATATATATATATATATATATATATATATATATATATATATATATATATATATATATATATATATATATATATATATATATATATATATATATTTCCATCCCTCGATTATGATTCATTCTGATCATAAATAATTAGGAATATTGTTTAACGATCCATAACATAGGTGATTATGACTAGTGTTGCGCACATTATATAATGCAGCTATGGGTGCAGTTACTGCCCGACTTACATAAAGTTATGTGATTTTTTGAAGCCCGGGTGTAGCATACTCCCCTCCCCACCCTTATGATAATAAGAAAAGCTGCCCTTCCTTTTTTCCTCAGTCACCAATCTTCTTAGACCTTCAAACACCAATAAGAAAGAATTTGAGACAATTTTCATCCTTGTCTAAGCCCTTGAGAAACATGAAAAAGGACTGAAGGATAACCCATAGATCAAAACAAAAAAAGTGGCTCAAAAGATACACCCTACAATCTAGTTGACTGATTGAAGATTCACAGAAATTTGCATAACTAATGACCCGATATACAACTAGTTCACTTTATTGTAAGCTTTTTTGAGATCAAGCTTTTAACTACAGTGGGGACTCTAGAAGATTTAATTGAATAAAGCACTTATTGTGTAGTTCCAGCTACATCATGAACTTTTCTAGTGAATAGAAACCCAAATTGTTCTAAATTCTTCTTAACAATCTTGGAAAGAATTCATTTTAACCTGTTAACAATTACTTTCAATATGAGTTTGTAGGTCGAATTGCTTAGGGAGATGGGCCTGAAATCCTTAAAGGAGGGCCATTTTTTTTTGGATTTAATGCAATAAATCTACAATTTAGAGCTCCCAAGACTTTCCTCAAGGATTTAGATTCATCTAAGACTCTGATTAGCTCCTCTAATAGATCATGGAATCCTAAATAAAGCTCTACAATCCATATTAGGCCTAGAACTTTTTGATTTCTGAAACAATTTTAAAACTGATTTTGATTCCTTCTTTGTAATTTCTGCCTCAAAATATGAAATTATATCTTCACTTATCCACCTTGGGAAGAGGATAACACTGGGGTATTCTACATTTGAGTCTAGTGGTTCTTTGAAGAGATCTTGAAAATATTGTTTGCTAGCACCAAATATATGTCTATAAAAGTCCTTGCCTTCTCT
>CM076582.1:549048475-549180515 GCA_034641835.2 Pinus albicaulis | reverse complement strand
AATTTTACCATTCCCTCACGGACTCTCGTGGTTTTTCCTTTGATAACCTTGAGGTTTCGCCCAAATTCCAACTCTACATCCTCGGACCACATTACATGAATTGGGACAATGTTAGAAATATTAAAGTCACCTGTCGTGCCTTGGGCAGTGACAGGAAGAACAAAGTACAAGGCAACAGAAGATTGAGTGAGCAGGACTCTGTATTTAAGAAGAATGGAAGATCTGTAAGGATGAAATTAAATCTTGTATGGGCCGCAGCCACAGACAGCAGAGAAGAATTATTTTTGTGTTATGGGAGAAGTTACTTCAGCAGAGAAATGAAGATTTTGTATATGGAGGAGCAGTTTAATTAAAACAGTCAAGTCGAGCGTAAAATCCCTCAACAACCAAATTGAATGAAACAAGCGGAAGTCTTTTATGAGCAGAAGGACAAGTGGTTCCTACCACTTGAGAGAAAAAGCGCAAGATCGCAAGATTGCAAGTTCAGAAGTTAAATGTCTTGTAGATGTGGAATTCTACGATGTGCGATGTGCGATCATTGCAAATCGCAAACATCGCAATATCGCAATTTTGCAGAATCACCCTCCGCCCATTGCATTGTATCATCGCGAATGTTGAAGTTGCGATGTGCACCCATCGCACCATCGCATGTTACGAGTATTCCTCCATATGTTGATCGCACCGTTGATAATTGCGATATGCGCCATCGCAGATCGCAAAGTGGCCGACTGCGATGTGGTCCCACTCGTACGTCGTGCCGTATTGAAATGTTTTATGTTTTTGCAAATATTTTCATTTGTATTTTGGTTTATACATTGGTTTATATTTTTATATGTAATTTGTGCCACCGCGCCATATAAAAGGAAGAAAAGGCCCGCGTACATTAAAAAAAAAAAGAGTAAGGTAATTGCATTGTATTGTTTGTTGTGACCGTTGTGAGAGCCCGCAGGGAAAGAAAACACAGCAAGAAGAACAGAGCATGGTTCTGTGCGTTCTTGAAGAGAGACAGAGAGAGAAGATTTGTTTGGTGCACTGTGTCAGTAGCAGTCCCAGTCATATTATGTGAATCCCTCACTGTTGAGGAAGAAATTTGTAACAGTTTTTTTTTGTTCTGTTTAATGATATAGAAGAAAGCATTTTCATGCCATCTCTGTTTGCAAATCGAAATTTTTATTCTTCTGAACATCTCTGTGTTGTAGAGGAGAGTTTCATTCTCTCCACTGTATGCTTGGAATTTCCAATAATTTCAACATGGTATCGGAGCTAGTTCAGGCTCTTTGAAGATTTCAAAGAAGTTGAAGAAGAAGACTTGTTGCAGCATTTTCTCCAGCAGTGTGAAAAGCCCAACAGAAGTCAAAAGTCAGGTATTTCTCAAAGATAACAGAGTTGTTATTTTGTTTGAAAAGTTTGTTCTTTCAAAGAAGGAAAGACAGTCTATTTAAAGTCAGAGTTCAGTTCAAGAGCAATGGCTGGACCAACTACTGGTATGAGTCTTGGAAATGTTCAACTTCCACAGTTTAATGGAAAGAACTCTGATTATTGGGCCATTACCATGAGAGCCCTGTTTGTCTCACAAGACTTGTGGGAACTAGTAGAAGATGGCTTCACAGAACCAGCTGATGAGCAGGCTTTTAATGCCTTAACTCAAGCAGAGAAGGATGTGTTGAAAAATAATAGGAAGAAGGATGCTAAAGCTCTCTTCTGTTTGTATCAAGCTGTAAATGAGATTGTGTTTCCAAGGATAGCAGCAGCTAAGAAATCCAAGGAGGCATGGGAAACTCTGAAAGTTTCCTATCAAGGTATGGAGAAATTTAAGACAGTAAAACTTCAGTTGCTGAGAAGAGATTTTGAAACTCTTTGCATGAAAGAGTCAGACAGTGTAGACACATTTTTTACACATGTGATTGGGATTGTAAATCAGATAAGATCCCATGGAGAAACTCTTGAAGAAAGAAGGATAGTGGAGAAAATTTTTAGATGCTTACCCTCAAAGTTTGATGTTATTGTAACCACCATAGAAGAGACCAAAGATCTCTCATAGTTCACAGTTGATGAACTTCATGCCTCATTGATAACTCATGAACAGAGATTGAGCAGAGATGAAAAATCATCTCTTGAGCATGCCTTCAAGACCCAGATGCCTTCAGGAAGAGGAAGAGGTCAAGGTAAAGGAAGAGGAAGAGGAAGAAGCCAGAATAGAGGTGGAAGGAACAGCCCTTCACATTCACATGGAAGGAGTGACAGTCAAGGTCAGAGCCACGGCCAATGCAATAGCCAGCAAGGTGGACATCAACACCAACATGCTCATGGAAAAAGGTATGACAAATCCAATATCCAGTGTCATTATTGAAAGAAATATGGGCACTATGCCAATGAATGTAGAAAGAAGCAAAATGACATGAAAAATAGGAAAAATGCTAATGTATCAAAAGAAGAAAAGAACCCAAGTAATGTGCTATTAGCTTGTAATGTAGCACAGAATAAAGAAGATTATGTTTGGTTCTTAGATTCAGGTTGTAGTAATCACATGACTGGCAACAAAGCAGTGTTTGCCAATCTAGACGAAGAAGTAAAATCTGAAGTGACCACAGGGACTGATACTAAGATCTCTGTTAAAGGAAAAGGCAGAGTGAGTATTAGAGCAAGAAATGGGGAGCAGAAATTTTTCCCTGATGTGTATTATGTTCCAGGTCTGAAATGTAATCTTTTGAGCGTTGGGCAGCTCATAAACAAAGGTTACAATGTAATTTTTAAAGATGATGTGTGCACAATAAAAGATATACCTCCAAGCAAGAAAATTATTGTGAAATCCAAATGACCAGCAATAGAATGTTTCCGCTCAAGCTCAATATTGATTTGAAGCAAAAAGGAAAGAATGTAGCAGCTGTAACTCAAGAAACCTTTCAGAAGGAAGCAAAAGATGAAAATTGGTTATGGCACTTGAGATTTGGACATCTCAATTTCGGAGGATTAAATTTGCTGCACAGAAAAAGAATGGTAAGAGGTTTACCATTGATTGAAAAGCCTGACAGCCTATGTGATCTTGGGAAAACAACACAAAGAATGTTTTCCTTCAGGGAAAAGCATAAGGGTGAAAGCACCTTTGGAAATAATCCACTCAGATTTATGTGGGCCGATGCAAACAGCATCAGTTTCAGGCAGCAATTACATGCTGACCTTCATAGATGATTTCAAAAGAAAAGTGTGGGTTTATTTCTTAAAATATAAGAGTGAAGTCTTTCAGAAGTTTTGCCCCTTTAAAGCTCTAGTAGAGAAACATAGTGGGTTGTACATTAAAGTCCTCAGAACTGACAGAGGAGGAGAATACATATCAAAGGAATTTCTACGTTTTTGCAGATAGAACGGCATACACAAGCAGTTTACCACAAGGTACACACCGCAACAGAATGGAGTTGCTGAAAGGAATAATCGAACCATAATGGAAATGGTGAGAAGTATGCTAAAGGAAAAACATTTGCCGAATGAGTATTGGGCAGAAGCAGCAAAATGTGCTGTGTATATTTTGAATAGATGCCCTACAAAAGCAGTGATGAACAAAGTTCCAGAAGAAGCGTGGAGTGGCAGAAAACAAGGAGTCACCCACATGAGAGTCTTTGGATGTGTGGCATATGTACATATTCCAGACAAATTGAGAAAGAAGTTGGATAGTAAGGGGGAGAAGTGCATTTTCCTTGGATATTGTGAAGATTCCAAAGGATACAGATTGTATAACCCATCCACAAAGAAGTTTGTAATAAGCAGAGATGTGTAATTTATTGAAGAAGAAGCATGGGATGGAAGCATTGAGAAAACAGTCAATGTTAAAAGCTGTTTGTCTCATGATGAAGATGAGGAAGATGTGGTTGAAATTAATAACCCACCGGTAGCACAACCTCCACCAGCACAAGGACAGCAAGGGACACCTCAGGCAGCAGCAAGAAGACCCTTGAGAAGAAGCGGGAGTGCATCTCCAAGCACACCACATGGAGCAGAAATGAGTGCTTCATCAAGCACGGCTACACCAAGTGAAAGAGGAACAAGATTCAGAAGCCTTAGAGAAATTTATGAGCAAGGAGAAGCAAACGAAGGTATGAATTCCTTATTTGCTTTGTATTGTCAAGTTGATGATCCTATTCATTTTGAAGATGCAATTAAAGATAGAAACTGGATAGAAGCTATGGATGATGAAATAAAAGCCATAGAGAAGAATAGAACATGGGAGTTGGTTGATCTCCCAGAAGGTAAAGAAGTCATTGGAGTTAAATGGGTCTACAAGATGAAAAGCAATGCTGAAGGAAAGATAGAAAGACACAAGGCCAGACTTGTTGTCAAAGGATATAAGCAGAAGCATGGTATAGATTATGAAGAAACTTTTGCACCAGTTGCAAGAATGGAAACCGTGAGAGCAGTGATGTCCATAGCAGCACAAAACAAATGGAAATTATATTAGATGGATGTAAAATATGCATTTTTAAATGGAATTTTAATGGAAGAGGTATATGTGGAACAACCTCTCGGATATGAGAAGAAAGGCCAAGAGTACAAGGTCTGCAAATTGAAGAAAGCTCTTTATGGGATGAAGCAAGCGCCAAGAGCGTGGTACAACAGAATAGACTCCTATCTATTGGAGAATGGATCTGAAAAGTGTGAGGGAGAACCCACCCTCTACATCAAAGAAAAGGATGGTAAAATGTTGATTGTTGTTTTATATGTTGATGATTTAATTTTTACAGGTAATGATGATTACCTTGTTGAAAATTTTAAAACAGTCATGAAGGATGAATTTGAAATCACTGACATGGGTTTGTTAAGATACTTCTTGGGAATAGAAGTAGGTAAAAATGAAAAAGGTATTTTTATATCTCAAGCAAAGTATGTGAATCAAGTTTTAGAAAGATTTAATATGCAGGAGTGCAAAGCTGCAATTACTCCCACAGTAATGGGATTGAAGTTGAGAAAAGATGACAGCAGCAAGGATGTTGATCCAAGTTTGTATAAAAGCATAGTTGGCAGCCTCATGTATTTGACTGCAACTAGGCCTGATATTATGCATGCTGTTAGCTTAATCTCCAGATTTATGGAGAAGCCAAAAGAGGCACATTGGCAAGCAGCAAAGAGAATTCTGAGGTATGTGAAAGGAACAAAAAGATTTGGTATTTTATATACTACTTCAGAAAATTCAGAATTAGTTGGGTACACTGACAGTGATTGGGCTGGAAGTGTAGATGATTGAAAGAGTACTTCCGGTTATGTTTTTCATATGGGTTCAGGAGCCATTTCATGGGCTTCTAAGAAACAGCCTATTGTAGCATTATCTACAGCAGAGGAAGAATATGTAGCAGCTACAGCAGCAGCGTGTCAAGCAATTTGGATGAGAAGAATGTTGAGAAGTTTGTGCCAAGAACAGGTAAAGGGCACTGTGATTTATTGTGACAATAGCTCAGCTATTGCATTGTCAAAGAATTGTGTGTTTCATAAAAGAACGAAGCACATAGACACAAAGTTTCATTACATCAGAGAATTGGTGAACAATGGTGAAATTGTTTTACAACATTGTAAAACAGAGGAGCAATATGCAGATGTTTTGACAAAGCCATTGGCACAGAAAACATTTGAATTTCTGAGAAAATGTCTGGGTATGATGGACAACCCAGCAGCTGACTTTAAGGGGGAGTGTTAGAAATATTAAAGTCACCTGCCATGCCTTGGGCAGTGACAGGAAGAATAAAGTACAAGGCAGCAGAAGATTGAGTGAGCAGGACTCTGTATTTAAGAAGAATGGAAGATCTGTAAGGATGAAATTAAATCTTGTATGGGCCGCAGCCACAGACAGCAGAGAAGAATTAATTTTGTGTTATGGGAGAAGTTACTTCAGTAGAGAAATGAAGATTTTGTATACGGAGGAGCAGTTTAATTAAAACAATCAAGTCGAGCGTAAAATCCCTCAACAACCAAATTGAATGAAACGGGCGAAAGTCTTTTATGAGTGGAAGGACAAGTGGTTCGTACCACTTGAGCGCAAAAGCGCAAGATCGCAATATTGCAAGTTCAGAAGTTAAATGTCTTGTAGATGTGGAATTCTACGATGTGCGATGTGCGATCATTGCAAATCGCAAACATCGCAATATCGCAATTTTGCAGAATCACCCTCCGCCCATTGCATTGTATCATCGCAAATGTTGAAGTTGCGATGTGCACCCGTCGCACCATCGCATGTTACGAGTATTCCTCCATATGTTGATCGCATCGTTGATAATTGCGATATGCGCCATCACAGATCGCAAAGTGGCCGACTGCGATGTGGTCCCACTCGTACGTCGTGCCGTATTGAAATGTTTTATGTTTTTGCAAAGATTTTCATTTGTATTTTGGTTTATACATTGGTTTATATTTTTATATGTAATTTGTGCCGCCGCGCCATATAAAAGGAAGAAAAGGCCCGCGTACATTGCAGAGTAAGGTAATTGCATTGTATTATCGTTGTGACCGCTGTGAGAGCCGCAGGGAAAGAAAACACAACAAGAAGAATAGAGCACGGTTCTGTGCGTTCTTGAAGAGAGACAGAGAGAAGATTTGTTTGGTGCACTGTGTCAGTAGCAGTCCCAGTCATATTATGTGAATCCCTCACTGTTGAGGAAGAAATTTGTAATAGTTTTTTTTTGTTCTGTTTAATGATATAGAAGAAAGCATTTTCATGTCATCTCTGTTTGAAAATCGAAATTTCTTTTATTCTTCTGAACATCTCTATGTTGTAGAGGAGAGTTTCATTCTCTCCACTGTATGCTTGAATTTCCAATAATTTCAACAAACAATTCTCTCTGGCAGTACATGGTTGACTCTCAATCCTAATCAGTCTTAATTGGAAGATATATTATTCACCAAGGGAATCCTCTTGTACTTCTCCAAATATCTTTCTCATTAATAAGCCAAGAAGGGAAATAGTTTATTCAAATTCAAAAATCAAGGGAATGGGAGCCAAATTACAAGTGAAGTGTATGCATTGTTATGCTTCCAAAATTTCCGAAGGCAGTGAAGAATTATATTGCATCCGAAGAATTCCATCAATTTGATAACTTTTCCAGACTTCATTGAGAGAGCGCGCTTGCAAAAAGTTTAGTGAAGGAAATACTTCTTTAGATTCAAGGGGCACCATTTTCCTTATTCATTTTCTTCAAGTTTCTTCAGCTCTTATTGTATCTCTATGAAAACAACTAATAAATAGGACTTTTTTCTCATACTCTTTGTTGAGTTTGTTTCTTATTGTTCTTTGTGTTTCTTCTATGGTTTAATTTTGTTTTTATGCATTGTTTTCCATGAATATGAGTGCATAATTTGGCTTATGTTTAACCCATAACATCATTTGTTTGGTGTGACTCTTTGTAGGAAGAAACTAATAGCAAAGAAAGAGAAATTGGGACTCTCTGGCTTCAAATTTGAATACACACTATCATTATATAATTTATAATAATTGATTATTAATTATAATAATTAATAATAATTATATTTTTAAATTAATTAAAATAATGAGTATTAGTTATTAATTAATTTTTAATAATAAAAAAATAATATAAATATAAATAATAGTTTTGTTAATTTAAAAATAATATTAATTATCAAACCATTTTCAAACTGGTATGAATTATTATCATTCAATTAGTCACTATTTATAGTAATAATAACAATATATTACTATCATATCAAGTATTTTTTATTAATTTAGAAAATAAAATAAAAAACATATTATGAGTAAATAACCATATTTTTTATTAATTTAAAAAATAAATCAAAAACATATTATGAGTTCTGTAAAATAACCAAGCATGTGAAAGAACGTGAAGAACTAATCTTTACATTAATCCATCTATTCATCAATTACAATAAATTTTGCAAGCATATATATCTCCATACAGATTTCAAGAGTTATATAGAGATCATGTCACATAAGAAGGAGGGAGACATTATGAAGGGAAAAAGAAGGATGGATGCAAGAAAGAAAGGGGAAGAACAAGGAGGGTGATGGTAGTGGAGGATAAGAAGGATGGTAGTGGGAGAAGAAATATTGCCAAGAAAACAAAATGGGAGGGGATAATGATAATGAAGGTAATGATGATTCCAAAAGTGATGGTGAAGAAAGTGAGGATGATAAGGATGGTAGTGGGAGAAGAAATATTGCCAAGAAAATAAAATGTTAGGGGATAATGATAATGAAGGTATTGATGATTCCAAAGGTGTTGGTGAAGAAAGTGAGGAAAGAAAAATGAAGTCTATATCCCTAGATATGAATTCAATATTCCTTAACACATTTGTATTAAAGCTACCTAAATAAAATATGTTGATAGGGAATACTTTTTTAAGTTAATTTAATATAGGTGATATATGACAACACTAGTTAATTAATAGGAACTTGAAAGGTGGTTTTTCCTCTTCAATGTATTGTACTACCTTAAACTTTGAAAAGAAGAGATAGGTTTTAAGGAATATGTATTCTTTTCAAAATAAATAAAATATTTGTGAACCCTCTTTTTCTCTATTGTTAAATTGATATTTACCTATACATGGGAGGTTCCATCATTTCTTTGATAGTCACCTTTTGATTCCTCGCATAAAGTTCTTGAGAACTCTTATCAATGGTCAATTGGAACTTCCTAAAAGAATAACCTTGAAGTTGTGTGGAAATATGAAACTTTTTTTATAAAACATCAATTTTATCAAAATAGGGTATCATAATGTTAAAGGGACACTATGTATTTAGGTATAAAGTAAAAACTTTACAAAATACATTGAAAACACAATGCATTATAGATGGTAGTGATGCATTCACAACCCAAAATAAAAAATAAAAAATAATAATCAAAATATATCTAAAAACTAAAATTTTTCACCATTGTAAAAACACAATGCACACATGATGCAAAATCATATCACAACAATTTGATGTGTTCTAGTAGCAAAAAATAAACTTCACTAGGGAAGTCTATAGCTATTGAAAACAAATCAATTATACTATAGCCCTACATTGTATAATGCAAACATTTGTAAATGTTAAAACATATCAGATTTTCATAATTTTTTTTGCATGTATTCCCTCAAATTCCAAACATCTAAAATTATCCAAAGTATAGTATATATGGGTTGGTTCTACTACTCAAAATGTAAAAGAGTGACAAGAACTAGAACACAAGCTACAAGTAATTAGAACTAATAGTGTAGACATATAAATTATAAATATGGATGAACTCTACCATGTTCAAGTTCTAGACAAAGAGGATCCTCTCCGTGTATAAAAATTAGAGAAAACTCTAAAAGAGAAGATGAATACAACAATGGGTTATATTAGATAAATAGAAGAAAGCTTAGAAGAACTCATTTCTTTGTATATATATATATATATATAACACATGAAATATATAAACTATTATCAAATGCATCACCATTATTTAACATTTGTTCTTAGCTATTACAGTTTATTTTTTTTTAATATAGTTCAAGTTAGAATTTAAGTAAAGAATGAGAGTGTTGATACTAGGAAAACACTACATATTTTAGGTAGATATATATTAACCATAAATGAAATAAGCTAATCATTAAGAAATCAAACACTATCAATAAACATTAATTATTCACTAAAGGTAATTAGAGATATTTTAGATTAGTCATTTCATTAGAAATTGTTTAAGGTGAAATTAAAAAATGAATGGGAGCATTGGTATTAGGTTAGTATCCTCTAGCTCTCCCCCTTATTTCTTGTATTTTATGAATGGAAGATGATTGAACACCAACTATGAGGGGAGGGGTAACCCCAAAGGACTTGATAATATTTCAGCTCCACACCTATGTGTACTTAGTAAAATAATATTTATCCATTGAGATGACTATTTGTTTGGGGGGAGCGGTGTGTGTTGGGGCTCTCTCTCTCTCTCTCTCTCTCTCTCTCTCTCTCTATATATATATATATATATATATATATATATATATATATATATATATACCCTAGGTTTCCTACCTATGTTTCTTGACTCTTTATATATCCTATCAAGTACGGCATTATATTTAACACAAATATGATTCACAACAATGACCATCCAAGAATTCAACTAGGTGGAGCTACCATAAAGTTTTTTCACTTGGTTATGTATAAGAAAAAAAGGCAACGAAAACCTTGTAGGAAACCTAAGTAATGATTCCCCACATTCATGAACAACCTCCCTAATAAACATGTTAAAGTATATTAGTGCACATTACCCAAGTGGATTCAAGTCAAACACTTTATAATGCAAAAACAACAAATTTCCATCAATGATGGTGATGACCAATTAAGTTCTTTCTATGTGGAATATTATTTTAACATATCATAGCATATCTTAGCATATCTTAGTATTAACTAGGGTGATTTATATAGGCATGTATCACTATAATATTAATTTTCATTTTTTACTTGCCCTTATTAAGAGTCACAAGGTGATCAAGTGGCCAAGAAGTTATCATTGAGGAACATATCATAATATTATTTTAAAAGAGAGAAAAAATATAAGTCATACCGGTATTCCTCAAATCGTAAGCAGTACCGGTTTCAACATATGAATCATTAGAGACAGCAGGCCCAATAGCGAGAGCAACAACCTTAGGAAGCTTGGAATCAATAGTTGGACCATTACCTCTTTCTATCAATCGTATCTATGGGGTAGCTCCCTCTATGGCGAGTGTAGGCGGCATCGGATCAACGTGTTATTCCTTAGCATCCTCGGTGAGCAACCGGAAAATTGAGAATGATAGGAAGGACGAGGATCAGAACCAAGTGGAGTATAGAAATTACCATCGGCAGAAGCTGGTGAGCCATCAAACAGAAGGAACGGAGATGCAAGTAAGCGAAGGTAGGTCCAGGCATTCTAATCTCAGTTTCGTTACTCCAATCCTATTTCTAAACCATATTTCTATCAGTAAGCATTTTCAAAATAGCTAGTTCAAAACTACTGGGCATCATCCCTCGCTTTGCTCGGGACCTTATAACTCACAACTGGAGCAAATCCTACTTCTATCGGCTATCGGCAAACAGTAGGCTTAGCGGGAGATCCTAGCTAGTACCGTTGAGCAGAACCGGTTGCGTAGTATGAGTAATTCCCTCCAATCGTGATTAGTGCACTTGGTCAATCATCTGAATGAAAGCTTCGATACCGAGGGGAGCAGCATATGGGGGTGTGGCAACAAACTACTTGTATTTATAAGTTCAGGGTGGAGTCCTTCCATCCTTAGGAGCTTCGTAATCAGTTGAATATTGAGAGGCAGATTATTGGGCAAAACCAAAAGCACGAGAATAGGCGGAACTTACTCAATCGTACCAGCATGCATTTCTTAGTGCCGGTGAACCACTTAAGTACTCATTCATTACTCCTCAGCCAGAAGTTGTGAAATTACATTCTTTCATGAAGTTGTTAACTACCACTCCCACTAATGCACTTCCATCACGAGCCTCCCGACAATTCTCGCTCGAACGAAAGGGGTGTTCTGAGAACGGAGCTTATAATAGGTCAATTGCGTCGTAAAGTCAGGGGCATTGATTCGATCCGGGGCATGCCATCGGGTTTGGCCATAAGTCGCCATATTGTAGGCGTGGCTATGGCGGCCCTTTGGTAAGCCCCATGATATTGATTTCAAGCACTATTTTATTCCCTCAATCCTTTCACCGGCCTGCCTGCACAGGGAGGGAAGGCAGAGGGAGGGAATAATAGGCGAAAGATTTCCAACCGATCCGATTCATTGAGAGGGGGAGGCATGTGAGTTAAGAAATTACACACTTCCTCTCTTCACCGCTGAGGCTTTCCGAATTCCTATCAACTTGGTTTTATATTGCCACGAAAGACAGTCTGTGGACGATATTAATGAATGTGTGTTCTTTCATTAATTAATATCATCTTAAATAACACAAAATTAAATAAAAAATAAAATAAAATAAAATGCATACATGTATTTAACAATAGTTTAAAAAAAAGCAACATATACTTCTTTTAAACAAAGATTTATCAAATACTAAAAGGGATCAAATTAGTTAACATGTAAATATTTTTTAGTGTGAAGGAAATATTACATGGTATGGAATTAAATGATAAGAAAAGAATAACATATGACATATAATAAATTCTATTGCAATAAAGCTATATTGATTTATTATTTTTTAACCCTAACTAAAAGTATACTTATATTTCATAAATTTTGTGGATGTGTTATATTTGTATAGCTTTGCTGAGTATAAATTGATCAACACTATAATAAGCAATAAAATTCTAGACTATGATATAAAACTAAGCCATGGAGTCGGTGTAAGATGTTAGAATGTTTTAAATTTTTTAGTTTGTAGATCCTCCTAAAATGACCAACTAAAAATTGACATTTACAAAATATAGTTTGAAAGCAAGCTTAAGGAAGTAGAGTTTAGAGTAGAACTCCATTCACTTAATGGTTTCCTTTTGTAAATAAACTCCCTCATTCCTAAGTTTGATCTATTATTAACAATAAGTTACAAGAAATTATAATTGAAAAAAAAATCTAATAAGATTTTTTTTCATTATTTAAAGAAATATATATTAAAATACATATTTTTATTTTATTTTCTATTTAATATTAAATCTTAGATTAATTATAAACATAAAAAGTGTATCACCATGTAAAATGAATATATTTATAGGAACTAAATTCCAAGATATTTATAAATGAAAAAACATAAATTGCTTGTTGCTATGTTATGACATCATAAAATTAAATACAAATGTGCATAATGTGTATTTAATACATTATTCATTATTTAATAACAAAAAATATATTTAATAAATTATATGATTTTTGAATTATTATATGGGTATACCAATGTATATAAATTTTAGCGAAAAGAATGATAATGAAAGTGTATATATATATATATATATATATATATATATATATATATATATATATATATATATATATATATATATATATATATATATATATATATGGAATTTATGTTTGTGTATATTATAAATATAAATATATATATTTATCTTATAAATTTATACTAATATATTTACTAGTTAAGAAAAATAATTTTCAAAAAAATTATAAATTTAATTATATAATTTAAAAATAATTTTGATAGTTTTAAAAGTAAAATAATTTTAACTTATAAATGTTTGGATATTTTTTTCAAGTAGAAAAATTATAAGAAAAGTAGAATAAATTGCGAAATTTCTTAACCCATACAACTTATCTTATTAATTTAATTTATTTCAATAATAAAATTAATCATAAATTTATTTATTTAAATAAAAATATATAAAATAAATGAAAAATTATGACCAAATTTGAGAGTCTACATTAAATCTACAATGTCGAAGATGATCCATAAGCATGTGAATTTGAGAGTATAGATTAAATTTTCAAGGTCCAAATGGAATAACACTAAGTTATTGTTTCCTCTTTTTATTTATTCAATGCCCAAATGTCAAATACATTTAGCATATGGTTTTAGAGTTTTTAGTTATCTTAATTACAAGACAATAAATGAAAACTAAAATGATTAGTAATAATAATAAAAAGTGAAAGTATACAAGTTTTGAGTAAGATTTATTTGCTTTAGAAATATTGTATTTATAAAAGGAAAATATTAGATGTATTAAATAAAAAGATTCCAGAGGTATATAAAAGAAATTAATGTCAGCAATAAAATGATATATTTAACATTAAATTTCATTCATGTGTTAAATGGAATGGTATATTTTAAATTGTAATACTACTTTTGACCATATTCATTGCATCGTAGTATAGAGTATACTTGTAGAGGTTAGATGTAATGTAAGATTGTATGTAAACCATTCTAATTTCGGTTCAATTGTAATCAATATATTTGTAATAATTACCATGCCTATTAACCCAAATTTATATTTAGCAACACTAAGAAATGTTGGTTCAATTGTAATAAATATATTTGTGATTACTACCATGCCTCTTAACCCAAAGTTATATTTACAACCAATCAAAAAAGAGGTATCTTAAATAGATAAAAATATAAATAAAATGGAGGTATGGTAAATAAATAAAATCTCTTTTTATACTTACTCTAGAGGTATGGTACATAAATAAAAATATAAATAAACTAGAGGTATGGTAAATAATTAAAACCTATTTTTATATTTACTTCATAAACCTTATTATATTTATGAAAACTAACAAAGAATACATTCTATTTAGGTTAAGCTTATGAGCCCAATACCATGGGACAAATTATTATTAATACCATGGGCTAAATACCATGGGAGATGTTATCACCCTAATAATTTCTTAGGTCATGCGATTTTGATTTATAGTTAAAGAAAACTAGGGGTAACCAAGAACCTATTTTGGATTTCAGGATCTTGCTTTCCTAAATTTCGGAGAGGGATCTCTCGTTATGATTTAACTTTGTTTTGGATTAAATTTTAGGGTAGGTATGATTGGACAATAGTTTTGCTTTGAATGTTTGGCGGGAATAAAAGGTACTTCAAGGTAAACCAGAGAGGGATCTACGAGGCCATTGGGCTATGGAGTCAAATTTCTTGGCAAACAGAGCTAGGAAATAAAGTCAAAAGGGAAAATGTCATAAGGGTAGGGTAGATGACCTTCAAAGGGTTTGGAAATAGGCTTTTTGATGACATGGCAAGGTCTGAACAAAACGGAAATGAAGGATCCTTAAGTTACAGAAAAGAAGATGAAAGAAAGGGGTCAAAAGGGACTAAGAGCACTTCAGGATTCTTAAGTCTGAATATCAGCAGAAAACATATCAAGGAATAACTAGTAAAAAACATGGAGCTTTTGACACTAATCCTGTATAAACTTTCCTAGTCAATCATTTAAGACAGAAAACATATAAATGTATGCATGGAAATTTTGAAAGATAAACAATGAAAACAGGAAAATACTTGACTTATCTGATCAGCACAAGAATCCTGAGTTATGATTTATGTTTAACTTAGTTCCAGTCTGCTGCTTTACAAAGTGACTCACACAATCTCCAATGTATTCAGCAAAAATGTCTGTAGTAGTCTTGAGAAATTTTATTCCACACTAAATACTTCGAAGAGTGAAGTATTTATACAAAATTATTACAAAATATCTGAGAGACATGTAAGAATATCTCTAGGAAAGAATAAATATTATTACATAAAAAAGAGGGACATCTGCAAAAACAAGCTTGGCAAGTTGTCCTCTTGTCAAGGAAAATAGAACTGATTTATCTTATCAAAATTGATTTGTTGCTTTGTTGTAGGTTCTTGGTGTCACTTGGAAACCATATCTTATTAGAAGATAGCTTGGAGGAAAGTCTTTCCAATTTACTTTCTCTAACCTTTGCTTTACCTCTAATACGCTATCCATTTATTACTCTACTGCTGTAAAATGAAGAATTACAACAACAAAAATTGAATTGACTGTTTTATTCCATGATACTCTTTGACTCTGTTTTTTCACCTGAGATATTTTCACTGCAAATTTTACTCTTCGATAACTGTAAAGATAAAAACCTAACTGCACTTTTTCTGCTCAGTTTGCATGCTGTTATATCAAATCAGTGAATTCCTGCCATTGTTTATCACTTGGTATCATCAGGATTTTCAGTTTTCTATAACTTTCATCAGCCTCCGTATACTTTGCAAAGTTTGGCTTGACAATGAAGATGTGCTTAATTTCATTTTGTAGGAAAAATAAGTTCTCAAAGTACTCTAAGATAACTTTTCCAGTTGGGGAACCTTGTGGCACAGGCTTGTTTACTTGTTCTTTGGCAGATGTTCTGATCTTCTTGTCATAATCTATCTGAACCATTCATTTTTCATTGAAACCATGAATGTCTCGAAGGCCTGCTTGTGTTAATATAGTGTATTTGTCCAAGAAATTTGTTATTGACAAGTTCATGTATTTGCATCTTTCCTCCAAAATATTCATTATATTCCTTTTACTTAGGACATTTTTGATTTGTAGTATGGTTTCAGTCCTATCCTGAATTTTCAGTTCTTCAAGCTCTTCTCTATTTTTACCGTTTAGAAATGTAATAAGCTGTAAATCTTGATATGGCTTATTGGCAAGCTCATCTTTTGTTTGCTAAACTTATACTTGTGTTGCCTTGAGTAAATGTCTCTATTCATAAATGATTTGAATGGAAGGCCACTGTAGATTTATACCTTGAATTGTGTTATTCCAAAGATATTTTTTTATGTATGACACATGTTCACTAAGATTGACCTGTAGCTGTAAAATATTTACTTGCTCTTCAAGTCTATTTACTCTCTGCTCATGTCCCTTGGATGTGATTAAAGAATTTTTTGTGAGGTTTCGAGATCTTCATTTTCCTTTAAATTATTGATCTCAGTGTTCTTAAGGGATATTTCTTCCATAGATTTAACTAGGTCTGTTGTACCTGTTTCTTGTTGTACCTGTGATGTAGATGATGTAGTGGTAGAGGTATCTATAGATGTTATTGACATTGATGCTGCCAATACTCCTTTTGGTGCCAAATGATGTGCTAGTGTATAAGGAACAACAATACTGACTGTAGGAATGGAGACCTCATTTTCTCTTTTCAATGTTTCATTTTCCTTCATCAAAGTGTATGTTTGATTCTCCATTTCTTTGATTTGGGTTGTCATCTTCAGTACTAGCTTCATAGTCTCATTCTTTTCTTTTTGTTGTTGAAGAATCTCCTTTGCCTGTGGATGCTCACTCTGTGGAAGTTTAAGTTTCTTTCTCAAGGAAGCAATATCTTCATCCTTTTGCCTTATGAGTGTTTTAGCAACTTCAATATTGGAGGGATCCACTCCAATTTCTATCACCAAATATTATAAGGACTTGATCCTCAAGTCCTTAGCATGTAGAGATGCTTTATCTAATTTCATCTAAGTTTGAAAATTAGATACAGCCTTTTGAATCATTTTAGCACTCATAGTTTTTGTTAACCACTTTTGAATAAAGCATTTTAGTAGTACTTCTGTGCAATTCAATCTGATCTAATTCATGTAAGGTATCAGTGTCCATCTCTACATATATTTTAATATAATCAGCAATTGACTTTGGATCTGCAATGGTGGGTTTCAGAAATGACATGATCATCTTATTGGCAGAGTAATCAAAAGAAACCAGCAACTTGACTTTGTTTCCTGGCTTTTCCTTGAGGAATTGAGAATAAAATTCATTTTTAATCTCCTCATTTCTTTCTATGGTTTGTTTGTATTTTTTTTGGATGTCAGAATCTGTCTCTTCTGTTGCTTTGGAAGAGGAAGGAGCTTCTGAATTTACCTGCATTCCAACTATTTCTCTGTCCTGTTCTTGTGTTGAAATCTGATCTTTCTGGATTTCTGCTAGAGTCTCATTCACAATTATAGTGGCTTCATCATTATCTAACCACTGATCATCATTTATTTCAATAGCCTTGTTTTTCTCAGCATCAGTGATTTTTTCCCTTTTGTTGTAAATAATTTTGAACTTATTTTCTGCAATGGTCTTTCTATATAGCCTTCTTCATTCCTGGTCATTTTGTTTGAAGCTTCTGTCTTCTCAGTGACTGTTATTACGTGTGAATTATCTGTCTTTTTCTCCTTCTCTGTATGGTGAGTAGGATCAATCAATGTATTTTCAATCCATTCCATTTGATTTGCAATTTTCTCAACTTCTGGTTTGGACTCATGTATGAATGGTGTTAGTTTTCACTTGATCCTTATGTTACTCAAAATTCCTTGAGGATCATAGTTCCAATAAAAGCTTTCTTGGAAGTTGAATTTTGATAATTTGCTGACTATTTCTTTCAAGGAATCCATGTTGTTTACTATGAAGGGACCCATTTGGTTTTTGAGCTTAAAATGTGTCTTCTTTTTGGAAGCCATAAAATTCATTGCATCTTCATTCACGAATTTTTGATGACACTAGTCATGCACTTCAAGTAGATCAAATTCTAATGTAGCATTAGTAATTCTGTAGTCTAAATAAATTAAGGAACTGCTTTCTTCATAAGTAACACGTGGTTGTAAAGGTCTGACCACTTCAGTAGAATCTGTTTTTAGGGCTGGGGTAGGCTTATTTATCTTGGAAGATTTAAGGAGTGGAAGCTTGCTTGAGGCAGATTTTTGGGCTTTAGGACCTCCAGTCTTAGGGGTAATCTATTTTCTTGTCATTTTGGTGAAAACTAAGCAATATTAGACTTTTTTCTTAGTTAATTTTGAAAACAGGGGCTAATTGAGCGGATTTGGGAGAAATTTGGGAATTTGGGCAAGGGTTTTGGGATGAAAACACAATTTTTCAAGGTGCGGAGGACTAAAAAAGGGATTCAATGGCTCCTTAAATCAATTTAAATCATGGAAATTTCTTTTGGATGGCTAAAAATACGCAAAAAATGAGTTTGGAGGAAATAGAAAATTCTGGGAAAAAATTGCGAGGGTTTGCCCTCTTTTTCCAAGGTTTGGGTATTTCTCGGATTGGCAATTATCAAATTTTCTTCAATTAAACAAGTTCACAGTTTTAATTTTACTCTTTGAATGTATAAACTAGCGATTTTTGAACATAGATAAATACCTTTTGGAGGTATTCTGGTGGTCGAGGAGGGTTTGCAGGTTGGTATCGGTCTTCAAACTGGTCTATGGTGAAGTTCTATGATGAAATCTGCTTTAGGGGGGGAAATTGATGAGAAAAGATTTCAAAATGAAATCTGAGCATGTTTTGTCAATGGTCGGAGATGCAAAGGATAAGCAAATAGTGAAAAATTAAGGTTAAAACCTTAGATTTTATTAATATGTAATGCATTGATGGCGGGTCATAGTCAATGGCTGGAGAAGTTTTTTCTTTGAATGCGAAAACCATTCAGTGGTATCGCGTGGATTTTAGGCTGTAAGTTGTATTTCACTTTTGGAACGCGATCAAATGGAATTGAGACAGGTAGTCGTGGGTGGTTTGGGAAAACAAATTTTATCGTGCAACTTTTATCAAATGTTGAACGATTACTTTTGTCGTCCGATATGCAATCTTTGTCCTTAGATCTTGAAAGGAGGTGCGAATGGTCAGGATGACTTGGGAAGCTGCAGGGAAACAAGGTGGGACTAGCGTTTTTGATATGCATTGTTGATTTGGTAGGTGATGATCAATGGTTTAAAATCAATGCGATGAGAAATGGTGAGGGTGAAGGCTGGTTGATCGCGCTCAGTGTGAACCATCGAATTATGATTATAAAAATGATCGAAGGGTTGAGGATGAGCGTGAGGGCGCTGGGTTATTTGATGAGGCTTATGTATAAAAGGAGTTTTTACATAAAATAAAGTGGATGGGGAGGGTTAATAAAGGGTTTAGCCAAGGTTTAAACATTGGTATAGGGGTATATAGCGGGAAAAGAGGGGTAAGGTTAAAACTGTAACCTTGGGTAAAGGTAATGCCTGAACAGGAGTAATGGTGTAAGTATTATTTTTTCCATGCTATTTTATATACACAGTATGTAAACAAAATGCTCCTTTTTATGTCATTTTAAATTTATTATATAGTTTTAGATTTATTTAAAGTTCTAAAACTCTAGGGGAGTGGGGATATTTTATTATGGGTATTTTTATATCACAGGGATAATTTCAGGATGTATTTTCAACATGTGAGTAATGGGCGGAAACATGAAGCTGGGTTACACTTTTGTGAGAATCGGGGGCCAAAATTTTTTTTTGGCAATAGTTCGGCCGGACATTTTATAAAGTTCAGCCGAACTTGTGATTATGTTTAGATTGAAGGGACACTCACGGCATGGGCAAACAGAATTTTCATCAGAGATGTGAAAACCAACGACAAAATTTTGGCCGAACTTCTAACAAAATTTCGGCCGAACTGTGAGTTCGGCCGAACTAGTTTTTATAAATAAATTGCCTGCGATGTTGGTTTGTTTACTGGTTTGATTATTCGCACGTTGTATGTGACTATTTGCTACTTTGTTCGCATGTTGTCTGTGACTGTTCGCCGCTCTGTTCGCGTGTTTTTTCCCGTTAGCCTGTTGCTCCTCCTGTCCGTGACTGTTCGCTGCTCTGTTTGCGTGTTTTCTGTGACTGTTCGCTGCTCTATTCGTTGCTCCTTTCGTCAGTGCTGTTGCTATTGTATATCGGGTATGTTTGAGAAAACCTTTTGCAACTTGTATGACTCCTTTCCACAGTAATTTTGAGTAGGAATAATGAACAAAAAAATGATCAACTATTCCATTGTTTGTTTTTTATCTTTTTTTGCTGTGTTTTTTGACCATTTGAGTTCATTTTTTTTATTCGAGAGCGTAATGGTTTTAGCAAATAGTCATCAAATTTGGTAGCTACGTGCTATGGAGGTGACGGGAATAATATATATATATATATATATATATATATATATATATATATATATATATATATATATATATATATATATATATATATATATATATATATATATATATATATATATATATATATATATATATTTCCATCCCTCGATTATGATTCATTCTGATCATAAATAATTAGGAATATTGTTTAACGATCCATAACATAGGTGATTATGACTAGTGTTGCGCACATTATATAATGCAGCTATGGGTGCAGTTACTGCCCGACTTACATAAAGTTATGTGATTTTTTGAAGCCCGGGTGTAGCATACTCCCCTCCCCACCCTTATGATAATAAGAAAAGCTGCCCTTCCTTTTTTCCTCAGTCACCAATCTTCTTAGACCTTCAAACACCAATAAGAAAGAATTTGAGACAATTTTCATCCTTGTCTAAGCCCTTGAGAAACATGAAAAAGGACTGAAGGATAACCCATAGATCAAAACAAAAAAAGTGGCTCAAAAGATACACCCTACAATCTAGTTGACTGATTGAAGATTCACAGAAATTTGCATAACTAATGACCCGATATACAACTAGTTCACTTTATTGTAAGCTTTTTTGAGATCAAGCTTTTAACTACAGTGGGGACTCTAGAAGATTTAATTGAATAAAGCACTTATTGTGTAGTTCCAGCTACATCATGAACTTTTCTAGTGAATAGAAACCCAAATTGTTCTAAATTCTTCTTAACAATCTTGGAAAGAATTCATTTTAACCTGTTAACAATTACTTTCAATATGAGTTTGTAGGTCGAATTGCTTAGGGAGATGGGCCTGAAATCCTTAAAGGAGGGCCATTTTTTTTTGGATTTAATGCAATAAATCTACAATTTAGAGCTCCCAAGACTTTCCTCAAGGATTTAGATTCATCTAAGACTCTGATTAGCTCCTCTAATAGATCATGGAATCCTAAATAAAGCTCTACAATCCATATTAGGCCTAGAACTTTTTGATTTCTGAAACAATTTTAAAACTGATTTTGATTCCTTCTTTGTAATTTCTGCCTCAAAATATGAAATTATATCTTCACTTATCCACCTTGGGAAGAGGATAACACTGGGGTATTCTACATTTGAGTCTAGTGGTTCTTTGAAGAGATCTTGAAAATATTGTTTGCTAGCACCAAATATATGTCTATAAAAGTCCTTGCCTTCTCTCAATTTTGGAGGTCCATTCCCCAAATAGTATTGACATTTTTTCTATGATTTACATGTTTCTGGAAAAATTAGTGAACTGTTATCATCTTTAGCGAACTAGATGGCTCTACTTTGAAGTCTTCATTGAATTTTTTCCTTTTCTAATAGTGCTTTCTTTCTCCCCTCCAAAATTTTCAAATACTGAAAGTCTTTTTCAGTAAAAAATGCATTTACATTATTGTCAAAAAGCCTAGAAATGACCTCTTCTACTTCTAAAAGATCCTTCTTATCTTCTGTTGCCTCCTTTTTAGACTAGTTAGCAGCCACTAAATATTTCATCTATATCAATAAAGGTATAATACTTTGGTTCATATTTTCCATTATGTTTGTTATTCTATTTCCTTTTGTGATATATTTGAGTAATATTTGTAAGTTGTAACTTTTGCTTTGAATATTTCTATTTGGCACACCACAAATAGGAATTTAAACTATTAAATTAATTAATATATATTTAATTTAATTTCAGATTTATCAAGAGGTTTTAATATGGATTTAAGTTACTGTAAATGAAATTTATAAATTTTTTTTTTGGTTCATTTACAAATATTTTTTTTGAAAGTTAATATTATTTAAACTTTTATAGTATGAGTAACTCTTGTCTTATATTTGACTAATTTTTTATATAATTGAAATTCAAAAAAATATGATTTTCTCCAAGTTTTAATTGTTTAAAATATGATTGTTTGAGAAACTCTTTGTTTGAGATACAAGGAGGCTCAAAGATTTTTTTCTTGTATATTTGAAGCTCTCCATTATTATAGAAAAGGATTCTTTTCTTGTATATTTTTATGCTCTTTGTCATAGTAATGTCATACTGTATGAAGTTTTAAATTGTTTTTATTATTTTTATTATGTGTTGGATGTGATTTTGATTGAAAATGTTTCTTTTTTATTTATTAATCAAAAAAAAATTATTAGAAAATTTATTTCTTTAAGCCTTAGAATTTGCAATCAAAATTAGAAAATGTATTTTTATCTAAACTATTTATGAAAAGTTTAGTATTGTTTGATCTTCTCTACCATGTCCTTTTTACATATATCTAGAATAATATTATTTGTACAGTTTCTAGTTTTTTGTAACATTTTACTACCATAATCAAAATCTATAGAAATAATAGTCTAACATTATAATATCTCGAAATGGAGCTAGCCAACTCAAATATAATATTGCAAATCCCTGGCTAGGTTAGATGAGGAGGCTATGTATTACATATGGTCTTGAATGAGAATTTGGACTCTTTAGATATATATCTAAAGAGCCCAAAAGCTCATTCAAGACCAGATGTAATACATAGCCTCCTCATCTAATATATAAAACTTTAATCCATGTGCTTAACCTTAACATTGACACAAATGGAATACAATTTTACTCACTGCTTTATGATAGAAAAATATGCGGATGAATATTTCCCACATATCCAAATTCAAAAGGGATAAATTAAAAAGGGATGCTCTAGTCATCTATAAAAGATAAATTAAATAAGCATGACATATTAGTAATGCAAATTAGATATGCGTACCAATTATGTTCATATAACACAACAAATAGATGATTCAATACAAATGTCACATAGAATTCATATTTATCTCATGCGCCTTCAACTTAAGTTATATATCTAGCATTACATTAAGCTATAGGAGATAAATCAAAGAAGCATTTGAATGTACATTAAACATGTGTAATAATTATGTCCTTTAGTTCAATAAATAGATAATAATTTGCAAATGCCATATCTAAGCTTATTTCATATAAGTAGCTTTCAATTTAAACTTATATCTAATGTTAAATTATATAAAAGAATAACAGTAATCCAAACTTCAAAATAAAATTTAGAACTTTAGTATAAAATGTGACATATAATTTTCTTGCGTGGAAAAACATAGTTACCGAGAGTTCAAAACTCATGCATTTGAATAGAAAGTGGGTATACGAATGAGCAAGTAGATTTTTTCTAGAAATGAGGAAGTGAAGGTTGATAGAGAGCCACAAAAAATTGCAAATTCATACCTTAAAAAATTGTTAGATCCTTTTAAATAAAACGTGTCATATAATCAACTTTCATCGAAATATATGATAAACTCAACCCAATCTTATGAAAAATAGTATACCATTTTTTACATTTCACATAATAAAAATAGATAAATATTACTTAAGTATTGTTATAAAGATTTAACTACCCATAGAGATATGGCCAAGTGATTGAGATAGGGCATCATCACAATAAAAAACCAAGTACAAATTGTAGTAATCCTAGAATCATGTTTTACATAAGGTAAAATTGGGGAACTCATGACTTGTACTATAGATAAAAAAAATTTACCCTTACCAAAAAATATATGATAAAAATTGACAAACTACATAAGTTTAAGCTTAAGGTGATATAATCCTTCTTGCCTTCCATATAGATAATGAAAATGATTGTTCCAAGTCTCATGTTGCTTCTCATGTTACTTTATAAACCTTGATTGGAAAGAAAAATAGGAGGGAAAAAATGTAAGAAATAAAAAACATAATGAAACACAACGTAAGAAATAGAGAACATAATGAAACACATACATACATATCTCTAGACAATCAACACAATTTTTTTTCCTAGGAAATCCTTAAGGGAGACAAGCAACCCTAAAAAGTAATGATGCTCTAGACTCCTTTTTCCCTAGGAAATCCTTATGGGAGAAAAACAACACTAAAATGTAAACAATGCTCTACTCTCTCTTTTCTGGTATGGAAAATATGTTTAAGGTAATCTCTCTAGAGTTATCTAAGACTTTTGGCGTGTAAGGTTTCTATAAAAACTTAACTTCATACATTTTTCTCTCTAACTTCACACTCCTAGTTGTATTTTCAACTATGGAACAAAATGCAATAACACAAAATGAAAATATTATTCCTCCTAGTGGCCAAGTATTTAACATAGCGTGATAGCCAACTAGGTGTAAGATTTGACTCCGTCAACCATTAGCAAGGTTTATGATTTTAGACATTTTAGAGTCTTGTTAAAATTCCACACGTAGATAGCTTGCGATGCATGAGTAATGGGGCTAAAATGTCATTCTCTCATACCATGGTGGTCAACATGATATAGGTCAGCTTACTAAAGGCATAAATTTTGAATGAACTTCATTTGATGTTTTTCTTGCACTATTGGATATATGTCTTTAAGTGTAGAATAGTGGTCAATATTTCGGCAAAAGGAATAATTGTTTGACTCCCAAAAATGTCATTTAATACCTCAAAATGACTCCAAAAGGTTTTAGATCCCAATTCTCCACCCACCATTAAAATAACCCTACAAGTTGATTCTTTTAGTTTTTTCACTCTATAAGCATCAAAATATATGACAAATAATATAATTATCCAATCTAGATCATTATTTAATAATTTTTTAAAATTATGAGTAAGATACATATCATGGAATTTAAATAAATAGTGTTAATTCATTGAACACCCTTGTACATTCCTTGTTGATACTTTGAAAGTAATACGTTTTGAAAAATAATTTGTTTATGGATTCTATTTTCCACATTCTCTCAACCATATCAAAAACCTTATTATAATATTTGAAACCTAAGGTATTTCCCATACCAATGTATGTTCTTTTAAAACATGTTTTCTTGGTGATATGGGTGATTTAGAAATGATTGGGAGAGGGAAATTCCTCATTTAACACACAATATGTTTAGTTCATGCCATAAGCCAAGAATTTTTAATTCAAGTGAATTTTAATATAACCAACTAAATCCTACAAAAAAAGAATAAAACAATTTATGTTAGGGTTGTGGATTCATGCATTGAAACAACACACCATGATATTTCAAATTTAAAAATAATGGTTTGAGTCCTAGGTAGCTTAGAATCCTATTTGTTTTCAAAATAAGGATGCACTCCCATTTGATTCTCATGATTAGGTTGTAATCATGAGGCTCTCTCTCAAGAGTGGACCTTCCCAAAATCTTGTGATGTCTTATCACAAACAAAACCATCAAACTGAAAAACACATCATGCAAGAAACATAGCTCGCTGACATATCATTTTTCTCCTTCAAAGAAAAAAAAATCACATCATGTGAATATCTCCATGTACTCTTACATATTGGTGTACAAAACCATCAACCAAACACAAGTCGACAAAACATGCCTCTTCAAACAACTAACTCTCAAGTCAAATAATAGCTCATGTACAAATTTCCATATTTGTTGCATTTAAGTGTGTCAACATAACTCTACCTTCAACATCTTGCTTCATGCAACATGCACCATACTTTGAATTTGCAAATAAATTCATGAAACATCAAAATACATGCAAGGCCTTAATTGGATAAGAAATCTAACCATCTGTTAGCAAACCATTTCAATGGCGCTTCTTTTAGCTGCACTTCATCATGTGAATCATCTTGACCCTCATCGATTATGGAATCCTTTTTTCCATTCTTGTCGTTATCTCTTTCCACCTTCTTCAAATGTTGTGGATGACTTGTTGGATACAAAGTCCAACACTTGTCCACAAGGTGACCTTTCTTATGGCAATGAGTAATAAACAATTGCATCTTATTTTCAACATCATTTTCCTTGTCCAATGGGCCTTTGAGTTTTTGCCTCATTTATTTAAAAAGTTTCAATGTGCATGGATACCTTCTTCCAACATCTATAAACATTATGATTATTCAAACCACAAAAGGAACATGTGCAAGTTATTTTATATATCTTATGTGAATATTTATCATGTTTATCATAATCAAAAGCAATTTGATTAAAGGCAAATTTATACCTTGAACATTCACCATTGTCGCCTTCTTGAGGAGGTGAATTTGATGAGGTAGTGGCTCTCCTCTGAATACTAGAAATGAATTCAATGACTAGATAGAGCTTTCAACATCCTCTTCTTTTACATTCTCATTAGCTGCATGTTTATTAACATCTTCTTGCAAAGTGGGTGTCAAAATTTTCCATTCATCATGAACACAAACTTCACAAGCTTGAGGTAATGAACACGAAATAAAATTCCTTCTTGGAACAGCTTCATGTGCCTCCTTAGCTTTGGAGAATTCTCCATCATGTTTTCCATAACCAAGACCCAAATAATTAGGCCCTTCCTCAACAACATTTGGCTCAACTATGCCTTGTACATGTTTGCCTTTAACCCTTTACTTTCATAGCACATTTTCATCAAAAATTTGGACCTTATTCCTCTAGTGTGTCTCTAAAAAGCACGTACACATTCATTTTGAGAGGAAATTGAAGACAGAAACCAATAGCTAATTCTTCTAACTAACCTTGACTAAAATGAGCTAAATTTTACTTTGATACCAACTTGATTTGAATATGGACAAACTAGTTTTGTTGGGCTATCTCCCTCATTAGTTAAATAAAAATGTGTTTAGGATCGTCTAAAGTTAGCCAATTGGGAAGGAGTTTATGTGTCAAGCTTTAAGTGTATTTTGTGAGAAATTTATGAGTTAATTAGCTTTTAAAAACTCATGTGTACAAAAAATAAAATGCAAAATTTTTATTTAGGAAATTTTTTTCCCTCAATCCAGATTTCGATCATTGGAATGTATGTAAGAGGAAGAAAGAGGGAATTCACTTTTCAAATTATAGACCTTGTCTAAACCAAAATAAACTAGAGGTTTGGTTTTCAAATACATTCACTTATTTGGAAAAGTTATAGCTACCAAAAGTCCATATGCCAATCTACCTCCAAAGAAATCCATTTATTACACCACTGGTTAGTTTTTTGTCTTCCTATATTCTTTATCAACCTCTTCTAGTGATTCTTGAAAGGTGGATACTTAAATCCTTCCTAAAAATTTGAGCTCTAAAATGAGAAGACATACAAGTTCATTTTAAGTCATTCTTCTATCCAATTATAAAAACCAAGTGAATGTTTCTACATATTGATTTTTGTCCCATAAATTGTACAATATATGTGGAGTTGCCTTGCCCTAAGCGAGATGTTTAACAAACATAATAATAGAGAAAAAATTAGTGACGTCACCAAAATATGTAGCCTCTTGAAGGTATCATATCCTCTCATCAAGGTCAAGAATCTATTCAGCAAAAATGTCCTATGGAAATGATGATTTAAGAAACAAAACTAGACAAAAAACTTCAATGAGAACAAAAAAATATAAAACCTCTTCAAGGTCTTCAATCTGCTTGTAAAGTTAAATTGTGTCTTGATCAAGTCCAACAACAAAGAAACATTCCGTGACAACACCAAAATATACAACTTCTTCGACATCTTCTAAACCATCTTCAAAGTCAATATTGTGTGCATCAAATTCCTTAGCAAGGTCATCAATGGAGTCATCAAAACTACTATTTCAAACTTCAATGCCAAAAATAAGTCAAAAGAATTCAATTAAGACATTGAATTAAATTTCATCTCAAGACAGGGCTTTGGGAGGACACTCTCAAAGCCAACCTTCGTTATGGCTTTGAAACACATGGTAAGTATCAAGACTTAGCAACTTTATTTGCATTATTTTTTCTAGCATGGACCTTAATGTCATAGCCTTCTTTTGCCTAAAATGAATGCAAATTTCCTTGCAATTTGGCTTGCGACATTCATAATTCATGCTCATGGAACATGATTGTGTTGCAATTGTGATAAAATCTGTTGTATGCAAAAGCTAATAAAAAATGATCGAAGATGACATTTTTGCTCTATTTTTTTAAAGATTTAAGGAAAATTACACCAAGTATCTTCCAACCTCATATGACCATCATGTCAAACTCATGTCAGGATATTGTCCAAGTAAGAGCCACTTAAGCAAGCAATCTAGTATACATGACTCTCCAATTTCAATTAGGAGCAATGACAGTTCTAAGTATGGTACAAACATTGCTCTAGATCCTCAATGGGGCATGTTTGATGACAATAATTTGGGGAGTAAGAGAGGGAGATGGTAGGAGAAAAAATTCAAGGAATCCACGGGAAATTGAAAAATATTTAACTAATAAGGTGGAAGACACTTTGTAACCTAAGAGAGAAACATGTTAGGAAATGGGTGAAGTTGGTATTACACACCCAATTGGATAACCTCGAGGAGAAAACATTTGTCCCACTTTATTTGTTGGCATAACCTAGTAAGTGTTATTCACTAGCATGTATTTTGTAAAGGCCTTGACCTAGTTCCCATTCAACTCCATCCACCAGGTTGTAGAGGATTCCAAGCCTAATTTCATGAAAAGTAAGTTGGGGATGATCACATTGACCTGCTTGATGACGTGTCTATGAAGATTAATTACCTTGAACTATTTTTTTGCGTAGGGAAAGAGACACATTCCCATGTCTGAGCATGAAAACATTATTTCATATTGTTAATGCCTCTAGTGTTTACTTCTACAAGTTCTATAGGCAGTGTCTGTAAAGGGCTAGGTAGCCTCTAGATCTCATCATTTATGAAAGGTGACATATCTAGTAAATGCCCCTACAGTCAATCTCTGGAATGGATCTAAATAGAAGTTCTTCATTTTAATATCCATAAAACACAACAAATTTAAGGTAAACTATGTACATGTGTCATTTCTCCCACAAACTAAAGTGTATAAGTGGTAAATTTTATACCAAGTGTGCTCCCACCATGTAAAGCGCAATTTGGTGAACTTATCATTTTTATAATTTCTTTTTCGATTAAATTTAGTTTCACACATGATCAATTATTGCTTTTAAAGTTGTGTTCTATATAATTTATGTACACTAAATTACAAATTGATTTTTTGAAATCTATTTTGTGTAAATGTCGACCAATAGATATATATCATGGAGTATGAATGCCGAAGACCAGCCGAATCCCATATGGAGGTTTAGGGATCGGGGGATGTTCACGGTATTTAAATATAATCTTAAATCTCCATACATGTGTGTACATATGGAATTGATTTTTTTTAACTTTGTGAGTTAAATTAGTTGTTAATAAGTTTCATATTTTAATTTTTAGGAGGTAAGACGAGAAGGGTTTCTACTCCATCCATGGAGTGTGGCCATGGTTCAACCGGTCAAGGTATGAGTGGTAGCAGGTTGCGTGAAGGGGGTGATATTTATTCCCTCGAAGGCCAATCAACGGCTGCTGGTTCTCAACAGGGTCATTCTGGGTCTGGTTCTCAGCAGGGTCATGTTGGAGAAGATGTTAACCAACAACGTCAAGTTTGCTATCAATTTCAATATTTTTTCATTAAATTTGTACAAATTTTTTTACACGTGTTTTTTTTAATATACAAAATTTTATATATATTGATGCAGAGGCTAAAAATGTTCGAACTAGTGGTCAATATAGACGCAGGGAAGCCCGCTACATTCAAGAAGAAGGTTTCCAACCTAGCACAACTTATCTAGTTGAGATTACTGATATACCATGGGAAACCAACATGGCGGAATGCACCTTACAAAGGTGTGAAAGACTTCATGCAAAATTGCAAAGAAATCTCGTGGCTTTGTCTCTACCTGCTGAGAGTCGACAAAGCCTTGAAATAGTTACACATTCATTGGGTGAAATGGTAAATGTGTACATAAATCTTTGGCCAACGACTAATTCATCTGTAGAAATTATGAGAAAGAGAAAAGAAACAGTGATGGGTCCCAATAAATGGGAGGACGTAAAACAAAAAGTTACAAACGAAGTGGCCAAGTCAATGTTTAATTACAAGGAAGGACCAAAAAGAAAAATGTTGAAGATGCAGTATTTCAAGCACCTTGACATAGCTCGTTATTTGTATGATAGGCACCTTGCGGCCTATGGAAGTCTTCCATGGAACGATGAGGTTCCTGTTTATTTTGCACAAACGTTTTATGCAGAATTTTTTTGGGTATGAAACCCAATTAAAATGATCTTCCTTCATAATTTTTTGGCCCGGGGAAAGGTCGATTATATGACCGTAAGGGCGCTAAGCAAGATGTGGAGTTGCCTCACCTTGAGCCGCCATTGGTGAGTCGACCGTTTGGAGTCGAAACTTTGCGATCAGAGATGGATGCGACTTCTCAAATAAGTCGAGAAGCAAGGGATGTTATGATCGACAATGTTCATAGCGGATTGGGTGGAGTCAATCTTTGTTTAAATTGACAAATAGCACGTGAAAATGCACGTGCCAATTTTGTTTATTGTACAGATGACAAGATTGACAACATGAATGTTGAAGATCTCCGAACATATGCAAAAAATTGTCGCAATGGTTTGCAAGACCTAATTTTTCATGAGGAAGAGGCCACCGGAACGGTATGTGTTAGTGACCTTAGGTTTGAAATTATTTTTACATATACATGTGTACAATTTGTAATAAATACATGTGTATGTACTTGCATACATTTATTTGTATGTGTACATTAATCTAACAAAAATGTATGATTATATGTTAAAACACCATTTGCAGTTCTCACACATTATGTGTGATGAAAATGTTAATATCACGTTCGGGACCTCTGGTTCAAACAATGCAGATGGGTCTGACCGTCAATATATGTTGGCAAATGTTAGTGTTTTTTAAGTGACTTTAAAATAAATAATTGTTGCCACACATGTACATGTATGTATATATATAATTTGATAAAATGTTTTAACAGGTACTGATTTTGTCTAATGCTTTTGGGATGGAGGTATCTTCTTCTTCCTTGGGAGATGTACCTTCTACTTCCTTGTGACATGAGCCACAAGTATGGACAGTTTTTCACAAGTTTAAAATTTATGTTTAAAAGTTATATATATATATATATTCTACCTCAAAATGTTCCATTAAAAATTGATATATATATATATATATATATATAGAGAGAGAGAGAGAGAGAGAGAGAGAGATATTTTGAGTTATTTAATTTTTTTTTAATTTAGGTTCCTATAGAAGATTTCTTTAATCCGCGGACTCTAGTGACGGAGATAGGAACATCCATAGAATTTGAACAAGTTGTCTTTAGTTCATTTTTTTAATATTATTGAAAATAAGTTTATATATGTACATGTGCATTTTCATTTGAAAGTTTTTAATATATATATATTTAACTGTACATGTATATTGTACAATTTACCGCTGCAGATGTTCCTATGGGAGAACTTGTTCATCAAATGGAGAGGGAACCTTCTGAGGTATTGCATGATTTTTTTGTTATATTTTGTTTTTGACATGAAGTTCTAGATATATATATTCTCATTCATTTTTAAAACATCAAATTTTAATGTTCAAGTACATGTGGATTATATATGTAGGTTTCCCATTCACATGATAGGGCGCGGACTGAGACCCTAGTAGGGAAGACGCTAGATCCATCTCTATTTGATGGACATGATTTGTAGATTTGATTTCAAAATTTAGATGGTCTTAAAATTTGTTAAACTTGATACAGTTTGATACTTGTGAGATTTACAATTTTTTGACATATTTTATTACATTGTTAATATAATTTGTTTTATTTAATTTTTGGATGGTTTTAGTACTTTTGGCATGTGAATGTGAAGTAATGTTGTCATCTATAAATTAATGTTGTCATATGAACTACATTTGGCATGTTATGTAATGACATGTGTTATAATTTGTTTTGTTTTTAAAATTTAAGTTTTGGATGCTTGGAGTACATTTGGCATGTGAAGTAATGTTGTGATCTGTATTTTTTTGTTAAATTAAAACTTAAAAGTTTTGGATGGTTTCAATCTACATTTGGCATGTGATATTTAATGTTAAATGTTTTTGTTGGATAGTTGAATTATAATTGGCATGGCATGTGAAGTTTTTAAAACTCAAGTTTTGGATGGTTTCAATCTACATTTTGCATGTGATATTTAATGAACTTTAAATATTTAATGTTTTAATGTTGCACAATATATAATCAAAAGGTTTTTAAAACTTAAAGTTTTGGATGGTTTCAATCTACATTTGCACATGTGGTATATAATGTTAAATGTTTCTATTGGATCTAGTTGAACTATAATTGGCATGGCATGTGAAGTAATGATCTATATATAATTTAAAGTTTTTTAAACTCAAGTTTTGAACGGTTTCAATCTACATTTCACATGTGATGTTTAATGTTTTAATGTTGCACGATATATTGTCAAAAGTTTTTAAAATTTTAAAGTTTTGGATGGTTTCAATCTACATTTGGCACATGTGGTATATAATGTTAAATGTTTCTATTGGATATTTGTTCACTATAATTGGCATGGCATGTCAAGTAATGTTGCAAAAATCCCTTTTGGATGGTTGAATTACATTTGGAATTTTAAGTTTGCTTTTGATCTATCCATGTAGTTTTGTTTGAATGAAAAATTTTCCAATAGGAAGAACATAGCTTTTCAATGCAACTAACCATGTATCAATTGAGCTCTAATTGAAAAAAGAGTTTAAAGAAGTAGATATATGTACAAATTATCCCTTTAATTTTGATTGGAAATATAAGTCTATTACATATATATGTTTGTTGAATTTGGGTCAATGTCGTTAATGCACTCAAATAGGTAGCCTTGTCGATTTATTTACATTGTGGAAACTTTTTACCTGAAAATCCAACTATTTTTTCATAAATGCACATAGAAAAACTACTTGGAACAATTAATTGTGAATTATAGAACATATATATCCAAGACAGGTAACATTTTTCATCAATCCACATTGAACATATCCAACCATTAGACAAGCAAATTTTGTACTAGATTTTCAATCAGGATTAGAGATGTAGGTCAAATCCCACCAAAAGTCGGAGAAGTTCTCTGAGTCTATTGTCTGAAAGGAATTTTCATACAAAACTATACTGCAGATGATTTATTTACATTGTGTCCATACTTTTTACCAGAAAATCCAACTAGTTTTTCATCAATGTACATAGAAAAACTAGTTCCAGTTAATTGCATTCTAGAACACACACACACACACACACACACACACACACATATATATACATATAACATTTTTCATCAATGAACATGTATATAAAAGCTACTTTCAGTTGATACTAGAGCATGTGTTTGTACCAAAATAATTTGTACATGTGCAAACACTTGCACAAATAACATAAGCATCTCAATTTTTAGTTGAGTACTAGAAGTTATAAAAATATTTAATCCAAAGAGAATAAATTGTTGGACAATTCACTCAAAAAAATTCTAATGCAATTCCATCTTCAATAATCCGTTCATGATCAGATTTTGACATTTTCCATCTGTTAATTTTTTATTTTTTCTTTGATTGAACTTCTATCAACTTTATGCATGCTGCAGACACCAAGTGACTATATTAAAAACTTATGGAATCAGGTTCATAGTCTTCAAAGTAAACAAAGTCTCCACTTTGACAAGTTTTTATGAAAAAATAACCTTTCAGTATAATAGACCCTCTGTCATATTGAAATCCGTGATCATTATAGTTTTGTAATAATTTCATTTTTCGTTCAGTGCAACACATAAAATAATACTTCACATTTTCATCATTGTCAATAGGTGCAATTACAGCAAAAACATCTCCTTCACCATAAAGTAAACTTAACAAAATTATACATATTTAAATTTATTTCTAGATTTTTAAATCATTAGAAAGTAATTGAAATGTTACCTTCTCTAACAAGATCAGAAACTCTATCACCATTAGATGATATTGTAGTTTCCTCTGATTGCATTTCTTCAAACATTGCAACAGACATTTTTCCTTTTGTATTTAGCTCTGTATGTTTCCAATCGTTCACATACATTTTGTTTTCACAAACGTCATTGGATTTTGTGTTGTCTATGAAAACATCACAACAACAAGAATAATTTCTTTTATCCAATGCAAACACATTTCTGGACGACTTTGTTTGAATTGAATGCAATTTTTGAGTCTCTTTTATTGTTTCAACGTCATTTCCAATTGATCTATCTACGTCTTCGATTCCAATATGCCAGAAAATCCTTTATATGGAAAATTAGAAGAAGAATTTGTAAATATGATATAAAAATACAATCAAAGATAATCATTCCATGATAAATGTACAATGTTTAAAATTAGATTTCCAATATAAATTAAATTGAATGTACCTTTGCACTTCTCTTGATAGGTTTCTCTCATGGCTTAGAGCAGTGATGCACCATTAAACAACTTCTTCATCGTTCACAAGTCAGCTTGAAGAGTGGTTCATTTGATATCTTCGAAGTGCTCATTTTATGCATGCTCCTGCACCATCATGTTCTCCTTTTCCATGGCCGGTCTCAAAGAAATTCCAACAATGTTTAATGTAGGTTTTCTTATGAAGAAAACACAACCAAAAGAATGATCGTGCAGATTTGAATTGACCTATGCATCCGTCTGACCATATCCAATGTTCATTGAATGTTATTCCACGATTTTTCAATGAATCATAAATTTTTCCAAAACAATGTTTTACAAAACATGTATCATGTGTACGATCGTCACTGATATAAAAGTGATATTCTTTAACGATATGTCTGTTTTCACTCGTGCTTTCTATATGATCAGCATTTTTTTTAGCATGTCTATATAGAATATGGACGAGCACGAAGACTTGGTTAGAATTATAGTATTCACTCTGAATCTATTTTTGTGGAACAGATGTGTAGTTTTATGCAAAATCAATCACTGAAAAAATGGTCCCTCGTGGAAAATCTTCACGAGATTTTTTGAATTGCAAGTCTTTCCATCGAGCTCTATGGGAATTCTTGGTGTATTTGTAAATTTCTGCCTCAAACTTTCTCAAAAAGTCTATCAGAAAAATTTCGTCTTCTAGTAATTCAATTCTTTTAACACTATTTGCACCTTGAATCGATGTATCGATATATTCATATCTCTTCCATTTCACTTTCATTTTGTACAATGATTTATCATTTATATCAATATGATATTTGTTTTGAAATTTAGTCAAATTTCCACAATCATCGCAATTTTTACCACCAACACATTTCTTTTTGTAAGATAGTTCATTGCTTTCTCTTTCACATAGAATTTGAGATATGAAATCACGGATAGTGGAATGAGGAGGTGAATCCTTCCATAATGTTCTACCGAAATCAAGGAATGTGTCATAATATAACTCAAACTCCACATGATAACGACAACAACAAGTGTCGCGTATGGTGATAGGTTTTACATACCATGGTTTTTGTTGAACAAAAGCATTGAGTGAAACATGAATTTGATGATTCTCTTCTTTGAACTTGTTGAATAACTCTATCTGAGTGGTTTCCAAGAAATATTTTTCATTTTCTTCGTATTGATTTCGTGCTATTATTCTTTGCATCACATGCCTTGCAGTTGGTGAAACACGCGAATTGTTCTTCCAATATTCATATATTATTTTTTTAACATTTTTTCCAAGTCTATATTTGTATGGTTGCCTACAAATAGCTTTCCAACAAGTGAGTTCATCATTTACATCTATTTGCAGCTGAAATTTCTGATGTTTGTGTAAATTTTTTCGTGAGGTTCCCAGTGCTCATGCCATAGATGTTACCAAACGATTCTCTTAAGTACTTGATGAAACCATTTCCATTTGTATTCCTCTACGTACAATTGAAACATATTTCTCTCTAGATCTCTTAATTGATAGCACTACTCATACTTTTTATCACATCTTCCTTCATTTTTTTATCTTTGGTTGATTTTCGAATACCCAATAGTGTCGTAGCTTCTTTTAATTTCCTTAATGATAGGAGACCTTTCAACATTTGAGCCTGAACTGTCACCTGCTCATTTAAGAAATACTTTTCAAAAATGCAGTTAACACGATATCGTATAACATGGTCGGGTGTTTTATGTCCATATGTGTGAGTGTCAACATTTTCTAACATGTCATTATTGATAGTGATTTCATCTGTACATATTCAAAAAAATAGTACATATTCAATAAATAACTAAATTAATAAATATATCTATAATTTCAATGATATGTGCATGTGTTTAATACATACATATATATATATATATATATATATATATATACACCTTGTGCTTCAATTTCTTTATTTGGATTTCTTTCAATATTTTCACCATCGTTAGTCATTGGTTCAATATCTCTTTCAAAATTTTGTATCTCATCATCAAAGTTTTGAGGAATATCTCTGTCTGTTTACATTAAACAAAATATTTTTCAAATTAGTTCATCAAATAAAAATTAAGCTTCACATTTTACATTAGGAAAATTTTAAATATATCAATAGATCATAATATTTACATTTACATACCTGCTTCAATTTCTGCTTAAGGTTGATTTTCTTCTTCAATATTTTGAGGAATATCTCTATCTGTTTACATTAAACAAAATATTTTTCAAATTAGTTCATCAAATAAAAATTAAGCTTCACATTTTACATTAGGAAAATTTTAAATATATCAATAGATCATAATATTTAAATTTACATACCTACTTCAATTTCTGCTTGAAGTTAATTTTCCTCTTCAATATTTGAGAGGGCTTCTAACTTTCTTTTGCGAGATTGTCTCGTCTCTTCTCTACGTTCCTCAGGGTCTCTTTTTCGATCATATTTTCTCGCACAAGTTCTTCGATTTCCCATGATAATAGGATATGAAGTTCAAAAAATTTCCTTCAAAAAATTATACAATAACTCGATTAAAAAAAATATCACAAAAGATTTAATTTAAAAAATTTCAGTTTAATTTTTTTATAAAAAATACATACTCCAATCCAAAACACTTTCTTTAAAAAATTCGAAAGAAAAATGTCTTATAAAAATGAAACGAAGCTCAAAAGATTTACTTCAACTCAAAACATGTACATACCTCTAAGAAATGTCTTCTGAATGTACGTCCAAGAAATTTTTTTAAGTTCAAAACAATTTTTTTCAAAATCAGGCCGCCTCCAAGAAATGTCTTCCAAAAAAATTCTTTAAACCCAAAACAATTCTTTGTAAAATCAATTTGCCTCCAAGAAATGCTCTTAAATCCAAACTTTGAAGAAATTTTTTTAAACCCAAACCAAGATCTTTGTAAAATCAGATAAAACATAATAAGGGATATATATCTTTGATATAAAAATCATATAATAAGGGATTTTTTTGGGATATTAAATAAAAAGGAGTTATATTAATAGGACTAGGATTTGTTATAGGGAATTAATAAAGTAAGTTAGATGTTAATATGAATAGGGGAAATTGAATACTCAATAAATACATTTGTATGACTAAGTAAAGTGAAACATCTTCAAGTAAGTTTATCATTTCAGGATTTCACCACTTAGCATAAGGTACTTTATGAGGGTTTCCACATTTTCTAAAATGTAGGGAGTTAATCCAAAGGGAATTTATGTAATATTTAAGTAAGAAAAGAGTTCTCACTTATGAAATTAAATGGTGGTGAGTGCATGAAGGGTAAATGATGAAAAATTCTGGGATTAATATAGAAACTTAACATTTTCAACTAATCAATCATTGAGCCTTGGGTCCGGTCCCAAAAAAAGTTAAGGAAATGCCTTGAGCCTCTTTGACTAATAGTCTAGAATATCAAATTTCTATGGGGAGGGGAAATTACTTATTTATAGCCTAGTGAAAAATATTGAAAATGATGTTTCCCACCTTCTTCTACCTACCCAGTCATATCTTCTAACATTTTTTCTTCTATTTTGTAATGTCCCAAATGGGGAAAATAAGCACAGTGGGGAATATCTTAATATATTCCTCTATGGATTCACAGCAGTATGGGAAAAAGAATTTAAATGTCTAAACCAGAGATGGACTAGAGGGGCTTTTACCGGATATTTCACCTCTAAAGAGAGGGTGAGATCTAGAGACTACCTCGCCCGATCTAGACTATGTCTATATAGTACAGGGATAACACATCAAAAGGGATGTTAACACACTCCTTATGATTTTTCTGTCCTTGGGGTCCTTATATCAGCAGATCTAATATGAGCAACCAAAGAGGAGCAAAAACCTAGTAGATGAGGAGTGGCCAAAAACTCCAATTCAGGAAATGCAGCAATGGGCTCAAGAGGGACGTTGTATAAGTTAAAATATGCAAAAATAAGGAAGGTAAGAGTTGGGTTCCCATTTCTTGGGCTTTCAGGGACTAATACAGTGAATTTTAGTAGAAACAAATAACTTCTAAGAGCTTATACAGGTCTCCCACAGTCAAGACTAGTCAAAAACCATCCAACGAAAAGGGCTGCAGCAACTTAAAAATTGTATTGGAGTAGATACGAACTAAGAGCTCTGATATGGATCCAAAAATACTTCAACAAAAATTATATATACAACAGCAAGAAACAAGGTTAATTCTCTTCACAAGGATGGGGGAAAAGCAGTGATTTTGACCCCAAAATGCGTAAATTCATAGATATGTGTAAAAATAGAGGAAGGGGACCATTTTACATGTTATATTATGTCATGGGGAACCTATTATATGATTTTGGGCTTAAAAAAATAATCCTATCTCATTTAAACAGTTTCTCCTTCTCAAACTAGGCTTAAAAACCCTGATTCCCCATGACTTTCTTACTGCAGAATTTTACTGAAGCATGAGAGCATACTTGGCTAAATATTTTAGCTGTTTTAGGGTATGAAAATTGATGAATCATATCAGAGACATTTCTCATAAAATTTACATGAAAAGACAGAGAATTTAATGAAGAAATCCCTTAGAAAAAGGGGCTGCAACAATGTATTGAATTGCAACAAGAAGGTACAACGTTATTTTCCACATGACTCAGCTGTTGTAAATTATACTTCAGATATATTCCAAATACATAGGTAAAAAATAAGATCCAATATAGATATGGAAGCTATAATACTTTAAGAACAATATCCCTTTAGAATTACATCAAAATATTGCATGAATAGTTGTAGATCTGAATTACAGATTACAGTGTTGCAGAAAACCCAGAATTTCCTGAAGATAAAATTTATTAATGAAATGATCAGATATATGGAGACATGTATCAAAAATCTAATCTATGGATCACCAAGGGAAAGGCAAGCCGAACACCTAGAGATCTTCCTCCAATTTGATATCAAACTATAGAACATGAAGCCTCTTCAAAATAACGCATTATGGAGCTGGAAACTGTGTTGTGGCTTCGAAACACTGAATTAAATATAATTAAATGTAGATATGAAATGAAAGGTGGAGAAACACTCTCCCTGGAGGTTAAACAACACACTCCACTAGCAGAGGCCCTCAATACAAGCTAGATCTAAGCAGATCTAGAACACCACTTGCTGCAAATTACAGCAGCTGCAAAACCCTCAATGGGTTAGCGCTGCTCATGAATAATAGAGCTTGGTATTAAACTAGATAGTGGCCTTCTTCAGCAAAGAACACCTCCAATTATCCTCAAGGGAAGAGATTAAATCCCTAAACATGAATTCCAATCACAATCCTCCACTAAACAACAGAGAATGGTATTTGTCTAAGCAGACTAATACTTCAGAAATGTAATTCATCAACAACCTCTTCATATTGCTCTCCTCCTTATTTTATAACATAAGAAAGCCTTTACAAACACAAAACCACTTTGATGAGTCACCCCTCTTCACATTAGAGGCTCCCTTCTAGAACTGCGCAGTCCCTCTTGGATATGCATTGAACCTAGACAGCACAGTTGATTTGGTCAAGGTGGACCCAATATTTGGCTCAACCCTCTTTCACATCTGCAAGTGGTTATTTACATAGCCTAGATTTGTCTTTTTTCACATGGGCATTGATTTATTAATAGTTTTACATGTCCTCCTTTATTCATTTATTCATAAAACATAAAATAAATCAAAATTTAATGTCTCCCCTTAGCTAAGGCTAAGTAGGGACATTACAGTCCCCCCCCCTCAAAATGTTGCTTGTCCTCAGGCAACTGGTAGGGTAAGTTTTGTGTTTCTTCTCCTTCTCCATGGATGAAACCATCAGGAATGAAGCTCTCATCATTAAGTAAGTGTTCACCAAGGCAATACATAAAAAATTTCTTCTCCAATGCTAGCATGATAGGTTCATAGTATGCTCCTTTAGGAGTGTAAAACTCGACAGAAATAAACATGGGTGAACCAATGTCACATTTGAAACATGTATCATGAAGCACAAGATAAATTTCCATCCCATGTGGCACATGTGCACTACTTACTCTTTTCCCATACATACCCATAAACAAAACCAATATGTCATCTATGTATGGTAGAAAAATCACATAAAGGAAAACTGAAATTTGCAAATGAGGAGGTGGGTCACAATCCCACATAAGGTACCAGCGCAGTACACTCCTTATTCTGAGAAGATCTAAATGTGATAGGTGGTACTCCCACCACATATTTTCTGCATAAGCCACCTTGACATGGCTAAAAGTGAAACTCTCATTAGGTGCCTTTGGAAAGCACCCATCATGGTAAACAATCTCCCTTTGCACCTCAATGGAGTGGCAAGCTTTGGATTTTTTATTGGCCCCATTATTGCCATGATATCTGCATGTAATATTGCTCCTTGTAGGAGCCATGGCCTGCATACATATGGTAAGAGAATGTGCCAAATCAGAAAAATATACTTGCTCCATAAGATCAGATTTCTTACCATTCAAAACTTTCATATTCATGGGGTTTTGCATGGGTATTTCTCCTCCTTAAAGAGTAGGAAGAGGTGGGTGGAATGACCCCTGCATGGAGTCCCTTGGCTGCTCCAACTCCTCGTAACTGATGCACTCTTGCAAGTGCTAATGTAGCTCCTACCAACCAAAGGAGTGGTGCATGGATCTACTTCCTCCATCCAAAGAAGAAAGAGTGAGCTGATTCAAATATTTCAAAGAGTCATGTGGCTGCTCCATTTTTCAATGTTCCATGCATCTTTGGAAATGATGATGTAGCTCTTCCTCAAGGCCCCCACAAAAATAGCTCCTCAAGTTGATCTTGTTGAGCCTCATAGGAAAGGGTTGGCTGAAATATAACTGGTTCTTTTTTATCTCCTTTATGCCAAAAGTGTCATGTGGAATGTTGCCCTTCGGTAATGTGCTAGCTATGTATAAGTGCCCTTTTTCTATGTGGCAGTAAATAGCAATATATATCAGCTGTACGTGATCAAAATAAGTAGACATGGTACCATACTTTCCTTCTAAATCATCATCATGAGTAAGGAGAAATTTCAGCCCATGCTCTCTCAACAATGGCCATAGCAACAAGGACCCTTGTTGCATCCTTGCATTATCAAAATGTAGATCATGGAGAAATAAGATAATGATAGACATGTGAGATGCCTCTTCAACAAAGTGCAAATCAACTCCCTCATATACCATGTGGAAGTCATCCTTCCTCCCAAGACAATGCTCATTCATGAAATATATCTCAAACATAAATACATGTGATCACATGAGACATACCTCAAACAAGAGAAAATATATGGACATAGGATTCAACATGTAATGTCCAACCTCTCTTCTTAATGGCCACAACACCCATGCCTTCTTCTTATGCATTCCATCATTGAAGCTTAAGGCATGAGATAAGGAAGTAGAGACTTTTGGGTAGTGACCATACTCACCCAAAACCAACCAGTGCAGCCATGCTTCTTGCTGGCCTATATCATAGATTTTCAAGTGGCTCACAAGTCTCTTGCTTTCTACCCATCCTTCTTCATCCAAGTAGGGCTACCCCCAACCATTCTTTCCATTGGTATCTTCCCAATGAGGACTACCAAATTCCTCAAGCAAGCTTTTCCCTTTAGACCTCATGGGAAGTTGAGATATAGACCCTTGGAGATCTTTGTGGGAATAATTTTCACCAGTCAATCCATTGGATTCAAGATAATCCCAGTGTATAGAGAACCAAACATTATGAGGAGGTGGCACATTCCACTTGATACCTTCCAATACCTTGCACCTCCACACCTCCTGTTGCATGTTGCTCACTAAGGGTGCCAAACCATAGTGGCACAACGTTGTGCTTTCTTGTTTCCCCTCATCAGTCAGGTGTTCCTTGGGAGCCTTTGAAACAACTTGCATGTCTATAAGAGTCTCTCCTTCCCATGTGTTGGTTGGCTCTACTGTTTCTATAGATAGTTGTTCCCTCATGGGTAGGACAACGCTGGTACAAGGTTCTTCAAATGGAGAAGAGGACTCCTCCCTCTCCCATCATTCAATGTCTTTAGGAAAGGAGGAAATGCATGCATCTCCTTCTTCCCCTTGAAACCCTCTTGGGGCTTCATTGCATCTCCCTCCTTCCATCGGTTGAACCTCCTTGGAGAGGATCTTCTTTTTTCTAAAAATGGATGAGAGTAATCTCATCATCTCCATCATATGTTCTCTAATTTCTGCTTCCTGCTTCTTCTCAGTGTTGCTCTAATATATTTATCTCACAGGCTGAGCCAAAGATCATGCTCTGATACCACTGTAATGTCCCAAATGGGGAAAATAAGCACAATGGGGAATATCTTAAAATATTCCTCTATGGATTCACAGCATTATGGGAAACACTCCTACAACTTCTAAACCAGAGATGGAATAGAGGGGATTTTACCAGATATTTCACCTCTAAAGAGAGGGTGCGATCCGGAGGCTACCTGGCCCGATCTAAACTCTGTCTATAGAGTACAGGGATAACACATCAAAAGTGATGTTAACACACTCCTTAGGATTTTTCTACCCTTTGGGTCCTTATATCAGTAGATCTAATATGAGGAACCAAAGAGGAGAAAAAACCAAGTAGATGAGGAGTGGCCAAAAACTCCAATTCAGGAAATGAAGAAATGGGCTCAAGAGGGACACTGTATAAGCTAAAATCTGCAAAAATAAGGAAGTTCAGAGCTAGGCTCCCATTTTTTTTTCTTTTAGGGACTGATACAATGAATTTTAGCAGAAAAAAATAAGCTCTAAGACCTTATACAGGTCTCCCACAATCAAGACTAGTCAAAAACCATCCAACGGAAAGGGCTGCAGCAACTTAAAAAATGTATTGGAGTACCAGTGAACTATTAGCTCTGATATGGATCTGAAAAAAATTCAGCAGAAATTATATATACAACAGCAAAAAATAAGGTTAATTCTCTTCACAAGGATGGGGGAAAAGCAGTGATTTTGACCCCAAAACGCATAAAGTCATAGATATTCATAAAAAAAGAGAGGAAGGGGATAGTTTTAAATTTTATATTAGGTCATGGGGGACCTATTCTCCGAGTTTGAGCTCAAGAAAATAATCCTAGCTCAGTTAAACAGTTTCTCCTTCTCAAACTAGGCTTAAAAACCCTGATTCCCCATGACTTTGTTACTGCAGAATTTTACTGAAGCATGAGAGCGTAATTGGCTGAATATTTTCACTTCTGTATGGTATGAAAATTTATAAATCATATCAGAGACATTTCCCATACAATTTACATGAAAATACTGAGAATTTAATGATGAAATCCCTTATAAAAAGGGGCTGCAACAATGTATTGAACTGCAACAAGAAGGTACAACATTATTTGCCAGATGATTCAGATAATGTACATTATACTTCATATGTATTCCAAATACATAGGTAAAACATCAGATATAATACAGATATGGAAGCTATAAGACTTTAAGAACAATATCCCTTTGGAATTACATCAAAATATTGCATGAATAGTTGTAGATCTGAATTACAAATTACAGTGCTGTAGAAAACCCAAAATGTCGTGAAGATAAAATTTATTAATGAAATGATCAGATATATGGAGACATGGATCAACAATCTAATCCACGGATCACCAGGGGAAAGGCAAGCCCAACACCTAGAGATCTTCCTCCAATCTGATATCAAGCTATAGAACATGAACCCTCTTCAAAATAACGTAGTATGGAGCTGGAAACTGCGCTGTGGCTTAGAACCACTGAATTAAATACAAGGAAATGTAGATATGAAACAAAAAGTGGAGAAACACTCTCCTTGGAGGTTAAAGAACACACTCCAAGAGCAGGAGCCCTCAATACAAGCTAGATCTAAGTAGATCTAGAACACCACTTGCTACAAATGACAGCAGCTGCAAAACCCTCAATGGGCCAGCGCTGCTCATGAATAATAGAGCTTTGTCTCAAACTAGATAGTGGCCTTCTTCAGCAAAGAAATCCTCCAATGATCCTCAGGGAAGAGATGAAATCCCTAAATAGGAATTCCAATCACAATTCTCCACTAAAAAGAAGAGAATTGCATTTTTCTAAGCAAAAAAATACTTCAGATATGTAATTCATCAACAACCTCTTCATGTTGCTCTCCTCCTTATTTTATAACATGAGAAAGCCTTTTCAAACCCTAAACCACTTTGATGAGTCACCCCTCTTCACATTAGAGGCTCCCTTCTAGAACTGTGTAGTCCGTCTTGGAGATGCATTGAACCTAGACAGCACAGTTAATTTGGTCAAGGTGGACCCAATCTTTGGCTCAACCCTCTTTCACACCTACAAGTGATTATTTACATAGCCCATATTTGTCTTTGTTCACATGGGCATTGATTTATTAGGAGTTTTACATGTCCTGCTTTATTCATTTATTCATAGAACATAAAATAAATCAAAATTTAATGTCTCCTCTTAGCTAAGGATAAGTAGCGACATTACATATTTTAATCAGGTGCATTTGAACTAGCAACCTTACAACATTTTATTATTTTTGAAAGTAGTAAACTATCTAATTCTATACTTATTTCATCCAATAATCTAGATTAAACTGTTGGATTCTTTTATTCTCTACCTAATTACTGAATTGTCATGATTAAACTATATGACAATTCTTTATTCACTATCTATAACATTTGAAATTGAAAGATGAAAAGTCAAGATTAAATTGTTCAACTCATCACAGATTATGGCATTTATTGACACTCTGCCATAATCAACTGTAAAATTTGAAAGTAGTGGCATTTAGATTTTCACACTTTCATGTTTTATTCATCTTTTTTCTTTTGGGGTATTTTATTTGTTCTAAGTCCTTTGATTTTTATTTTAGGACTTATTATCGTCTTTTTTTCTTTTTGATTTTTTTCATTTTTTTACAAAATATGGAAAAATAACTTGCAGAAAGAAAAATTTGTACATATTTCCAAGACTACCATCAGTAAAGTCAAAATTATGAATCCTATATTTATAGGTTACTAACATCGACTTCACTTGGGGATGGCATTTCTTGGTGGAATGTCAAGAACTCTGAGATCAGTAACCTTCAACTTTAACCTTGGTGATCTTGTAATTGTCTTTTGATTTCTGCAACAATTCATACTTATGATATTTTATACTGCAAAGCTTAGGGCCTTCTCTTCGGGCTTCAACTTTGTAGATAAAATCTCCAATCCAATCTACACACTTGCAATGAATATTTACAAAGATAAAAGTCAATGAATCTAACTGGTGATTGATTCAGAAGAATAGTAGTGTTCCAACATCCTACCATTCACTGGTCCTTCTTAAAGTTTAGTTCCATCCAAATTCTTGAAGAAAAAGTAATTGTTACCTATGTAACCATATATCACATAAGGTCCTTGCCATAGAAAGTAAAACTTTCCATGTTTACCTTTATCTTCTCTTCTTGAATCCCATCTCAAAACTTGATCTCCAATGAAAAAATAATCTTCTTTAATCCTTTTGTCAAAAATATTTTTAATTTTATCATGTAAAACTTGTGATATTTCATAAACTTCTTCCCTTGTCTATTGGAGATGTATGGTTTCATTAATTCTTTGTTCAATATCAATTGTTTCCACCTGTGATTCCTGAATCATCTTCATGACTGGAACACCGAAGGAAGAGGGGAAAATTGCATCCATTCCATAGACAATCTGATAAGGTGAAGTTCCAATAGACTTCTTTGTGGTAATTCTATCAGCCCATAAGGCATAGACTAGATTTTTGTTCCAGGTCTTTTTGTTTTCTTGAAGTACTTTTTTTATGATATTAATTAAGCTTTTGTTTCATGATTCGGCTAAACCATTACCCTAGGGATAATAAGCAGTAGAATGACCTAAGGTAATATGGTATTTATGACATAAAGAAATCATTTTATTGGATTTGAATGCAGCTGCATTGTCAGTAATAATCTTGTGTTGGAATCCAAATCTTGACAAAATATTACTCTCTATAAATGAGATTATAACTGAGTCAATGGCTTGCCTAGTGGGAACAACTTCTATCCACTTAGTAAAATAATCTGTAGCAGTTAAAATCCATTTATGTTGGCCTGAGGATGGGGGGTGACTTTCACTAATGAAGACTAACCCCCATTGTTGAAATGGATTTTCAGTAGATATAGGCTTAAGAGGTAAGGGTAATAGTTTCTTTTTCCCTTCAAAAATTTGGCAGTTTTGACAAGAGGTAATAAATTTTTGACATAAAAAAATAAAGTTGGGCAGTAAAAACTAGCTCTCAGTATTTTGTCGGTTGTACTCTTCTAGTATAAGTGGCCTCCACAATCACTTGCATGAAACTCCTCGAGAATTCTGTCAGCCTCTAATTTTAATAAACAATTTAGTAAAATCCCACTACTTTCTTTCCAATAAAGTGCATTATTTAATATACAAAACCTTATTGCTTTCTGTTTGATGAATCTAGCTCTGGTTTTAGTTAAGCTAGGAGGAGCTTGTAAATGTGTGAGTACAAAGATAATATCAGAGTACCATGGTGAGTCTATATAGGCCTCATTGATTAATTGAGTCACCATCTCCTCCTGTTCATCTATCTATGCAATGAAATTTATATCTACGGCATTAAAATTAGATTCATCCATTAATATGGCCAAACCCTATCCTTTATTGAGCTTTGTTGGTTTAATTTCCATATCATAATCAAGGATAGTGGCAATCCACTTTCCTCTCCTGCCATCAGACCCTTCTTGCATTAAAATATCCTTGACTACAACATTGGGGACATATGAAATGATATGTGAATGGATTATGTAAACTTGGAAATCCTTTAGGGCTTTAACCAAGGCTAGAGCTTTTTTTTCCATTATATTGTACTTCAGAGGCACATCTCTAAGGGATTTACTAAAAAATGCAATTGGCTGTTCAAAACCTTGATTTTTTTTCTGCAGTAGAACTGCATCTATGGTATGTTCTGAGGAAAATGAAAAGATTAAGAAATATTTTGTATAATCTGGGCTAATTAGGACTGGTGCTTTTGTCAAGGCCTATTTTATGGATTCAAAAAAATTGTTTGGCTTGAACAGTCCATTTTATTGCAAAATATTTTTTAAGCATATTGTTGAGTTCTTTTATGATTTCAGCCAGGTTAGAGATAAATATTCTCAAAAAATTGATTTTACCAAAGAATTCTTAAAGTTCTTTTATGTTCCTTGGTGGTTGAATGTTCAAAATAGCTTGAATTCTTGTAGCATCTATTATAATGCCTTCCTTGGAGATTATGTGTCCTAACAGTTTTCCTCCTTCTAGTCTGAAAAGAGTCTTTTTAGGATGTAAGGATATACCATATTTTATACAGTTGATAAAGACTTGTCTCAGGTGATCCAAGTGTTCATCATTTGCTTTTGAAAAGACAGTAATATCATCAATATAGATAACTAAAAATTCATGGATTTCCTTAGCAAAGACAATATGCATGGCTCTCTGAAATGTAGCTCCAACAGTTTTCAATCCAAAATTCATTTTCACATACATGAAAGTGCCCCAAGGAGTGGTAATTGCAGTTTTAGTTTGATCATCTTCATGAACTAGAATTTGGTTATAACCATAGAAACCATCTAGTAAATAAATCCTTGAAGAACCTGCAACCCTCTGCAAAATATGGTCCATTTTAGGCAAGGGGTAATTGTCTTTCAAAGACACTTTATTGAGATTTCTAAAGTCTATACATAGTCTAATTTCTCCTGTTTTATTTTTGGTGGGCACTAAGTTGGAAATCCAATCAGAATACCTGACTGGTGTAATAATTTGTGCATCAAACATTATTTTAAATTCTTTTTCGATTAAAGGTAACAAAATTTGATTAATCCTTCTTAATTTTTGTTGAAAAGGTTTTTGATTTTCTTTCAAAGAAATATTATGTTGAATTATGTATTTCTTGTAAGTTTCTAGATATCCATAACCCCATGCAAATACATCTTGATATTGTTTCAAAAGTCTTATATATTTAACCTTTTCTTTTGATGATAAGGATTTTGAAAATTTAATCATTTTTGGTTTTTCAATTGTTTGTATGTTAAATTCTTCAATATCAGACCTAACTGGTTCCATTTTTGGCCTTGTTGGCAGATCATTAGAATCGAACAAGTCTTCTAAGGGAGTCAAACCTATTGGTAAAATTTTATGTTTCAAATCTATTAAATCTGGTTCATCTTCCATTATTTCCTCTATGTCTAATTTTTCCAAATCATCTACGTCTAATTGAGTAAAAACAGCTGGTTTTTTATATTTATGTACATCTACAATATTTATTTCACAATTGAAATCATCATCTATATTACCTTATAAATCTAAATTATCATCTGTGTCTATTTTACAGTTTTGAAATTCTTCCATGTTGTTCAAAAAGTGATAGATCTGTTCATCTTCCGAGAAAATTTGCCAGTATTTTATATTGTCTCAGACAATAGGTCTATGTTTGATTTCAATAGTGTATTCTTGTATTGGTGAAAATGGAAGATTACAAGTGTTGGAAATGGTTGCTAAAAAATGGGCTTGTAAATTCTGTTTTCTAGGAATAATGATAAACTTGCATTCTAACAAATCATCAACCAAATCTGTTGCTGTGTCCCTGTATCTGGCTAACCTAGGATTGTGGACAGAGTATTCTGCGTTTATTTGTTTGATAACTAACTTTGAATCACCCATGATCAATATTCCTTGACCTCCCAATTTTCTAATAATTTGGAGTCCTAAGATTAAAGCCTCATATTCAGCCATGTTATTGGTGCATTTGAAATTCAATCTAAATGCATGTTCTTGGGAATGGCTAGTTTCAATGTTGGTGATCCATACACCAGCTCCAACTCCTGATTTATTTACAGAACCATCAAAATATAAATGCCATAAAGCTTCATGACCAATGTAATCCTCCATTATTTTAGGCTTTATATCAGTGAGTTTAGTTCAGATATTATTATGGTCAGAGTTAAACAGAATAAAGGAATCAAGATCAGTAGGAGTTGAATAGATTGGATAATTGGTAGGTCTTTCGGCACTACCGATCACAAAATTCATTAAGGTTTCTCTGTAAAGATTTTTTGGCTATCCAAATACCGAGATAGTGGCATAAATCATGTGAAGTTGTAGAGATCCGTGCAACATTTCCCCCCATGAGCGAGTAAGAATCATGCCATATTTTTGCAGGATATCAGCTACCACAACATCCATGATCATGCTTTTACCGGGATATTGGACCAAATTGACACAAATATTTAATCAATCCTATGCATTGAACTTTAGATGAATCAAATGAGAACAAGTATTTATATGGTCGAGTTATGTCTAGACTCAGGGTTTCCATTATTGCTTTGGGCATTAAATTATGGGAAGCTCCAGTATCTAGTATTGCATTGTGTAATATTTGATCATGGATAGTAAGACTTAAGTAAAATGGAGGCACTGACCCATCTGAATGCTTACCATCTAAATTTGGCCCAAAGATTAATTTAAATCTATCCTCACTCTTATTAACTGTATCATAATTCTCAGTTACATTCAATGTTTCAGTAATAATAGATCTATAGAAGTCATTTTTAACCAATTCAGTTAAGGGAATTGTTATCTTCAACTTAGATATTTCAGACTGAAAATTAAATGTTGACTGAGATTTGATAACTTGAGTTTCCGCAGTCTTACCTTTAGCTTGAGATTTTCTTTTATCTTCAGTTTGAGTTTCTTGATTTTTTCTATCTTTGATTATTATTTCAGGAACATTTTGAGTGGCAGTAGATGCTTTTTCAGATCTAGAATTCTCAGCAGAAGGTTTAGGATTTGATGATATAGAGTCAGCTGGATTATTTTTTGGATCACTAACTGTTGTTTTTACTGAATTAGTGGCCTTTGTAGTATTATCTTTTTCAGCAACTTTGGAGGATTAGGCAACCTCATTAGTGATATCAACATTCTTTGGACTAGACTCTTTTTTAGGACTGGGTGGGTTGGAATTTTGTTTGTTCTCTCTTGGAATAATTTGCAAAATTTTAGTTTTGGAGCCTCTACATTATTTTTGTTTTGGTTTTGTTCGGTTGGAGCATTGTTTTTAGTAGAAGGCTCATTTGTTTTCTTTCTCCTAAGGTTATACTGGTTGTTAATTTCATTTATTGCGAAGTCATAACCTTGCTTATCGTCAAAGGATTCACCAGATTCCACTTTGAACTTTTGAAGCTCAAAGAGTTATTGATCCTCCTGAGTGAGGAAAAGTGTACTGCTTTCATCTATCCCCATTACTATGTTGATGTCTTCCTCTTCCTCAAAATTGTTTTGATAACTTTCAGCGTAGTTATCTTGAAAAGGGAGCCTAATGTTTTGATCTAGGGAAGGTTCTTTACCTCTCCTAGGATTTTTGTTTTTTTGTAGTTGGGATTTCTGATTTGAGGTTGGTTATCCCATTGCAGTTTTTTCTCAATGTGGTCTAATCTCTCAAATAATCTTTCTAAAGTTTTGGCAATAAGATCAAATTTACCATCTAAGCTTGAATTATCTTCTTTGATGGTAAATCTCCTCTCATTTCTAAGCCTTTATTTTTTGGCTAGGATATTGATTTCTACACCAAAAACATCTAGTTGCATTTGTTCTAAAGTTTCAGCATTTCTTTCTCTTAATATATATGCCATGTCTCGATCAAATCCATCAGGAAATTTTAGAAGTACTGAATAGGGGGTGGGTTTAAGATCAACTGGGATGGCATTATAAACACTGTTATATCTGGTGCAATAGTCCTAGACAGACTCATTGGGAGCTCTTTTAATAGCATCAAACTCAGATAAAATTTGCAGGGGATTCTTTTTCTTTTCCCATTTATTTAGGAAAGCTCTGTGAAATGTAGCTAAATCTACTATACTACCAGCACCTAAATTTCTAAACCATGTTTTTACTTCTCCAGTTAAGCTTTGTGAAAACAATCTCATTCGGACATCAGACTCATCTATTTCATAAATTTCACAAAAATCAATCATTCTGGTGATATATTGTTGTGCAGTTATTTGTGAAAAATTATCAAATAATGGGATATCCTTTTGGTAATTCTGGGGCATGTCATGGAGGTTTGGGGTAAAACTAGAGGAGCATATCTTGCAGCCATGATTTGAATCTTTCTTGAACTAGGAGGTATAATAGTGACTATAGGAATAGTGCTAGATATGACAGATGATGTGCTGAAAGCTATATTTGAAGAACTAGGAAAAGATTTTGATATTTTTATGGAACTAGATGGAAAAAATGTAGTGCTTATAAAATTGGTGGATGTAATGGGCTGAGTGAATGATGGAAAAATTATCCTAGGCTGCATAGGAAACTCAAGATTGAATGGTTTTGTGGATGAGCTTGTAGTGGCATGAGGGTATGATGAATATATCATCCTAGGCTCCAAAGGCAACTCAGGATTGAAAGGTTCAGTAGGTGAACTAACAATGGAGCTTAAAAAATAAGTGGCAGCATACGAAGTTGACTCTCATACTGGAAAAACTGTGGTGTATAATTGAGAAACTGGAGGTTTAAATTGAGACAAAAAATTGGACAATTTAATAGCTTCATCAATGTCTTTAATTCGTGTAATATTAACCCTTTCTATTGGACTTTGAATTTCAGATTTGTTTGATTTTATTGATGCTGAAATAATTTTCTGTTTTTCATTCACAATAGAAGTAAAAACAGGATCTATAATAGTTTCCTTTAAATCAACTTTAGATTTATTTCTAAATAATGAATTTTCAAACTTGAAATCAAATTCAATATTGGTTAAACTCACTAATTCTTTGGGTAAAGAATTAGCTTTTCTCAAGGGCACTTCAGCTTCTAAATTATCACTTTGTTTTTTCTTTTTTCTTTTTACCAATTTGTTCTAGGTTATCTACTATTACAGCAGATTTAGGATCCAGGTTGGACATGGTATAGTAGGTTTTCTACAAGCCAGACTATCTATTTATAAAATACCCACAACCTTTAAAGTTAATCTCAAAGTATAAATGATAGATGTATAAATCTTCCTTCAAGATTAAATTTAAAACTGGAGAGTGGTTATTTCCCCAGTATGGTCGCCAATATGTTATCACCCTATTAATTTCTTAGGTCGTGGGATTTTGATTTATAGTTAAAGAAAACTAGGGGTAACCAAGAACCTCTTTTGGATTTCAGGATCTAGCCTTCCTAAATTCCGGAGAGGGATCTATCCTTATGCTTTAACTTTGTTTTGGATTAAATTTTAGGCTAGGTATGATTGGACAATAGTTTTGTTTTGAATGTTTGGTGGGAATAAAAGGTAATTCAAGGTAAACAAAAAAGGGATCTACCAGACCATTGGGAAATGGAGTCAAAATTCTTGGCAAGCAAAGCTATGAAATAAAGTCAAGAGAGAAAATGTACTAAGGGCAGGGTAACTGACCTTCTAAGGGTTTGGAAATAGGATTTTTGATGACATGGAAAGATCTGAACAAAAGGGCAATGAAGGATCCTTAAGTTATAGAAAAGAAGATTAAAGAAAGGGTTCAAAAGGGACTAAGAGTAGTTAAGGATTCTTAAGTCCAGATATCAGTAGAAAACATATCAATGAATAACTAGTAAAAAACAGGGAGCTTTTGACACTAATCTTGTATAAACTTTCCTAGTCAGTCATTTAAGACAGAAGACATAGAAATGTATGTATGGAACTTTTGAAAGATAAATAATGAAAGCAGGAAAATACTTCACTTATCTAATCAGCACAAGAATCCTAAGTTATGATGTCTGTTTGACTTAGTTCCAGTCTACTGCTTTACAAATTGACTCACACAAACTCCAATGTATTCAGCAAAAACGTCTATAGTAGTATTGACAAATTGTATTCCAAACTAAATACTTCGAAGAATGAATTATTTATACAAAATTATTACAAAATATATGAGAGACATGTAGGAATATCTCTAGGAAAAAATAAATATTATTACACAAAAAAGAGGGACAACTGCAAAACAAACTTGGCAAGTTGTCCTCTTGTCAAGGAAAATAGAACTGATTTATCTTATCAAAATTGATTTTTTGCTTTGTTGTAGGTGCTTGTTGTCACTTGGAAACCATATCTTATTAGAAGATAGCTTGGAAGACAATATTTCCAATTTACTTTCTTTAACTTGTGCTTTACCTCTAATACTCTTTATGTTGTCCATTTATTACTCTACTGCTGTAAAATGAAGAATTACAACAGTAAAAATTGAATTGACTATTTTATTCCCTGATACTCTTTGACTCTGTTTTTTCACCTGAGATATTTTCATTGCAAATTTTATTCTTTGATAACTATAAAGATAAAAACCTAACTGCACTTTTTCTTCTTATTTTTCATGCTATTATATCAAATCAGTGAATTCCTGCCATTGTTGATCAGTTGGTATCTTCAGGATTTTCAGTTTTCTTTAGCTTTCATCAGCCTCTGTGTACTTTGTAAAGTTTGGCTTGACAATGAAGATGTGCTTAATTTCATTTTGTAGGAAAAATAAGTTCTCAAAGTACTCTAAGATAACTTTTCCAATTGGGGAACCTTGTGGTAGAGGCTTGTTTACCTGTTCTTTGGCATATGCTTTGATCTTCTTGTCATAATCTATTTGAAGCATTAGTTTTTCATTGAAGCCATGAATGTCAAGAAGGCCTGCTTGTGTTAATATAGTGTATTTGGCCAAGAACTTTATTATTGACAAGTTCATGTCTTTGCATCTTTCATCCAAACTATTCATTATATTCTTTTTACTTAGGAACTTTTTGATTTGTAGTATGGTTTTAGTACTATCCTGAATTTTCACTTCTTCAAGTTCTTCTCTATTTTTACTGTTTAGAAATGGAATAAGTTGTAAAGCTTGAGACGGCTTATTGGCAAGATCATCTTTTGTTTGCTAAATTTCTACTTGTGTTTCCCTGAGGAAGTCTCTCTGTTCATAAATGATTTGAATGGAAGGCCACTATAGATGTATACCTTGAATTATGTTATTCCAAAGATAGTTTTTTATGTATGACACATGTTCACTGAGATTGACCTGTAGCTGTAAAATCTTTACCTACTTTTGAAGTCTGTTTTCTCTCTGCTCATGTCCCTTGGATGTGATTAAATCATTTTTGTGTGAGGTTTAGAGATCTTTATTTTCCTTCTTTAAATTATTGATCTTAATGTTCTTAAGGGACATTTATTTCATAGATTTAACTAGGTCTGTTGTACCTGTTGCTTGATATATCTATGATGTAGATGATGTAGTGGTAGAGGTATCTATAGATGTTATTGACACTATAGTTGCCAATACTCCTTTTGGTGCCAAATTATCTCCCAGTGTAGAAGGAACAACAATACTAAAAATTGGAGTGATTGTAGAAATGGATACCTCATTTGATCTTTTCAATGTTTCATTTTCCTTCATTAGAGTTTCTCTTCGATTCTCAATTTCTTTGATTTGGGCTGTCATCTTCAGTACTAGCTGCATAGTCTCATCCTTTTCTTTTTGTTCTTGAAGAATCTCCTTTTCCTGTGGATGCTCACTTTGTGGAAGTTTAAGTTGCTTTCTAAGGGTAGCAATATCTTCATTCTTTTTCCTTATGAGTGTTTTAGCAGCTTCAATATTGGAGGGATCCACTCTAGTTTCTATCACCAAATCTTCAAAGGAATTGATCCTCAAATCCTTAGCATGTAGATATGCTTTATCGAATTTCATTTGAGTTTGTAAATTAGATACAGTATTTTGAAGCATAGCACTCATAGTTTTGTTAACCACTTTTGAATAAAGAATTTCAGTGGTACTTCTGTGGAATTCAATCTGATCTAATTCATATATGGTATCAGTGTCCATCTCTACATATGTTTTAGTATAATCAGCAATTGACTTTGGATCTGCAATGGTGGGTTTCAGAAATGGCATGATCATCTTATAGGTAGAGTAATCCAAAGAAGTCAGAAAATTGTCCTTGTTTCCTGGATTTTCCTTGAGGAATTGAGAATAAAATTCATTTTTAATCTCCTCATTTCTTTCTCTGATTTGTTTTTATTTATTTTGGATGTCAGAATCTGTCTCTTCTATTGCTTTGGAAGAGGAAGGAGCTTCTGAATTTACCTGCATTCCCACTATTTATCTGTCTTGTTCTTGTGTTGAAATCTGATCTTTCTGGATTTCTGCTAGAGTCTCATTCATAATTATAGTGGCTTCGTCATTATCTAACCACTGATCATCATTGATTTCAATAGCCTTGTTTTTCTCAGCATCAGTGATTTTTTCCCTTTAGTTGTAAATAATTTTGAAATTATTTTCTGCAATGGTCTCTACTGTATAGCCTTCTTCATTCCTGGTCCTTTTGTTTGAAGCTTCTGTCTTCTCAGTGACTGTTATTGCATGTGAATTATCCGTATTTTTTTCCTTCTCTGTATGGTCAGTAGGATCTATCAATTTATTTTCTATCCATTCCATTTGATTTTCAAATTTCTCAACTTCTGGTTTGGACCCATGTATGAATGGTGCTACTTTGCACTTGATCCTTATGTTACTCAAAATGCCTTGAGGATCATAGTTCCAAAAAAAGCTTTCCTGGAACTTGAATTCTGATAATTTGCTGACTATTTCTTTCAAGGCATCCCTGTTGTTTACTATGAAGGGACCTATTTTATTTTTGAGCTTAAACTGTGTCTTGTTTTTGGAAGCCATAAAATTCACTACATCTGCATTCAAAATTTTCCTGAAGTACTCCAAGGCAAAAACCCTGATAGTTAGAAATCTGGGCAATTTATAAGGGGCCAAGTTTTCTCCAAATATCCTTAGTTCTGTGTGATTTTCATATAGATACCAATCATCTACTTTATAGTTTTTAGAAAACTGTAGAATTCTCTTTATTTCCTCATTAACCCTTGATTTCTCTGTCTTGTTCAATAAATTCAGGGCTCGTCTGATAAAAAAATCTGTGAAGTCCTTGTAGCTAAATTCATTTCCATTTTTTCTGAGTAAGGAAGTCCAAACTACCACTGAAATAGGTTTACCTTCAACATCCATATTTTGCAATGAAATTGGGAACTATTCTTCTTGGAAAGATAGGAAGAGGTGAAATAGATAGGATCAATATTTAAACACTCCTTCCTCAGACAATTTGGTCAACTGATAGTGCATGTTGTTAGCAATGAATATAGGAAAATTAAATATCATTGCAGGAGGTTTCCCTGGGGATAAAGTAGAAAGGAAACCTAGAATTGATGCATCAGTGAACTCATCATTAGAGTATCCTAGTATGAAGCAAAGCATAGATATGATTTGTCTGGAAGATTCAGGAAAATCATATGTGGAATAAGGTGGATTTACTTTTGGGAAATCAACATGAGTAGGCATGAAATTTTTTAGAATCATAAACTTCTTAGAGAAATCTAAGTCTAGGTACAACTGAGTCAAATCTTCAATGGATAATGAGACTACTCTTGGATCATGGCTCAGTTGAAACATCTCAGTAATGGATTCTGCAGTTATAGAAAACAAGACCTCTCTATCTTTGTTTACAATACATCTCTGGTCAGGGACATAGTGTAATTAGCATAGTCTTCTTAAGTCTTGAGCTTGATGAGTGATTGGGACCACATATTTAGGAAATTTTGAATCCCATAAAGATATATTGTTTTCAACTTTCTTCACGAATTTCTCATGACATCAGTCATGCACTTCAAGTAGATCAAATTGTAATGTACCATCAGTAATTTTGTATTCTAAATCAGTTAAGGAACTGCTCTCTTCAGAAGTAACAGGGGGTTGTAAAGGTCTAATCACTTCAGTAGAATATGATGTTAGGGCTGGGGTAGGCTTATTTATCTTGGTAGATTCAGGGAGTGGAAGCTTTCTTGAGGCAGATTTTTGGGCTTGAGGACCTCTAGGCTTAGGGGTAATCTATTTTCTTGTCATTTTGGGGAAAAATAAGCAACATTAGACTGTTTTCTAAGTTAATTTTGAAAACAGGGGCTCATTGAGAAGATCCGGGAGAAATTTGGGAATCTGGGCAAGGGTTTTGGGATGAAAACACAAGTTTTCAAGGTGCAGAAGATTAAAAAAGGGATTCAACGGCTCCTTCAATCAAGTTAAACCATGGAAATTACTTTTGGATGGCTGAAAATACTCAAAAACTGAGTTTGGAGGAAATAGCAAATTCTAGCAAAAATTTGCCAGGGTTTGCCGTCTTTTTCCAAGGTTTGGGTATTTCTCGGATTGGAAATTATCAAATTTTCTTCAATAAAACAAGTTCACAGTTTTAATTTTACTCTTTGAATGTATAAATTGGCGAGGTTTGAACACAGAGAAATACATTTTACAAGTATTCTGGTGGTTGAGGAGGGTTTGCAGGTTGGTATCGGTCTTCAAACTAGTCTATGGTGAAGTTCTATGATGAAATCTGCTTCAGAGTGGGCAATTGATCAGCAAAGTTTTCGAACTAAAATCTAAGCGTTATTTCTCAATGGGAAGAGGCGCAAAGGATAAGCAAACAATGAAAAATTAAGGTTAAAACCTTAGATTTTATTAATATGCAATGCATTGATGGCGGGTCACTGTCAATGGCAGGAGAAGTTTTTTCTTTGAATGCCAAAACCATTCAGTGGTATCGTGTGGCTTTTAGGCTGTAAGTTTTATTTCACTTTTGGAATGCGATAAAATGGAATTGAGACATGTAGCCGTGGGTGGTTTGTGAAAAAATAATTTATCGCACAACTTTTATCAAATTTTGAACGATTAATTTTGTCATGCGATATGAAATCTGCATCATTGGATCTTGAAAGGCGATGCGAACGGTCAGGATGACTTGGGAAGCTATGAGGAAACAAGGTGGGATCGAGATTTTTGATATGCACCGTTGATTTGGTAAGCGATGATCAATGGTTTAAAGTCAATGTGATGAGAAATGGTGAGGGTGGAGGCTGATTGATTGCGCTCAGTGTGAACCGTCAGATTATGATTGTAAAAATGATTGGAGGGTTGAGGATGAGCGCGAGGGAGCTAAGTTATTTGATGAGGCTTACGTATAAAAGGAGTTTATACATAAAATAAAGTGGATGGGGAGGCTTAATAAAGGGTTTAACCAAGGTTTAAACTTTGGTATAGGGGTATAGAGCGGGCAAAGAGGGGTAAGGTTAAAACTATAACCTTCGGTAAAGGTAATGCGGGAATGGGAGTAATGGTGTAAGTATTCTTTTTTCCACGCTATTTTATATACATAGTATGTAAACAAAATGCGCCTTTTTATGTCATTTTAACTTTATTATATAGTTTTAGATTTATTTAAAGTTATAAAACTATAGGGGAGTGGGGATATTTTATTATGGGTAGTTTGTATATCAAAGGGATAATTTCGGGATGTATTTTCAACATGTGAGTAATATATTCAATATAAAAAGCATATAATAAGGGATTTTTTGGGGATATTAAATAAAAAGGAGTTATATTAATAGGACTAGGATTTGTTATAGGGAATTAATAAATTAAGTTAGATGTTAATATGAATAGGGGAAATTGAATACTCAATAAATACATTTGTATGACTAAGTAAATTGAAACATCTTCAAGTAAGTTTATCATTTCATGATTTCACCACTTAGCATAGGGTACTTTATGAGGGTTTCCACATTTTCTAAAATGTAGGGAGTTAATCCAATGGGAATTTATGTAATATTTAAGTAAGAAAAGAGTTCTCACTTATGAGCTTAAATGGTGGTGAGTGCATGAAGGGTAAATGATGAAAATTTCTGGGATTAATATAGAAACTTAACATTTTCAAGTAATCAATCATTGAGCCTTGGGTCTGGTCCCAATAGAAGTCAAGGAAATGCCTTGAGCCTCTTTGACTGATAGTCTAGAATATTAAATTACTATGGGGAGGGGAAGTTAGTTATTTATAGCTTGGTGAAAGATATTGACAATGATGTTTCCCACCTTCTTTTACCTACCCAGTCATATCTTCTTACATTTTTTTTTCTATTTTAATCAGATGCATTTGAGCTAGCAACCTTACAACATTTTATTCTTTTTGAAAGCAGTGAACTATCTAATTCTATACTTATTTCATCCAGGAATCCAGATTAAACTGTTGGAATATTTTATTCTCTACCTAATTACTGAATTGTTATGATTAAACTATGTGAAAATTCTTTATTCACTATCTATAACATTTGAAATTGAAAGATGACAAGTCAAGATTAAATTCTTCAACTCATCACAGATTATGGCATTTATTGACACTCTGCCATAATCAACTGGAAAAAGTAAAAGTAGTGGCATTTAGACTTGCACACTTTCATGTTTTATTCATCTTTTTTCTTTTGGGGTATATTATTTTTTCTAATTCCTTTGATTTTTCTTTTAGGACTTATTACCCTCTTTTTTATTTTTGATATTTTTATTTTTTTTTACAAAATATGGAAAAATAACTTGTATATAGAAAAATTTGTACATATTTACAAGACTACCATCAGTCAAGTCAAAATTATGAATCCTATATTTATAGGTTACTAATAGGAGAAATACCATATTTATAAAAAAAGTATGATAATAAATAAATATGATGATGATGATGCTTAAAATCCATTAAGACCAATGTTGTCTATGGGACATTAAGAGAGGAGATAGAATCTAAGTTTGATTCCTCAAAATCTTGTTTTTATGGTCAAAGAGAAGGAAAATAAGTGTTCCAAGATTGCTATAGGTGGGTTGGCTTAATAGGTCAAGAAGATTGAAAGTGTGGCAGATGGTAGGGAATTGAGAGCAAATGTGAGTAAGACTCGAGACGTCTAAAAGGAAGAGATTTTTATCTTCCACATACTTAGAATAGAAAATCTACCATATTCTATCATTCTAATGGGTCTTGGGAATAGACCACAGTCCCGTCTCACTCTGAAGCTCATGGGAATTAGTTCTTATCTTAGCGATGTTCATTTTTTCTTATTTCTCTACAACACATGGTGATAATTATGATTATGAAAGGTGGGGTTGATGAGTCCCTTTTAGCATTTTAGCTTCCTTTTACCCTTGAGCTTCTAATACTCCCACAACTTGTCCTTAAACTTGGAGGTAATAGTAATTTTGATATCATATGTCTTGGGAATAGACCACAGTCCCGTCTCACTCTGAAGCTCATGGGAATTAGTTCTTATCTTAGCGATGTTCATTTTTTCTTATTTCTCTACAACACATGGTGATAATTATGATTATGAAAGGTGGGGTTGATGAGTCCCTTTTAGCATTTTAGCTTCCTTTTACCCTTGAGCTTCTAATACTCCCACAACTTGTCCTTAAACTTGGAGGTAATAGTAATTTTGATATCATATTTTCTTCCCATACTGAGCTCCTCCTTAATTCCCCAATGGTTGAGCGAGGACTCGGCATCCTTATGCCAGCCCCCCTTGACGGGAATGTGTGGTATAAAACGGTATGCTAAATAAAAAAAAATATATCAAATATTATTTAAAAAAAACATGTAATTATATACCAAGCCTATGAGCTAAATACCAAGGTAAATTAATAAAAATATAAATAAAGGAGAGCTATGGTAAACACATAAAATTTATTTTCATATTTACTCCATAATCCACTTTATATTTACAAACTATCAACTAAAATAAGTTATATTTTGGTGGGACTATGCGCCAAATGCTATGGGCAAAATTATTATTAATACCATGCAAAAAAAATCGTTAACCCTAATATTTATATTAAAGAATTTTTATTATTATTATTATTAATATATTATAATATTAATATTATTAAATTTAATAACTTATGATTAATACAATATTAAATTTGTTATATTATAATATATATTAATATATCATGATATGTATTAACTATAGATATATATGGGAGGGAAGAATAAAGGCATAGAGTGATAAAGGTGGAGAGATTGGCGGAGTGACAAGGGAGAGATGGAGATAAAGTGAAGGATAGGGGAGAGGAGTGAGAGAGATAAGGGTAAGAGAGAGAGAGGTAGACAAAAAGATGGAAGTGGGAGAGAGAGAAGGATAGGGGGAGGGAGATAGTGATAGGAATGGAGAGAGAGAGAGAGAGAGAGAGAGAGATATGGTGGAAGACAAAGGGAGGTAGGAGATAAAAATATAAATAAACTAGAGGCATGATAAATAAATAAAACCTCTTTTTATATTTACTCCAAAAAACTCTTTGTATTTACAAAAACCATGGGACAAATAACATGGGTCAAATACCATATCTATAAAAGAGGTGTGGTAAGCAAATAAAAATATATCAAATAGGATTAGACATCAACATCTAATTATATACCAAGCCTACTCGCTAAATAATATGGTAAATAAAAGAGGTATGGTAAACAAATAAAAATATTTTCATATTTACTCCATAATCTGCTTTTTATTTACTAACACTCAAAAAAGTGGTTTTATTTAGGTGAAGCATATGAGTGAAATATCATGGACCAAATTATTATTAATACCATGCAAAAAAAATTATTAACCCTAATATTAATATTAAAAGATTATTAGTATTATTATTAAATCTAGTATTCATATTAATATAGTATAATATTAATATTATTAAATTTAATAATTTTGGATTAATATATTGTTAAATTTTTTATATTATAATATATATTAATATATCATGATATATATTAACTCTAGATATATATGGGAGGGAAGAAGAAAGACATAGACAGAAAGAGGTGAAGAGATACAAGGAGTGACAAAGGAGATATGGAGATAAAATGGAGAGGGAAGAGGAGGAATGAAGAGAGAGAGAGAGAAAGGTAGAGAATGGTAAGATATGGATAGGGAGACACAAATATGGTGGGGGAGAGAGAGAAAGATAGGGGGAGGGAGATAGTGAGAGGATTGGAGGGAGTAGAGAGAGAGAGAGAAAGAGAGAGAGGGAGAGGAGTGAGAGCAGTAGATAAGGGTAAGAGAGGGATAGGGAGACACAAATATGGAGGGGGAGGGGGGGGGAGAGAGAGAGAGAGAGATGGAAAAATAGAGATTAAGGTAGGATGAAAGGGAGTGAGAGGAAGGAAGAGAGAGAGTACAAGTGATGGAGGGATTGACATATGGAGTTAGAGGGGGAGAGAGGGAGGGAAGAAGGAATACATAGAGAGTGAGAAATGGAGAGAGAGAGGGAGTGAGAAGGGAGAGATGGAGAGAAAGTGTGTATGTTTAGGGGTGAGATAAAGAGACAAAGAAGGAGAGTTGTAGAGAAGGGGGAAGAGAAGGAGATATAAGGAGAAAGGAAGGGATATAGTAACACACACACACACACACACACACACATACACAGAGAGAGAGAGAGAGAGAGAGAGAGATGGGGGAATGACAGATCGGATTGGAGGGCAAAGAGAGAGAGAGGGAGAGAGAGAGAGAGAGAGAGAGAGATAGGAATGGAGGGAAGAGAGAGAGAGGGAGAGAGAGAGAGAGAGAGAGAGAGAGAGAGATGGGGGAAGGGATAGGATTGGAGGGAAAAGAGAGTGAGATAGGATTGGAGGGAAGAGAGAGAGAGAGATAGAGAGAGAGAGATGGGGGGAGAGAGAGGGATGTAGGAGAGAAAGGGAGAGAGGGGAAGGATGAGAGAGAGGAGTAGATACATGGTGGAAGAGAGACTATTGGAGGGAAAATAATGAGAGAGAGAGAGAGAGACATGGGGGAATAGAGACGGGGGTAGGAGATAAGAGGAGAGAGGGGAATGACAAGAGAGAGGAGGAGAGAGGGAGGGAGAAAGGAGGAGAGAGGGATGGATAGAGATATGGAGTTGGAGGGGGAGTGAGTGGGGAAGAATAAAAACATAGAGAATGAGAAGTGTAGATAGAGAAGGAGAAGGGAGACATGGAGAGAGAATGTGCATGTTTGGGGGTGAGATAAATATAAAAATAAGAAGATATGGAGAGAAGGGGGGAGTTCAGGAAAGAGAATAAGAGAGGGAGGGATATAGTAACACAGTTGTGTGGCAAAGAGAGATAAAGAAAAGGATGGTAGAGAAAATGAGAGAGAGGAAAAAAGAGAGAAGATTTGAGAGAGTGGAGAGAGGGAGGGAAAGAAAGATGGAGTTGGAGGGGGAGAGAGAGGGAGGTAAGAAGAAATAAATAGAGCGAGAAATTTTAATAGAGAGATAGAGGGAGTGATAAGGAATATGGAGAGAGAGGGAGAGAGAAAAAAAATAGGAAAGAGAGATAGAAGCAGGGGAGAGGGATTGAAGAAGAAGATACAGATATATATGGAAGGTGAAGAGAGGTAAGAAGAGAGAGATGGAGAGAGGGAGGGAGGGAAAGAGAGATTTATAGATATGGAGTGACAGAGCATGTGTGTTTTGGGGGGGAGAGATAGAGACAAATAAGTAGAGATGGAGGGAGATATAGATATAGATGGAGGAAGGAGAGAGGGAAGAAGATTTCTTACACTAGATGAATTTATTTTAGTGTATATTGTGATTTATAATCCTATTTTGTTTCTTACACTAGATGCATTTATTTTATTGTCGATATGGATTTATAATGATATTTTATTTCTTGCACTAGATTCAATGATTTCAATGTAGATGGTTTCTAATCCTATTTTATTTCTTGCAAAAAATTCCTTTATTTCAGTGTAGATGGTGATTTCTAATCCTATTTGATTGCTTTCACAAGATGCATTGATTTCAATGTAGATGCTGATTTCTAATTATATTTGATTTCTTGCAATAGATGCATTGATTTCATTGCACATGCTGATTTCTAATTATATTTGATTGCTTGCACAAGATGTATTGATTTTAATGTAGATGATTTCTAATCCTATTTGATTTCTTTCACTAAATGCATTGATTTCAGTGTAGATGGTGATTTCTAATCCTATTTGATTTCTTGCACTAAATGTGTTGATTTTAGTGTAGATGGTGATTTATAATCCTATTTGATTGGTTGCACTAAATTCGTTGATTTTAGTGTAGATCTTGGTTTCTAATCTTATTTTAATTCTTAAATTAGATGCATTGATTTCAGTGTAGAAGTTGTTTTCTAATCTTATATGGTTGCTTGCATTAGATGAATTGATTTCAATGTACATGTTGATATTTTTTTTGATGTAATTGGATATATGATGGTACATTAATTTTAAACTAATTGGACTAATAATGTGTATTGATTTCATTGTAAGCACAAAAAAGTGTTAACATCATACATTGATTTTTGTGTTATAGGAATTAAACCTATTAATATTGAGAGAAAGAGAGACAAGGTATGATGTTTACTACAACATTTCGAGCTAAATATTTAAATGGTTTACCATTTTAACTGTATTTTTAGTATAATCGATATAAAAATATGATAAAACTAAGAAGGGTTACAATATGAATAGTAGAAAAAAATAGTTTGAGTTTGATCACAATGAAGACTATTTTCAATCAAATACATTCTTATTACTTACATTTTATATCATTCAACACCATTATTATCACTTTGCATTCAAAATTTGTATTCAATCATTTTGAATCAATAAATTTATTATAAATATTTATCGTCTCAACAAACTAAGGTAACTAAGAAAATTTAGAATTAAAATGACCAGGCTAATCTGAGACATGTTTAGCATATTTAAAATTATTATATTAATATTATATATATACATATTATTGATAAAATTAATCATATATTCAATATATTTTACTTGGATGCACACAATTGAAAACCAGGTTAGATCCATCTTAACTATAGATCTATCCACCCAGAGTGATGAAATCTCTTGAGGTGCAAACCTTTCCTCAAATTTTTCACTCAAAAAATAGGTTTTCACCTGGAGATATTTGATTTGTATCGGCTTGATAGATGCAGAGTTTATATGGATCTAGGTTGGTTTATCCTAGCAATGGACATTTATAAATGTGAATGAAATAGTATATTTCAAATAAATAAATTGCATGAATATAATGCTTATAAGATTGTTTATTTGTTTTTATAATTAAAATTTATACATTTCAAAGAATTTGATTATGAATTTCATTTAAAATAGAAACATATTAATGTCCCAAGTAATCAAGCGATATAAAATATTGCAATTATATCCAAAACACTAATTGGAAATGTGATTTTTCTTCCTAGTCCTTGTCGCTTACTTTAAATGTAGCTTTCTTATGACTGTAGAAATTAAAATCCTTATCCATTTCCTTGAAATTATTATTCTAAGGATGGAGTGAGAGATTTTGTGGTGGAAACATTATAGAGAACATCTCATTTATTAAATTTTAGTTTGGTACCATATGTGGACTTGAGGACAAGGTTCTTGTATAAAAGGTAGAGTAAATTATAGTGGACCCTTTTCAGTAGTATGTGGAGGATTGGGTGGACCAAGTTGTTGATGCTACTACCAAAGTCTCTGATGTACATCAATTTTTCTTTAAAATTAATTCTCATGTTAACTACCTCTGGACTTATGACATTACAATTGATAAAATTAAATCCTACAACTACTCAAATTAATCCACAAGAATTTTTGAATTCTATTTGCTCAATTAATGACACATGCTCAGATTTTGTTCATGTAGGACCTTACATGGAAATTAAAAGTTGATTAATTTCATAACCCCATATTACTATGTTTTTTCCATCCCATGGAACTTTCGACCCTTCCATACCAAAACTGAAATCGGTGTATATATGGATCTCATATTCCTAATATCCATTAATCATGTTAAAACATAAATACCTCCAAACTATCAGATCTAGATTTTGAAATTATAATTTTTGCATCTTCAAGCCTCATATTATTTTGAATTTTTTTGCAATGATGTACTAAGAGTATGAACACTACATGTAAATTTTTATGCTTATCATACTTCGAATACAATTTCCTTTGATTTTGACTAGATCTTCTATATTCAACAATATAAAATTAACCACATGAGAAAATATAAAAATATATACATTGTACTACTAACATTAATATATATATATATATATGTGGAGTGTACAATAGTAGTTAATGATCCAGTACATTGAAGTTAGTTTTTGCCATTATATCTGTCTGAGTTTGGGTCTAGTTTTATTTGGTTCCCCTATACTATTGGTTTCCTACAATTTTAAAGCTCATAAGAGATTATTTGGGTAGATTAATAAAAATTTAAGGAGCAAAATTATAAGGCAGGTATCCAACATATGAAAAAATCTGTGTAAAAATGATTGTCTCTAGAGCCCTACCTGAGGTAGTCAAGCTAGAGTTCCATGATGAATTTTTGTTACAACTGGTGGACTATGAAAAAATCCATTTCAGATGCCAGAGGTGCCATAAGCATGGGCACTTGATAAATGAATTCACACTAAGAAAATTTGAAGAGCAGAGCAAAGAGATAGACCAAATATATGCACAGGAATTTGTGAGACCCACTCGAAGGGGAAGACCTAATAGAAGACAACAACAATGAAATCAGGGGAAGAAAGCTTAGAGAAATATTTTTAAAATTCTAGCCAAGGAAAAACCGAGAGGAACAAGGGGGGAGAGAAGATGAAAGTGGTAATATATAATAAAGTAGAGATGAATAAATGGGAAAGTTGATTGGGGACTATGAGCAGCAAGGAGATGTCCCATATCTATCAAAATATTTTGAGGGAGACGTGGAAATGACCCCAAGCAATGTAGCAATAGAGGATCTGGAATTGCAGAAGATAATTTATAGGGAAGGAATCAACCTCCACGATTTGGTGGAATAGGCAAAGAAACAACGAATAAAATAAATCAATGCATATCAAATGAACATCATAGAATTTTTATACTTGATGAGAGAAGAGATGAGGTTATGAGGGCATTAAACACCACATCTAGGAAAAGAAGGAGGATCTCTAAAGGGGTCTAAGCTAGGTGTCAAATAAATGAAATCTCATATGATGTTGGCGCCTCTACAGATACAATAAAAGAGGGAGAAATATGAACAGTTTCACCTCTAATTAGTTGGGAGTTATGTTAATAAAATCAGGTAAGATGAGAGCTCTAGGCTCGCCCTCCTTAGAACATATCTAAATCATGAAATTTTTATCTTCTAATATCATAGGAATTATTTTCCATAGGAAAAAATACTATTAAATAAAAGGATTAAAATGGAAAAATTTGATATCTTTTTTATACAAGAATTGAAATGCTCAATAGGGAAAATAAATGAGTTAAGTAGGAAACTAGGAATAAGGTATGACTCAGTGGAGGTGGAAGTGCAGGGCTCAGTTGGGGATTTGGCCATTTGTTGGAACCCCAAATCATTGATCCTTATGGATTCTGAAGCCAATAGATCATCATACATATCTGTAGAAAAGTAGATTATAGGAACCCCTAACACAGTGGTTTTCACTAATGTGTATGGGCCTCAAAGACTTGAGGAGAAGATCAAGTTGCTGCAATATCTAAGAAAAATAAAGAATAGGGAAGGGAACCTCCCCTAGCTGGTGGGGGGATATTTCAAGTTTTTAAATTCTCTATCACATAAAAAAGGTGTCCAAAGAATAATAGATAGAGATTCTGAAGAATTTAAAGAATTCATTGAGGAGACCAAACTTATTGATATGGAAAGTACGAATGGATTCTTTACTTGGAGTAATAAGTGAAGATGGTAGCATCAAGTGGTGTCCAAGCTTGGGAGGTTTTTAATATCAGAATATTTACTGATGACACAAGTATATGTGACAGAAAATATCCTTCCCTGTGGGGGATTTGACCATTAGTCAATTCTATTAATGATGCAATTAGCATGAAGTCCCAAAAATACCTCTTTTCTATTTGATGCATTCTAGTTAGAGAACTCTAACTTCACAGAGAATATCAAAACATGGTGGAAGGAAAAGATCCTAGTCATAGGCTCAAATATGTGCGCCCTATGAGCTAGGTTAAGACACACTAAGGTGAAACAAAAGTAGAGGAAAATATCATTAGAGGAAATTTTAGCCTAAAAGTGTCGATGAAATTTCATGTAATTTCCATGTCAAAATATGTAAACCAATAAAAATGATTTAAATTTAAAAATAGGAACATGTAAATATTTTGGAGGGAGAGAAGAAAAACTACTTTTTATTTAATTTAATTTTTGACTTATCTCCCAATAGTTTTACTCAAATTTCAAGTGTAGACACTTGTTGGATGCAAAATTAAATTCCACATCCACCCAATACCCATTACGCATACTTTTGAGAAGACCCACCTTGATAAAAATTGTAAATACCTTAAAAAATCTTTTTTCAACAAGTTTTTTAATGTATATGCAAATTTGATCAATGTGGGTTTTCTCAAAAGTATGAATAATGGGTACTCATTGGATGCGGAATTTAATTCTGCATCTAATGAGTGTCTAAATGTGATATTTTAGTAAACCAAGAAGGAGATAAGGCAAAAATACAATTAAAAAAAGTAGTTTTTTTCTTTTACCTCCAAAATTCATAACTCTTATTTTATTATTTTTACTATTATTTGTTATGTTTCCTTAGGAGACCACTTTTAGGATGAAATTTCCTCTAATTGAAATTTTGAAACAAATTTCAGGAGAAAAAATAACTAGAACAGAGAATGGAAACATTACAACAATGATTGATCTTATATGGGTACTCAGCGGGGAGAAAAGAAGAGGAAATGGAATTACAAAAGTAGTGGGAGGATAGATGTAAACAAGATGAAATCCTCTAGAGGAGGAAATATTGAGTGCTATGGCTCACACAGTGGGCAAAAAACACAAAAAAATTTCACTGATCAATAATTGAGCACAAGAACTCCAACAAAATCCTGGAATAAAGGACGAAAGAGGGAAAACCTTTGAGGCTCACCAAGAGATTGAGGAGGTCCTTGTACAACAATTTAAAAATATAGCTAAAGAGCCCCACATGGAGAAAGGGGAAGACATTAAAAGGATTGTGAGGCATATCCCAGAGGTGCTCACTAAGGCACACAACAAAAATGTAAAAATCCAATCTCTATTGAGGAAGTGGCTTTGGAAGTGAATGAAATTGTGAATGGCAAAGTTCGTGGGCTAAATGGATTAACTATATACTTCTTAGAATACTATTGAAAAACTGCAAAAAATAATATATTTGAGGTGTTGGTTGAATCCCAAGAATTAGATTCCAGGCCTATAGCATTGTGCAACATTCTCTATAAAATCATATCCAAAGTAGCTACTAATAGGATGAAAAAAATTATTCCATATTTGATCTCGGAGTAACAATCATGCTATGTGGAGGGAAGACAGATCTTGGAAAAAATAATCCTAGTGCATGAAGTGGCTCACTCATTGAAGACCCAAAAAAAATTGGTATGATAATGATGTTAGAATTATCTAAGGCTTATGATGATATCAACTGGGAATATATGGAAGCGATGTTACAATAATTTTCCTTTCATGAGCACTTAATTAAATAGATCATGGAAATGGTCTCATCACCTAGTTTTTCTCTTCTTCTTAGTGGAGTCCCATCAACACGTTTCTTCTAGTCCAGAGGAATTTGGAAAAGGGGCCAATTATCTCCATTACCATTTATTTTAATGGTGGAAGGAATCAGAAGAGTGATAGGAGTGTCTAATATAGAAGGGGATACTACAGATCTAAATTTGCATGATAATGCTTAGACGACCACTCACCAAAAATTTAGGGATGCACCATGCTTCATGGTGTTCCTACGGTTAAGGAGGCCCACAATTTGAAAACCATTCTCGAAACCTTCATGAAGGTGTCAGTTGTTTTATTTTAAGAAAAAATCCCTTGGTTGTGGTAAGGAATCAGTGCTTAAGAGATTTATATAGGTATGTCACATAAATATTATATCAAATGGTCTTTGTTTTATCACCTTTAGAGATTTATTACTAAACCCTCAAGAATCAGATGAAATAAATGCTTCACAATGCCATTATTTGCTGATATTAAATGGAGTAATAAGAAGAACATGAAGGAACGAATCCCAAACTGATATGCTAATAAACATAATCTATCACTTTTAACTTCAGAAGAATTTTAAGACAATGGAATAGTTCAAATGAAGGAGTGCTCATTAAGGATATTTAACTCTTATTCACATATGTAAAAAGAGACCTGCGGCTTCATTACTTCATTACTTCATTTTATTAATAGAAATAAAATATAGAATGGAAACTGGAAAACATATCAATAACAACATATGCAAGAATATTGATCTTCACTCATTAATCATCTGAAAATTGAGTACAAAATTTGCAATAGTCCAAAGGTCCAAAACTCATAATCTTTTTCTCTCAATTCATTCTCTTTCAATACAATATAAAGTGGTTTGCAACTACTGAAACTACTCCTAACTACTCAAACTACTTGAAAATTCTTAAAGTACCTATATTATTGAAATGTATTATTACGATTACATTCTCTTCATAGAGATAAAATAATTCCTAAATCCTAATCTATTTTCTGAATATGAATTGGTCCCATCACTGTTGTATTTTCTTGATCTGATGACTTGTCTTTCTTTGAAGTTGAGGAATCCTTAGGTAAAACAGTCATCCAGGCTCTGCATTTCTTCCACACTTCAATTTTTGTCTTAGGTGAGTTAATCAGCCCGTGATACTTCACCGTAAAGGTAGTGATCCTGTTGAATGTTGGCCTCTCTGTAAGAAGGGTCTTTACCAGCTATAATAGCTGAAAATGCCTCTGAGGAAAGTTAATAATTGTTTCTCCTTTTAAAATATGGGTTTTATCATGAGTGTTATCCACCTTGCTTTTTTCTAATACAATTAGTGGTTCATAAGAGTCCCATGATAAAAGACTACCTCCAAGGCCCCAACATGATGGAAATCCTACCCTGGCTCTTTTGTCATAGAGATTGTCAAATTCTTTTAGTGCTTCCTTAATCTCTGTCAACTTCTTATCTATGGTCTTCTTGCAATCAATTTGTTAATGTTGTGAAACCAAGTCCAAAGAGAGAAGAAAAAAGATATCAATGCCTTAGAAATAAGCCACTTCAAGGGGGCAACCTCCAATACATTAAATGAATGAAAAATTCCTGGATGATTCAAATTAAAAAACCTCCTTTCTATATATGGGAGTCCATGGGGCCACAATGTAATCCTAGCCAACCTAACAATAATAATTTAAGGGCACAATAATAACAATATTGGGGTTACAAGGGTACAATAATAACAATAAGGGGGTTACACTAACAACAATAAAGGACTATACTAGTAATATAGGGACCTAACATACCCCTCTCGTTCAAAAAAGTGTTGTCCTGAATGCTTGAGTAGCTTTGGGTGCTTCCGTATAAAATTCGCATCCTCCCATGTAGAATCTTTAGTGGGTAAGTTCTTCCACTTGATCAGATACTTTGAAATTGATCGATTCCGTAGCTGTCGAGTTCTTGTTTCTGTGACCGCTTCAGGTTCCAATATTATATTTCCTTCCTCATCAATTTCTCACAATATTATTTGAACTGGAATATTTTCACCTATAACCTTCTTTAAGCATGAAACATGGAAAATTGGATGCACTTGTGAAGAAGCAGGAAGCTCCAATTTGTATGCCATAGTACCAATATTTTGCAACAACTTGTAAGGACCATTGTACTTTGGTGAGAGGGACATTTTTTTTATGGTTGTAGCCGTAAAAAAACCTAGTCTCCTACATCAAAACTTCTCTCATTGTGATGTTGATCTACCTATTGTTTCATTCGATTTTGTGCCAAATTCAAGTTGTCCTTTTAGAGTTTTAGAACTTCTTGTTGATGCTTGATGTTATCTTCCACTACTTGAACCTTAGAATTTTCTCATAAATATGATGTGATGGATGGTGGTTGATATCCATAAAGTGCCATAAATGGCGTAATTTTTGCTGCAGCATGGAAGGAAGTGTTATACCACCATTCCGCTAGAGGTAACCACTTGACCCATTGTGTTTGTTTATCAGATACAAAAAAATGAAGATATCCTTCCAAACATTTATTTACTATCGTAGTTTGACCATCAGATTGAGGATGATAAGATGAGATATGAGCTAATTGAGTACCCAAATAAGAAAATAACTTCGTCCAAAAATTTCCAGTAAAAATGGGATCTCTGTCACTCACAAAAACCCTTGGGTTTCCATGTAGCTTTTGAATTTTGTCCATAAATGTAGTAGAAACTGTACTTTCTTTAAATGGATGAGATAATGCACAAAAGTGTGCATACTTGGTAAGTATATCAACTACCACCATGATTACACTCTTTCCTTCAGACTTAGGTAAACCTGTGATAAAATCCATTGAAATATCCTCCAAACATTGACTTTGAATGGATAAAGGTTGTAGAAGACCCAAGGTCTTAATTGTTTCAACTTTATTTTGCTGGAAAACCAAACATTCCGCCACAAAATTTTGAATATCAGATTTAAGGCCATCCCAAAAAAAATTCTTTCTTCACCCTGTGGTAAGTTTTTAAAAAATCCTGAGTGTCCTCCTAAAGGATAAGTGTGCAATTCCAAAATAATCTTTTGTTTTAGTTCGGAATTCTTACAAATATATAAGCGATCTTTGTACCATAAGGAATCATTTTTCCAGCTAAATGTGTAAGATGTACTAGGATCTTGCTAAAAAATTTGAATGAGTGTCCACACATCTTTGTTCTTCTTCCATTCATCTCTTGCTTTGGTTATCCAATCTGGTTGAATAATAGAAATGGCACAAAGCAATGCTTCCACCTCTTCATTCTTTCTTGAGAGTGCATCTGCAACAACATTTAGCTTCCCTTTTTTGTATATTATTTCAAACTCATAACCCAACATCTTTCTTACCCATTTTTGCTGATCTTCTGAAGATACTCTTTGTTCCAAAAGGTGTTTAAGACTATCATGATCGGTTTTTACCTTGAAGTGTCTTCTGATTAGGTAAGTTCTCCATTTCTTTAGTGCATGTAGTATTGCTAACATTTCCTTCTCATAAATAGATTTCTATAAATACTTTCCTTTGATTGGATTACTTTCAAAAGCAATGGGTCTTCCTTCTTGCATTAAAACAACACCAATTCCATTTCTTGAGGCATCACATTCCACAATAAAGGTTTTTGTGAAGGCTGGCGTAGCTAAGACTAGTGCTAGGCACATTGCCTCTTTAAGATGTTCAAATGCCTTAGTTGCTTCAGGAGTCGATGAAAATGCATCTTTCTTAAATAATGTTGTTAGAGGTGTTGCTATTCTCCCATAATTTTTAACAAAATTTTGATAATACCCTGTTAACCTGAGAAATCCTCGCAACTGCTTTATGGTTGTTGGGACTTTCCATTCTTTAATGGCTTTAATTTTTTTAGGGTCTACCTTAACACCCTCGTGAAATACAATATGACCCAAATATTCCACCTCTTGTACTCCAAAGAAACATTTGGATGTTTATGCATATAATTGTTTCTCCTGCAATAGTTTGAGCACCCTATCAACATGTTGAACATGATCATTCCAAGACCTGCTGTAGATTAGTATATCATTAAAAAATACTAGCACAAATTGTCTAAGGAAGGGTTTGAAAATGGAATTAATCAACTCTTTAAATGTATAAGGTGCATTGGTAAGGCCACAAGGCATGACCAAAATTGAATATGACCCTCATGAGTTCAAAATGTTGTTTTCAGAATATCTTCAGTCTTCATTCTAATTTGATGATACCCTGAATGAAGATCCAATTTGGTAAAATAAATTTCTCCATGTAATTCATCCAATAATTCATAAATAAAAGGAATGGGAAATTTATCTTTAATGGTGAGCTTATTGAGCTCCCTATAATCCGAACACATGTGCCATGATCCATCCTTCTTGTGTACCAATACTACAGGAGCAGAGAAAGAACTTTGACTAGGTTGAATTATACCCACCTCTAACATTTCTGCAATCATATGTTCAATTTCGCTCTTTTGGAAATAAGGATATCTATAAGGCCCGATGTTTGGAGGAAAATTTCTTGGAATCAAATGAATAGCATGATCATGATCAAAAATAGGTGGAAGTCCTTTTGGAGTTTCAAAAACCTTGGAATGATTGTCCAAGACTTTTTGGAGATCTACAGAAATAGATGATTTTGATGTTGCAACTTCTAGTGAGCATAATTTTGAAATTATGCCTTGTTGTTATTTCTTTAGAAGGTTTTTCATGACATTAGAGCTTATTATATTTCCCATCTTCCCTACAATATCCTGTAATTCGACTTCCTTTCCTTCTGAAAAAAATTTCAAGAAAAGCTTTTGAAAATTAAAAGCTACCATCCCCAAAGATTGTAACCATTGTACTCCTAGCACAACATCAACACCTCCCATATGAATGGAAAGCATTGGACTATTAAATACATATTCCCCCATGGTTAGCTTGATATTATGGCATTTTTCAGAGAAATTTATAGTTCCTCCATTTGCAACCATCAATTGACATTCTGGTGCTGGGTATAGGAAACAATTCAATTCCTTGGCTACCTTACAATGAAAAAAACTACCTGAATCAATCAACACTATTACCTTTTTCTTCTTGATATGTCCTTCTATCTTGAGAGTTTGAGGAGTGTTAATTCCTGCCAATGCATTACATGATATGGTCGGACTCATTTCTTCCTCTTCTTGGGCTGGTTCTTGGTGTATATCCTCTTCTTGTTCATATTCTTCTTCCTCTTCACAATATATGTAAAATAATTTCTTCTCAGCACACTTATGAACTTTAGTGTATTTTCTATCACAACTGTAGAAAATCCCTTTTGCTATTTTTTCTTCCAATTGTTGTGGTGTCAACCTTGTAGGTTGTGGAAATCTAGGAGTAGAAACACTTCCCTCTTTATAGAAGTGAGTGGTAGGATTCCTAGTTGCCATAGTTTTACATTCATTTTTTATTGTCAACCTGAATGCCTTCTCCAATGAATCAGGTTCCAAAATGCGAACTTCATGTTGGATGTTATCCTTTAAAGTACCTATAAAAATATCAATCCTGTGTTCCTCTGGAATATCAGTTACCCTTATATTCAATTTTTGGAAGTCCTCAATGTGATCCCCTATTAAACCCTTTTGTTTGAGATTTATCAATTGGCTAAGGAAGGTGTTTCTCTTTGTATCCTCATAATGTGTTATCATTCCCTCCGTAAAAATTTACCAAGTGACAATTTTTTTACGAGAGCAAAGCCATCGATACCATACAAATGTATTTTCTTCTAAATGTAAAGTTGCAATGCATACCTTTTGTGTGTTTTGCATATTATGGAGATCCAAATATTGCTCCATCTGTAGTATCCATGTTACAGGATCCTTTCCATAAAACTTCCTCATATCCATTTTTGGAATATGGTGGTTCTTCCTGCCAACATTAGATTTTATGAAATCACGATTAACATTTATTTTATTCTCATTATGAGCTTCCTCTACTATATTTTCACCATTAGGAAACATTTCTTGTATCAACTTTGTCAAACCTTCCATGTCTTATTTTAGACCATTCTTCCTGTTTTCCATTTTCTCATCGATCTTAGCTTCCATGTCATCCATCTTAGATTCCATGCTAGCTTCCATGCCATCTATCTTAGATTACATGCCATTCTTCAAACCATCCATCTTAGATTCCATTCCTTTCTTCAAACCATCCATCTTAGTTTCCACACCTTTCTTCAAAACTTGCATGTGATTTTTTGTTGCTCTTTGCGAGAGAAATTTTTTTTGCACTTTCTCTTCTAATTTTGATATGTCATGTTGCCATTCTTGATCTTCATGATTCATAGTAGAGATTTCTAAAGGCTTAACGGGTGTTGAATTATTTTTAGGGTCCATTTTATAATCCAATACTGATATCTATTCTACAGTATTCCCTTGGAATCAATTCAACCTGATTCTTCAAACAAGACTTATGCAATTTGGAAAACAAATACACATCTTTTACTTTCTTTTGAGGAGCTCTATATTGAAATTGAATTATCTCTATAACTGCAGATCCTCAATATATGAAATTCAGCACTATAGTAGCCCTCTGAAGCTTCTTTCAAATGCCATAGGTCTGATCTGATTTGGATTCTTCAAGGAAAATTTATGTCCAATATCCCACAATGACCCAATTTTGGATTGGTTCAGTATAGAAACCTTGTATTACTTAACACGTCTCATTGTTTCCTCCTTTAGCTCTGAAATTGATAGACCGAAAACTAAAATCCGTGTACTTGTGGCCACTTTTTATAGCATTCCAATCCGATACTCAGAGAGAGAGATATGAATATTTTCCCACGATCACCTCTTTGAGATGAAATTGAGAAGCCTCAAAAAGCCCTAACTTCCACAAATCATATCTCCAAAAATATTGCGAACCAATATCTGAAATTTTGCAAAGATGTTCTTCAAGATTGTGGCTTCATGCTCTAAAAATTTCAGCTTCTGAAACTTCCCAAAAAAAAAATTTATTACGAAAATATCACGATGACCTGTTTAGGTTAAATTCAGGAGCCTGCGAAATGACCTAACTTTCACAGATCATATCTCTGAAAATATTACGAACCAAGCTCTGAAATTTTGTGACAATTTTCCTCAATATTTTTGCTTCTCACTCTAGAAATCTTAGATTCTGACCCTTCGTAGAAAAAAGGTTATATCAAAAATGCCACGATGACCTGTTTGGACAAGTGAATCCCTAGAATCTCAAAGCTCTGATACCAAATGTTGTGAAACCAACTCCAAAAAAAGAAGAAAAAAGATATCAACGCCTTAGAAATAAGCTACTTCGAGGGGGGAACCTCCAATACATTACATGAATAAACAATTCTTGGATGATTCAAATTACAAAACCTCCTTTCTATATATAGGATTCCATGGGGCCACAATGTAATCCTAGCTGACCTAACAATAATAATTTAAGGGAATAATAATAATAATAATATGGGGTTTACAAGGGTACAATATTAACAATAACGAGGTTACACTAACAACAATAAGGGACTATACTAGTAATATAGGGACCTAACAGTTAATCTGTACAACATATAGGATCCTACATTTAATCTCATTTTCCTATAGCTATTGATCAGTCTTCAAATCAATGAAATCAATAAATTTCTCTACGCAAATAGCTCTGTTAATAGTCTTTTGCTTTTCTGTCATAACCCACTCCTCAAAATATCTGATAATGCTTCTTTCTTCTGATACAGTAGTCAAATATCCCCAAGATTCTTTCATCTCTTCAAAGATACCATTCTCGATGATGTCCTTAGCCTGTATCAAAGATATATTTCCCTTGATTTTTTCCTTTAGACTTTTAATCTTAGCATCAACGATTTGGCAATTTGTCTTGTATTTATTAATTTCCCCATCTTTGGCTTGCATTATCTTTGTTATTGTCTCCAAATCATTTTGTGCCCTTTTGAGATCTCTCTCTGTCATATTTAGTTCAGTATTCAATTGAGATATCTGTGATGCTAGATCATCATTTCCAAATGGAAAAATAATAGTGAAAGAATGAGAATCAAACTGATTTTGTAATGACGACATAGTTTCCTTAAACTTGGTAATTTTTCTTCTTTCTGCAAGAGTTTTTGAAGAAGGTTCTATTTCTCACTTTCCACTTCTACCACCTCTGCTACCATAGAATTCTCTCTTGTAGGTATCTTCAGCTTTTTCTTTAGCACAATAATATTTGATTCTGCACTTTGTAGCAACTTCTTCCCAAGAGACCATTTGGATCTACTCCAATATTTACAATTACCTTTTCAAGTTCTTCATTTCGTGTTGTCAAATCCCTGGAGTTTCTTTCTCCAATTTCAGTTGCTTGATGACCTTCCCTAGCATGTTTTCAGCCTAAAGAGCCATTGCATTAGTTTTGGTCAAATCATTCACTATCAATTGAAGTGTTTGCATATGTGAATTTATTTTATCAAGCAAAAGGAATTTTTCTTACATCAACAGTTAAAATTACAGTATTTAAATTATTTTATGACCCTATAGTAATATTACAAGGGTGAGAAAGAGAAATATTAAATAGATCTTTTTCAAGATCCATGGCAGTCAGCAATCATGTTTGATCTATAGTTATTTTATATTCAACTTGTGCCTCCATGATAGCCTTCATCTTTTGATTTATTTCAGAAATCTAAGCAAATACTTGTTTAATCAAGGATACTTTCTCCAGAGCATCTCCATGTCTTATTGGTGAGGCTGGGACAATTTTCTCGTCTCCTAGTTGAAGTGAGAAACCAGGTTGAGCACCTGCTAAGTCTTCATTGAACTTTGTTCTCTTTTTGGCTCTCTCCTCTTCATCTTTTGAATCAACAACTGCTTCTTTACTCCTCTTGCTAGATTTATCAAATATGACAAGAGTTTGTATATTTGAGCCAAAATAACTTGCAAAAACCTTATTTTCTTGCTTCTCTATGTCAGGTCGGCTTTCATGAACAAATGTTGAATAACCATTTTCAATTATCCTATTTTAAATCACTTTATGGGGGTCATAAGCCCACTTATCTCCTAACATCAAGTGCATTCCATCTAACATCATATTGACTTCATTAGCTCATTGTCTCATGTTGACTATAAATGGACCCACAGACATAGGTAGCTTAAACATATGACCGTTTTTCATAGGTTCAAAATGTATTTGGTCAACATTGAAACTATGCCTAATGAAATATAAAGAAAATAATATCATAGGCACAAATATAGGAAGCTTATATGGTTCTACCCCAGCCCCATAAAGTCTTATTTTTGAATAATCTTCAAAAACATACCAATATCCAAACTTACAATTTGTTCCCAACTGCAGTATCTCTTGAGCCTTTGGCATGAAGCGTGGGGGAGAAACCCCATTCAGAATTGTATATGCAGTAGACATAAAATTATTTTCAAAATCAAACAAACCCTCCTCATTATGTTCTTGTCTTTCTACATTAGTCCAAAACACTACTAACTACCGCTTTTTATTTACATCCATGATATCCAGCCCAAAATGCAAGAATTCTTCCACATTTTGATATAAAAAGAGGTAAATGATAAGAGAGGGGAACCTGAATCACCCAGTGAGTGATAAGCTCATGAGTTGAGTATTGTTAACTTCTTGCCAATATGAAGGAATATCCAGCACTACCCCTAGCTTCATCATCAATGCAAACATTCCCAGAATTGATTTATCAATTGTGGTGTCGTCCTCTTTGACCAATATATTTGAAATACACCTCAGCACCGGTCAAACTTCTGCGTCGAAAACTTCCATGGACAATTGTTTATTGTCAGGTAAAACCTGCTTCATATCTCGTTTCAGGAAAAAGAAAAACTGATTGAATTCTTGAACTGCAAAACTATCATAATGTGCTATCAATGAATCATCATTGAATTGGACATAGGATTCTGACTCTGGGTAACACATGGCTTGATGAATTAACAGGGATGATACATGTAAGACATTCTCTCCTAGACAATTCATTACAAATAATTTTCCTGTGTACATAACAAACACTAGCTAGTGCACAAACTCAGGATAAAGGTGTGTTCCTGGAATACATGCTGACAATACACCTGCTTTAGCCATGGCACAAAAATTGGACATGTTTTGTCATTCAGGCAGACCTGTTGATATAATTGGAGGTGATATAAAGAGCAGAAAGTGTCTCGGATAGCCCTCTCAGTGTCCATTTGAGGAATATGGTTGGATGAGCTGGAAATAGATGATCACTTTGCCATAATTCTTCTTAGGGTGGAAAACAATGACAAGGTGGAGAACAAAAATGAAAGACACAAGCACTATCAAATTGACAAGTACAGAGAAACAACAATAACCTTGTGAAAAGAGTGATGCAGGAATTTTGCTAGAAAGCAGATCCCGCATATAAGAACACAACTCCTTTAAGAAATCTGAAAATACTCAAAGTTTCTACAATATAATCATGGAAAAAATCTAACTTAATTAAACATGAAGGCGAAAAAGAGCCATACAAATCACTCCCTTAACTATATTAAAATTCTGTGGCCAAATATTACATTGGGCAGCCTCTTTGCTCTTTTCCCTTTAGACCACTCCTCAGTGACTCCACTCTCAACTATCTCAACTCTTCAAGTCTTCAAGTGTGTTTTCCTCACAAAAACCACTCATATTTACACATAAATAATGAATTTAATTCACTCCAAAAATCTCTCCACCTAATCCTCAACTAAATCTAATTTAAATACATTTTAGGTGTGGACTCAACTAATTCCCGTACATAGCATCCTTAGTCCCTAATCTTGCTACTTAATTCTATTTTATCTCATATCCTTTTAATTAATAAAAGAATATTTACAAAATCCTCACTTTTATAATTTATCTCCTATTTTATTATAAAATAACAAATTAATTAATAAAACAGTTAAAATATCACACCCCCCTTTATTACATATTTAAAAATGAAAATTGGCCTTGATGCTCGTGCATCAGACTCCCAAGGTTGAAATTAACCATGATCGCGTGATCATGTGTTCGGATCTGTGTATGCCTGGATCCCATATCTTGTGCTGTAACTTCCCACTTGTCGGTGCTTCTATCTGTTGTTCTTCTCCAGGTTTCCACACTTTATTCTGCATTGCCCCACTGGCTATGCTTTCACAATCTTTTGTTGTCTTTCTATTGTTGCTACTTCTTTTTTTTACTGCTACTGGCCTCTTCCAGGATACTTTCATCATCATCCGCCTCATCAGTTCAATTTATCTGTCTAATAGATTTTCTCTAGCATCTGCAATAAAACCTGTACTCACAAAACAATTGTATAATAAAAAACATAAGGCTTTGGTGCCCCTTCCGCTGCTGCTAACAACATTTCAGTATGCTGCTCTGAAATTCCCTTGTCCATTAGCACATCAGTATGCTGATTCAATTCCTTTGTGAGACTATCAGTTAGTCCCTCATCCAGATCATCTGTTTGAAAAATGTTTCCCTGTTCTATGTCTTTCAATAACTTTACCTGAAAATAGGTCCTCTGCTTTTCCAACTCTCTCCTTTGAGGATCTAATTTCAGATATAACTGAACAATCTCAATTGGAGTAGAACTCAAAAATTTTACAAAAAATTCCATACCTTCCTTTTCTATTTACCAATCATCAGATGGTCCTCCTTCCCCTGCTTCAATATTCTGCCAAATATTTCCATAAGACCCCTCTCTCTTCATTTCTTCCTAAGGTCTTGCTATCTCAGCATCATTCTGAACAGACTTCAGATTCAACTCTTCCTCTTTAAAAAAATTCAAAGTTTGTTCAACACCTTGTGATATACCTGTCATCACACACAAATCATTTGTCTTAAAAACATAAGACCTTGTGGTCTCACTGAATGCTTCAGTCGACATTTCTGAATCCTTCATGTGATTCAGTTCCTCTGTAGATTTCCCTTCTGTCTCATCATTGCTTCTATTCTCCCTCTGGAAATCTTCCTGAATTTTCCTGGTTTCAACATCATTACATTGTAAAATTTTGTCAGCAATCCCATTAAACAAATACACTTGTTTACCTCCTTGGAATTTTCCTTCAGCATTTCCACTTTGTTCCTGCTCCATAATAGCTCCGACTTGCTGTCTTACCTCAAACAGGAAGTCATTTGTAATTTCTTCCTGTTGTAACCAATCAACACATTCCTCTTCTGAAAGGAATTCTCTACTAGAATTTACCTCAAGAACTTCATTCTTCTTCGTGAGAATTCCATCAGAATGTTCACCGTCTTTCGCACATCCTGCAAACATACATGAACTGTGAGAAAAATTGCAAGGCTTCATAGCCTCATCTGTTTCTCTCGCCATCACCTCTTCAGATGCTTCTGAACTATCCCAATATTTCATGAGATCTTCCTCACTGATCTATTCACCAAAAATTTCACCATGTTCCGGGCCACAAATGGAAACATCCATTTCTAACTCAGCCTCTCTGAGTTCTTCACAACTCAACATCTGCTCGAGATTCCTCAACTCCTCCATCAACTGTATGTTTACATGCTTTTCTCTTCTTGTGTGCAGCTTCTGCCGCTTCACCTTCTTTCTCATGGTCCAACCATGTGTCTGGTTCCTCACATTTTCCTGTAATAACTCCATTAAAAATTCAAGGTGAATTTTTACCTCGGCCTTATCTCGCTCATACTCTTCATCAAATCTCCGAAAATGACTATCAACAGTCATTTTCCCTTCCTTTGTGAACTGCATCTGTTCACATGTGGACTTCATTTAATCCACTTCCCCACAATCCTTCGCAATTTTCATTCATCAAAATGCAACTCCTCCTCCTGCGTTTGGCTCCTCTTTGTCCTGGGATCAATCCGTGACAACCTCTTGCTACAATTTGCTGCAAACAACACCTTAGCATACATGTGTTTCTTGATAGTAACCCAAAGGGCTGAAAATCTACATTTACACTCTCAGATGCATATAAAAATTCATTTCAAATTAATGCCCCAATAAAATTTGGAATCTGGCAAACCCGCCAAACTCACAACACACACTTTCTTCAATTTTCCAAATAAGAATGTACCTCAATTTTCACAATCTAGGAAATCTCAATTTAACATGCGGAAGCTATATTTTAACCCAAACATTCAGCCCAAAAATTTAAAATCTCATGCTGAAGCTTCTTTCTACAAGTATTTGATTTGGAACCTTATAATAAACCCAACAATCAACTTCATATGCAGAAGCCACTTTATATTTGGAGCCATATTAATGAACCCATTCCATTCAAATAGAATAGCCTTCAATTTTGCATTAAAATCGAATTTGGATTAAAACACAAATGTGCTCTCACCTTATGAAATCCATATGCATGTATCAGACTTTGGATTAAAAACCCAAACCTTAACATAATACTATCCACCTGCGGCTTATCATTCACAACTTCTGATGGTTTTTGAAAACCATACTTCAATGCACAAGGTTCTTTTATGAAACCCAAAACTCAATCTAAAAAAAAAACTTCATGCAAAAGTTCAACTCTAATCAAGGTTATGAAACCATAACCCAACAATCTACCTTGCATGCAATCGAACCCAACTTCACTACAATCCTGATTTGAAACTTCATAAGACCCTCCAATATTTATGAACACCATTCCAAAAGTCTTATAAAGGAATTTTATTAAATCCCATTGGTTTATTTTAACCCCAGCATTTAAATATGCACTTCAAATAGCACCAACCCAACATCTATACAATCAATCCCATGCTTATTCTACATGTGAATGTTCCAATTCAGATATTTCAAACTAGTTTGATTTAGTGCCAATTAAAATTTTATACGCTTTTATTTAAGGAAATGTCAATGCTTTCCAATAATATTTGACCATGATTCAGTTCAAATTCCACCACAAAATGACCATCTTCCCATGCAAATTAACTTACCTCCATTCAAACAATCCACCCTTTGAGATTACACCTTCTTGATGTGATGGATTGGCTTCCACGATTACAGTCAAACTGATCTAATAATTCTCCCACGCATTGTTGCAAATGCCCAGTTCGATTTTTAATTTACTCAACACAAATTTTCCAGTGCTAAGAAAATAAGGATCGACCCTCTTCAACACTGCAAATCAATTATCCTTCGGTCCATTACCTAGTCTCTGTAATGCTCTCCACGCACCCCAATTTCTCAGATTTGAATCGCTTGCGTTTACTCCTTTTCCATTCCAACGCATTATAGTTCCTCTACACTCTCTAATTCAGTTCTTTCACTGAAGGGCCAATCGATCCTGATAATAAGTTCAATTACCATTTAGAATTAATGCTGCGTTCCAACAATCTTTGACCATACGCTGGTTTCAACTGAATTCTAGCTTGATTCTAGCCAGAAGTTCATCGCTCGACTCCAACACAATTTCCTCTGCGTCAATTCTTCTTCCACGCAGCTTCCGTATCAAAATTCATTCGTGCAGAAATCATATTAATTCACTCCATGTCACGTTTAAACTTCTACACAATACATCAGATATAATTTACACAAAGTTGACCACATACACACGCTTCATACCGAAAAGTGACTTGACACCAACAGTGGCTAAAAAATGAGCTGGATGTATTTTCTAGCACGGGCCCCATGCTATTCTTCAGTTGCTTCAATTAATTCAAACGCATTATATTTGATTATCACATTTACTGAATGCTTTCAACACCGGCTCAGTCCTTTCAACATGGTTTTTAAGAATGAAACACAGTTACAGTTAAACTCACGACGGAATCTTCTCCTGAGGGTGTTCCAAGCATACATAGAAGCTTGTTTTCTCTACACACATTCCAGATCCACATAATTCAAAGAATCAAAGACTATTACCATTCTCTCAAACACAGCTTCAGGTGATTTATTCACCGCTTCAACACAATCTATACTTGTTGAATGTCATCACTTCACCACAGACGTAGATCGACCTCTCCCATATACATGCAATGAGTGATGCTACCCTCAACGAGTTCTAAAATCTGTTTTTCTCCGCCTCGAATTCTCTGGGTTGGTTAGCTTCAGTGTTAACATCAATGCCTTCAATGAGCTCTTAGCTTTAGTTAGCTCTTCTTGGGATTCTCTGCATTCGACCAATCTACATGAGGTGTCACCAGTATATGCACTCTATCAATACGTTCAACGCCATTGATAAATTCCTCCAATTGCCATCAATTCCTGTGTCCACAACTTATACATATTTCATACACATATATATATGCAAATTCACAACAGGTATCTTCCCGCTCTGATACCAAAATGATGCAGGAATTCTGCTAGAAAGAAGATCCCGCGTATAAGAACACAACTCCTTTAATAACTCTGAAAATACTCAAAGTTTCTATAATATAATCATGGAAAACATCTAACTTAATTAAATATGAAGGTGAAAAAGAGCCATACAAATCACTCCCTTAACTATATTAAAATTCTGTGGCCAGATATTATATTGGGCGGCCTCTTGGCTCTTTTCCCTTTAAACCACTCCTCAGTCACTCCACTCTCAACTATCTCAAATCTTCAAGTCTTCAAGTGTGTTTTCCTCACAAAAACCACTCATATTTATACATAAATAATGAGTTTAATTCACTCCAAAAATCTCTCTACCTAATCCTCAACTAAATCTAATTTAAATACATTTTAGGTCTGGACTCAACTAAGTCTCATACATAGCATCCCTACTCCCTAATTTTTCTACTTAATTCTATTTTCTCTGATATCCTTTTAATTAATAAAATAATATTTACAAAATCCTCACTTTTATAATTTATCTCCTATTTTATTTAAAAATAACAAATTAATTAATAAAACAATTAAAATATCACACCCCCCTTTATTACATATTTAAAAATAAAAATTGGCCTTGATGCTTCTGCATCAAAGAGGAACCAATTTGAAGTAGGTGGCACGTGGTTTATGAATTAAATGTTGAGTTGACACGCCAAAAGACCATTAAACGATACAATGACATGGCTAATAGCTATCACCAACTAGCGGTTTACGTCATTGCGGGAGACCTCAAAGGTGCAAAGAGCTCGTTGGGGTCATGCCCCCACAGTTAATCCTAACCGCAGATCTTGATTGGCCCCACAATCAACGGGGTCAACTGCGGAGGCACCCTCCTCGTTAACCCATGTGTTGTATGTGCCCACGGGTTGCCGATTTTATCTCCTGCCCAACAAATATTCAGATCCTGCTCACAGACTTTCTCATTTATTAACTGAGATCTGGGACCCACCTTCATGAATATTTTAAATTTTTTGACTTTAAAGTCATAAAAAATATTACATCTTTATGCTAAAGTAAGAGAAACTTTGTGCTCTAACATACATTTTTATATTTTTCCATTTTTTCATATTTTTGAAAAAGTAGAATAAAAGACATTTCAAATGAACCACAACATCTTGTTCACCCGCGGTTAGTGTTTTTTGTCACAAAACAATAAGAACCGCAGATTAGTGTCTTCACTTCGAGCATGGAGTCAAATGTTGTTTGATGAAATATGAATAATAAGAAAGCCGAATATGTACAATATTGGACCATAAAATCTCAATGCTCGAAATAATGTTTGAGATACTTCCCATTCACAGGCAACTCCAGTGTTTCTCCATCAAGGTCCTCCAGCATGAATGTGTTATTTGATCTAGCCTCAAGAATATTGTATGGGCCATACCAGAGTGGATCAAATTTATCATGCTTTCCCCTCTCTTCTATTCTAGTATCCCATCTTAATACTAAATCTCTAGTTTGAAAAAGAATCTCTTTTGCTTTTCTATCAAAAATGGACTTCATCTTTTCTTGGTAGGTGATCAAATTTTCTTTGACTTTGTGCCTACTCTCACTTGATTCTATAACCTTGTCGAGCCTTCTTACCAACGCATTAGGCTCTTCTTGTGCTTCTTGAAGAAAAGAAATCACTGGTCTAGCCAACCGAGAAGGAAATAAAGCTTGAGTACCATAAACCAATTCATAAGGAGACTTAGCTGTAGATATTCTAGTAGTCACTCTTAATGCCCAAAGAGTAAATGTCAATTTTGAATCCCAATTTTTCTTACTTTCATTAATTGTCTTCTTCAAGATCTTAACCAATGTCTTGTTGAAATATTTAGCTAGCCCATTCCCTTGAGGATGATATGCTGTAGAATGAGATAGAATGACATTGTATTTTTGACAAAAATTAATGAATCTGACTGAATTGAATACCTAGGCATTTTCAGTTACAATCTTTATTGGACACCCAGACTTGTTGAAGATTTTTTCTTCCAGAAACTTCATTACTACCTGATCATTTTCCTTTCTGGTAGGTATTTCCTCCACCCACTTTTTTAAATAGTCAGTGGCAGTTAGAATCCACTTGAACCTCCCACTTGATGGTGGATTGATTTCCCCAATAAAATCTAATCCCCATTACCTAAAGGGTTCTTCAACAAACACTCGGAGCAGAGGTAGAGGAGCTAACCTTTTCTTTTTTGCAAATAGTTGACATTTCTGGCACCTTATAACCAATCTATATACATTATCAAACAAGGAAGGCCAATACAAACTTGATTTGAGGATTTTATGAGGAGTAACCTTCCAACTATAATGGTTTACACATAGATTTTCATTATATTATTTTATAACTTCCATTGATTCACTTTGTTTGAAACACAAAAAAAAAATGCCAGCAGGATCCTTCCAATATAACTTACCATCAATTATGACATATGGTTGATAGTTGAGCTTAAGAGCTCTGTATTTTGTTATGTTCAGTGAGGTTGGGCAACAGAAAAAACATAAGTAGTGAACAATATCCTTATACCAATCAGAACACAGGAACTTGTATTTAATTGATGTCTTTGTATTGCTTTGACTTCTTTCATCAGTAGCTTTGTCTAAAGGTGACAGCAAATTAATTCCCAAAGCTTGAAAATTTGACTCTGCCAACAGATTTTCAAAACCTTGACTTTTGACCAATTTGGTAGGTTTGATATCTAATTCATATTCTTGGATATTAGCTATCCATTTTCCTCTTTTACCTTCCATGCCACTTTGAATCAATATATCCTTCACAACAGAGTTAGGCACATAAGAAATTATCTGAGACTGCAACACATAAGTCCTGAAATCTTTTAATGCTTTAACTAAAGCATACACCTATTTTTCCAAAATGTTATATTTAAGTTCAGCATCCCTCAGAAATTTACTGAGAAATGCCACAGGTTTTTCTTTTCCCTCTTCATTCTTCTACAACAACACAGTAGCAATGGTAGTAGGTGATGTAAATGAAAATAATTGAAAATGCTTTTGATAATCTGGACTGATCAAAACAAGATCTTCCTGAAGAGCTTCTTTAATCCTAGAAAATTATTCTCTAGCATCCTTGTCCGACTTTACTTCAACATTCTTCTTCAGGAATATATGTTATATTCCAGACAATTTCAGCATAATTTGGGACAAATATTCTCAGGAATTTTTTTTTTCCTAGAAACCTCTGAATATCCTTTTTACTCCTAGGCAAAGGAATTGTCTGGATAGCTTCAACTCTTGTTGGATCAATCTTCACTCCCTAATTTGAAACTATATGTCCTAACAACTTTCCTTCCTCCAAAGCAAACAGGGATTTTTTTGGATTCAATGACAACCCAAAATTTCTTCATTTCAAGAAAGCCTTCTGCAAATGCTCCAAGTGTTCATCATCTGAACCTGAAAAAATAGTCACATCATCCAAATATATGACTAAAAACTTATCACCCACAAGTGCTATGTCCATTTCCATTTTAAAAGTGGCACCTAAGCTCATAAGACTGAATGGCATCCTGACATACATGAATGTTCCCCAAGGTGTGGTAAAATCTGTATTCTTTTGATCTTCTTTTTCAATAGCTACTTGGTTGTACCCAGAGAAACTATCAACCATATACAATCTATACACTCCTCTCACTTCCTGTAAAATGTATTCCATATTAGGCAAAAGATAATTGTCTTTAAGTGATGATCTATTTAAATTCCTGAAGCTAACACATAGCCTTATCTCTCCATTATTTTTCCTCATAGGAACTAGGTTTGAAACCCATTCTGAATATCTGAGTGGGTGTATAATTTTTTCCTGCAACAATTTCTTCAATTCCTTTTCAATTGGAGCAACGAGAAATGGATTGATCTGCCTAAGTTTTTATCGGTGAGGCTTGACCCCATAATTCAATGGTATCTTGTGCTAAATAATATCTAGATCATATGTTTTCAAATCCTCATAGGACCATGCAAATACATCCATATATTTTTTGAAAAGATCAATGTACCTTTATTTATAATTCTTAGGGACACCTTTGAATAACTTAACAACCTTGGGCTCCTGTTGAGTTCCCAAACCAAAATATTTTATCTCACCCTCTTGAGGTACCTTATTTTGATCTAGTGCTATAAAATTTGAATCAAAAAATCTTTCAAGAGGAACTAATCCTCTGGGCAATATATTTTCTTTCAACTAGATTATTTTCGGATCACCTATTGATTTCTTAAGTTTTTTTAGGTCTGCATTCTGATCATTATGTTCACTTTCTTAATCTATTTCACTATCTTCAAAATTTTCAATCGTTGTCAAGAAATGATTTATCCACTCATCATATTCAAAAACCTGGCAATGCCTAACATTGTCAGTAATGGAGAGTCTATGCCTCAACTCAATCTCATACATCAGTTTCAGATTTATAGGTGGCTTGAAAGTACTAGCTGCAAATGCCAGTGAATATACCGTTATGTTTTCTTCTCTTGGAATGAATTGAAGATTCAAAGCTTCAAAATAATTCTCAATTAGGTCCATACTTCATTCCTATATGATCTCAAACTTCAATGTTTGGTTTGACAAATATTCTTAATTTGTCTTATAATCAACTCAAAATCACCAAAAATGTAAACACAATGGATTCCCATTTGTTTAGAAATTTGAAGACTGAAAATTAATGTCTCATACTCAGCTAAATTATTTATTGATTAAAATTCTAGTTTAAAATAAAAAGGCAAAATATTACCTTCTAGAGATATCAGTAAAAATCCAGCTTCTGTCCCATCTTTTGAATAGGAACCATCAAAATAACACTTCCAAATTTTTTTTGAACCTAGCTCATTATGTGCAATTGTTGAATAGAGTTTCTTCTTTGAGTCTTTAGTAAACTTTGCATCTTCATGCAACATAAAACAAGAAAGATATTCCTTCTCTTGACCAAATATAGGGGAATTTATAGCATCTTTCTTTTTGCTAGTTTTAACAAATATTGTTTCTCTGTATAACCTTCTTTCTTCCCCATTGAACACATGAATAATAGCATATGTGAAGTCCAGTTTTAAAAAAAATCCAAGCTTCTCTCCCCAAGATCTAGAAAAAATCGTACCAAATCTAGCCGGAATATTTATAACCACTACATCCATCATGATACTTTTGACTAGAAATTGGGCCAGGGACACCAGCAAGTCTTTGATAAGCCCAATATAATTCACCCTTTTTGAATCAAATGAATATAGGTCTCTATAGGTTTTAGTAATTTGTAAATTTAATTCTTTCATTATAGATAATAGCATGATATTATGTGATACACCAAAGTCCAACATACAATTATGAAGAATGAAATCATGAAGAAGCAGTGATATATAAAATGGGGTAAAAAAACAATATACCTTCTCTACATGTGGACCAAAAGTTACCACTGGTTTTTCCTCTTGCAAATTCACAGTATCACCAATATCATCAGATTGAGAAAGATTAATGAATTTGTAATTTCCTTCTTGTAAGCTAGTATCTTAGCTAGCTCAAGAAGGGGTATGTGGATTTTTAACTTTTATATCTCTTTGGATAGGCTGAAAGCTTGTTTTTGTTTGATAATATTCTCAGGTTATTCTTCATTTCTGCTAGTATTAGCAATCTTTTCAGGCACAGTAACAACCTTCTTCAAATTATTAGTATCAATAGAATTATTTTGGGAAGTCTCAGTCTGTTGTTTTTCAACTCCACCTACTGGATTCATAGGCTATTTCCCCTAATCTGATTTTTTTTCTGAGTTCTTTGGTTGTGGAGTTGTCGTTGGAGAAGGGATTGACTCTTGCTTTTTCTCTTCATCATCCTACATCATTTATCTCTTTCTTGATCTTAAATCATACTTATTTTGCAGCTCTACTTGCATAAAATCTATGAATTGCTCACAATAATCATCCATCTCTTCTTGGTAAAATGACACCTCAGATTCAGTGCATTATTCTTCATATTCTTATTATTCCTCATAATCTTCCATATAAACAATAGATATCAAAACTTCAACTTCCTTTTGATCATCTTCAGTAGACTTTCAAGGTGCTGCTTCTATATATGGTGGTGCCTGAACTTGGTCTTGATCTCTTCTATCCCTCTGTAAAATTTGCAGGGGCTTCTTTCTAAATTGGGGATTGAAAACTCCTTCGTTTTTCTATGAAAGCCTTTGGGAATTTTTACTATCTAGCTCCATCTTCACTAATTTATTTGAAAATTTTTTCATAACCTTTTTCATGTCATCAATCCTTTGATCCTGTGATGATTCCTCTTTGGCCTTGCCTTTCTCTTGAACTAATTTCTTTTCTTGTCTCTTCCCATTAGTAGTCATATTTGCTTCAATCTCCAAAGCATCAGTTTGGATTTGTTCAAGAGTAGGATATCTCCTCTCTCATAAAGTGAAACAAAAATCTGACTCAAAAGCTCTAGCAAAAGCTACCCTTTCTCCAACAGGAGGATGTTTCATTTCTTTGGGTAAACTATTGTACAGTTTATTGAATCTTTTAATAAAATCATTCATGTTTTCATTAGGCTTTTGATTGATTGCATTAAACTAAGTTAATGAATAACCATGATCTCTTTTTTCACCCCATATTTGGGTGAATTGTGTCTCTGATTCCTCTCAATTATTAATTGAGCCATTTGGAAAAAATTAAAACCATTTTCTTGCCTCTCCATTCAGAGACTGTTAAAAAAGTCTCATCACTACATCAAGATTTTCAACATTTAAATTCTTAGCAAAAGTGCAAAACAATGGAAAGTGTTGTTCTACAATCACTTCATCTTCACCAATAAAATGAGGAAGTAACTTTAGGTATTCTTGGGGCATGGCATTCATAGTTTGTGGAAGATTTAACGGTGCATATGTGATCATCAAGAAAGCAAGGGCTGCCATGTTTATGCCTTGATTAGCCACTCCTTGAGTAGGTGGGGTTTGTGAACTAGTTGAGGATATGGATGAATGGGGTGAAACAAATGATATAGGAAGGGGTTGATGAACAATAGTAGAAGGACCAACCATTGTATTTGGTTGAGCTTCTGTAAATGTGAATGAAATAGACTCAAAAGATTGTTCTTATAAATTTGGTTCTTGAAAAAGAATTGTTGTGGAAAAGGATTTTTGTTTCGAGAAAATGATGTTCTAGGAAATATCCTTGGATGAGGGGTTATGTGAACTGTTACCAGGTGCAGGCAGTGTCAAGTGTAGAAAGCATTTTTGGTTTTTGAGTTTGTATAGAAACCAAATTTTTCAGGATCTTATAGAATACGAGATTTCTGTTACGAGGTATCTGACGTTGTATGTGGCCTTTTATATGGTAGAATTATGAAATTAAAACAAATCCTGATATTTCCTCCTCTCTCAACAACTAGGGGTAATATGACAAAAACCCATGGAATGAACTTTTCTTCTTCGTCCCCAACAATAGCGCCAAAAAATGTTGTATCGTAAGAAACAATCCCTTGGTCGTGGTAAGGAATCATTTCTCAAGTCATTCATATAAATCTCATATAAATATTATATGAAATGGTCTTTTCTTAATCACCTTTAGAGATTTATTATTAAACCCTCAAGAATTAGATGCAATAAATGCTTCACAATGCCATTATCTACTGCTATTAAATGGAGTGATAAGAAGAACCTGAAGGAAGATAAAACTAATATGATGATAAACAAAATCTATCACTTTAAACTTCAGAATAATTTTAAGACAGTGGAATAGTTAAAATGAAGGAGCGGCCATTAAGGATATTTAACTCTTATTCACATATGTAAAAAGAGACCTGGAACTTCATTACTTCATTTTATTCATATAAATAAAATGCATAATGGAAACTGGAAAACATATCAATAACAACAGATGCAATAATATTGATCTTTATTCATTAATCATCTAAAAATAGAGTACAAAATTTGCAGTAGTCGAAAGGTCCAAAACTCAGAACCTTTTTCTCTCAATTATTCCTCTTTAAATACAATATAAAACAGTTTTCAGCTACTGAAACTAATCCTAACTTCTCAAACTACTTGAAACCTCTTAAAATACGTATATCATCGAAATTTATTATTAAAATTACATTCTATTAAGAGAGATAAAATAAAACTTAAATCCTAATCTATTTGCTGAATATGAATTGGTTCTGCTGCTGCTATAATTTCTTGATCTGTTGACTTGTCTTTCTTTGAGGTTGAGGGATCCTTAAGTACAACAGTCATCCAGGCTCTGCATTTCTTCCACACTTCAATGTTTGTCTTAGGTGAGTTAATCAGCCTGGATGATTGTTCTACCTAAGGATTCCTCAACTTCAAAGAAAGGTGAGTTAATAAACCTATGGTATTCCACCCTAAAGGCAGTGATCTTGTTGAATGTTGGCCTCTTTGTAAACAAGGTCTTTGCCAACCATAATAGCTGAAAATACCTCTGAAGAAAGTTAATAACTGTTGCTACTTTTAAAATCTGGGTCTTCTCATGAGTGTTATCCACCTTGCTTTTCGCTAATATGAGTAGTGGTTCATAAGAGTCCCATGATAAGAGACTGCCTCCAAGGCCCCAACATGATGGCAATCCTTCCCTGGCTCTTTTGTGATATAGATTGTCAAATTTATTTACTGCTTCCTTAATCCCTGTGAACTTTTTCTCTATGGTCTTCCTACAATATTTTTTAACAATCAATTTGTTAATATCTACAGCATATATGATCCTATATTTAATCTCATTTCCCTCTAACTCTTCATCAGTCTTCGAATCAATGAAATCAATAAATTTATTTTCCCAAATAGCTCCGTTAATAGTCTTTTTCTTGTCTTCCATAACCTGCTCCTCAAAATCTCTGAGAATACTTCTTTCTTATGATACAATAGTCAGAAATCCCCAAGCTGATTTCATCTCTTCAATGATATCGTTCTAGATGATCTCCTTACCCCATATTGTAGATATATTTCCCTTTAATTTTTCCTTTAGACTTTTAATATCAGCATCAACTATTTGGAAATATGTCCTATATTTATTAATTTCCCCATCTTTGGCTTGCATTATCTTTGTTACTCTCTCCAAATAATTTTGTGCCCTTTTGATATCTCTCTTTGCCATCTTTAGTTCAGTATTCAATTGAGAATTCTGTGATGCTGGATCATAATTGTTGGATGGAAAAATAATAGTGTAGGAATGAGAATCAATATGATTCTATAATGACAACATAATTTCCTTCAACTTGGTAATTTATTCTTGTTTCTGCAAGAGTTGCTGAAGAAGGCTCTCTTTCTCACTTTCCACTTTTTCCACCTCTTCTGCTATAGAATGCTCTCTTGTAGTTAACTTCATATTTTTATTCAACATAGAAATCTCTGATTTTTCACTTTGTAGAAACTTCTGCACAATAGACCTATCATTTCGATCTACTCCAATATTTACAATTATCTTTTTAAGTTCTTCATTCTATGTTGTAAAAAACCTGGAGTTTCCTTTCTCCAATTTCAGTTGCTTGATGACCTTCCCTAGCATGTTCTCAGCCATAAGAGCCATTGCATTAGTTTTGGTCAAATCATTTAGTATTAGTTGACCTGTTTGCATATGTAAATTTACTTCATCAAGCAAAAGAATTTTTCTTACATCAATAGTTAAATTTACAGTATTGAAATTATTTGATGGCCTTATAGTCATATTAGAAGGGTGATAAAGAGAAATCTTAAACTGATCTTTTTCAAGATCCATGGCAGTCATCAATCTTGTTTGATATGGAGTAATTTGATATTCAGCCTGTGCCTCCATGCTAGCCTTCATCTTTTGATTTCTTTCAGCAATATGAGAAAATACTTGTTTAAACAAGGGTACTTGCTCCCGAGCATCTCCATCTCTTCTTGGTGAGGCTGGGACATTTTTCTCATCTCCTATTTGAAGTGAGAAACAAGGTTGAGCACCTACTAATTCTTCATCGAAATTTTTTCTCTTTTTGGATCTCTGCTCTTCATCTTCTAAATAAACAACTTCTTCTTTACTCCTCTTTCTAGATTTCTCAAATATGACAAGAGTTTCTATATTTGAGCCAACAGAGCCTGCAAAACTCTTTTTTGCTAGCTTCTCTATGTCAGGTCTTCTTTCATGAAAAAATGCTGAATAACCATTTTCAATTCTCATATTTGAAATCACATTATGGGGGTCATAAGCCCACTTATCTCCTAACAGCAAGTCCATTCCATCTAACACCATTTTGACTTCATCAGCATTTTGTCTCATGTTGACTATAAATGAACCCACACACATAGGTAGCTTAAACATATGACCCTTTTTCATAGGTACAAAATGTATTTGGTCAATATTTAAACTCTTCGTAATGAACTCTAAAGAAAATAGTCTCATAGGCACAAATATAGGAAGCCTATATGGTTCTATCCCAGCCCCATTGTTACACCATTTTTTAGTCATCTAACCTATCATCATTAGATGAACCCAAGTACACCATGTAAGACCAATTTTACCCAAACTAAAATTGCTTTCACTATGTGAAATAACATAGTAAAACACCTTTATTAAGTTGTTTATGGTCTAAACAGGAAACCTCAAAAGGAAATAATAAACAAATCTATATTTGTTTATATTTCCTGAAGGAATAATCAGTTAAACATCAATTTAATTATTATTCCTGGTCATATTTAACCCAAAACAAGGAAATCAATTAAATAAATCCTTATTTATTTGATTATTTCCTAGGAATAAGTTATTTAATCCTTATTTAAATAATATTCCTAGTTAAATTTGACCAAATCATTTATAAATAATTAAATAAATCATTATTTATTTAATTATATTTCCACCATTTACTTAAAATAATAAATAAATCATTTATTTATAAATAAAGGATTTGACCCAAGTCAAAATCCTTTTCCCTCCAACAAATATAAGAAAATATTCCTAAAAGGTGGTTCTAGAAGTTGGTTAATAATATTTTATTCATGCACCAAGTTCTAGACTACTCTAATATTTTTTTATAAATAGAAGGGTTTTCCCATGCATTTGTCACCTTTCATTGACATATTAGATCACTCTGGATCTATACTCTTGGTCTGACTTTGAGCCATTATCATTGTCACATTCTTCATCATTTGCTTTGTGAGCTCCTTTTGAGTTCTGTGTTTGCATGGGTTTTCTACACCAACAAGAGAGAGAAATTTTAGATCTGAAATGCTGAGGACTTTCAAGAACCCATCCCATTGAGGAGAATTGGAAACACCTTTCTTGTTTTCCTCTTAGGTGCCCCTTTAATACAAAAATTCTTTCAAAAATTATTGTTATTTTCTTATCTATTGGATACATGGAGCAACATTTCATTTTCACTGCTTAATGTCTTTTTATGCATAGATCTAGATTTGCGCAACTTTATTTGGATCAACTAACTGCAGATTCGAAGATATTGGCAACCATAATTGATGTTAGGGCTATTTTTTATGCGTAGCTAAAGTGGTCCTTTTTTGACAAAAGATTCACACTAACACCCATAAAGTCTAATTTATGAATAATCTTCAAAAGAATACCAATATCCAAACTTACAATTCATTCCCAACTGTAGAAAATCTTGAGCCTTTGGCAGGAAGCGTGGGGGAGAAACCCCATTTAGAATTTTATATGAAGTAGACATAAAATGATTTGCAAAATAAAAAAGATCCTCCTCATTATGTTATTCTCTTACTACATCATTCCAAAACACTACTAACTGCCTCTTTTTATTTGCATCCATGATATTTAACCCAAAATGCAATAATTCTTCCACATTTTGATATAAAAAGAGGTAAATGATAAGAGAGGGGAACCTGAATGACCCAGTGATTGATAGACTCATGAGTTTAGCATTGAAAACTTCTTGCCAATATGAAAGAATATCCAGCACTACCTCTGGCTTCATCATCAATGCAAACATTCCCAGAACTGATTTTTCAATTGAGTTGTCATCATTTTTTCTCAATATCATTGAAATACACCTCAGCACTGGTCAAAATTCTGCATTGAAAACATCCATGAATAATTCTTTTATGTCAGGTACAAACTGCTTCGTATCTGGCTTTAGGAAAAATACAAACTAATTGAATTCTTGACATGCAAGAATATCATAATGTGCTATCAATGAATCATCAACGAATTGGACATAGGATTTTGACTCTGGGTAACACAGGGATTAATGAATTAAAAGGGTTGATAGTTTTAAGACATTCTCTCCTGGAAAATTCATTAGAAAGCATTTTCCTGGGTACATAACAGACACTAGCCAGTGCACAAACTCAGGAAAAATGTGTGTTCTTGGAATACATGTAGACAATACAACTATTTTTGCCATGGTGAAGAAAATTGGACATGTTTTTTCATTCAAACAGAAATGTTGATAGAATTGGAGGTGATCTAAAGAGCATACAATGTCTTGGATATCCCTCTCAGTGTCCATGAGAGGAATATGGCCGAATGAGCCTGAAAGAGATGAACTCTTGGCCAATATCCTACTTAGGGTGGCGAACAATGACAAGGTGGTGAACAACAATGGAAGACATAGGCACAATCAAATTGACAAGTACAGAGAAAAAAAAATAACCTTGTGAAAAGAGGAACCAATTTTAAATAAGTAGCACAGGGCTTATCAATTAAATGCTGAGTTGACGTGCCATAAAATCGTTAAATGGTACCATGACGTGGCTAATAGTTATCACCAGCTATAATTTTACGTCACTGTGGGAGGCCTCAAAGATACACAGAGCTCGTTGGGGTCATGCCCCTACAGATCTTGATTGGCCTTGCAGTCAACGAGGTCAACTACGAAGGCACCCTGCTCGTTAACCCATGTGTTGTATGTGCCCACGAGTTGCCACTTTTATCTCCTTCCGAACCAATCTTTGGATCCTGTTCACAAACTTGCTCATTTATTAACTGAGTGCTGGTACCCACCTTCATGAATATTTTAATGTTTTGAACTTTAAAATTATACAAAAATATTACATCTTTATGCTAAAGTATGAGAAACTTTGTACTTTAACATACATTTTTATATTTTTCCATTTTTTTGTATTTTTGAAAAATTAAAATAAAATACATTGAAAATGAGCCACAACATCAAGTATGGAGTTAAAATTGTCAAATTCTATGATTTTTTTTTTGCAACACTCACATTGCTATATAAAGAAATATTTCAACTATTCTTGATTTCCAGAGGAAATCCCTCCCTTCCATGTATCTAGGAGTTCCCTTAATGACACAAGCCTCAAAGACATCCAACTAGGAAATTTTTATTCCAACCTGGAATTCAAAGTCAAAATATGGATGGTCAGAGTGTTTAATTTGTCTGGGAGGTTGGTGCTAGTAAACATGGTGCTTTAGGGTATCCCATGATACATGCTACTTGTTCTTCTGGTGCCTAAAGGAGTGCTCCAAAATATAAAGGAGATACAAATGAACTTCATGTGGTGAGGGGAAGAGGAAAAGAGGAAATGGGAAATGGTGGCATGGAACGCGATCTGTAAATCTACGCAGGAAACGTGGCCTTGGGATAAAAGACATTCAGATAATTAATAGATGAAATGGAGCGAAATTGTGGTGGAAATGGTTAACAAGAGGGGAGACACCATGAAAAAAACTATGGAAAGTGAAATATGCCCTTGATTGTTAACTAAAGGACCTAGTAAGACTCACGAGTTTAATCCAGGGGTCATCAATACAGAACCTGGCATTGACCAATAGATAAATTGTATAAAAGAACAACTTTTTGGTAGTAAGGAATGGAAAGGACACCCTATTATGGGAGGATTCGTGGAAACAAAAATCGAAATTAAAAAACCCTGAATGGAGGAGTTTTCAAGAAGCCATGAAGTGATAAGGAAATACATAAGTCCATCAATTTTGGTCTCTAGAACTAGAAAACAACAAGTAGAGGACATGGAAAATAAACATCCTTCACCAAGAAAATCTAAGAGATTCAAAAATTGAAGATATTACAAAGGAACTGAAAAGAAAGAAAAATCTTCGAAAATGAAGACTGAGATCAACTCTGATGGGGAAATGAAAAGGACATGATTTCAACCTCAAGGAATCCAAATTTTACCCTAGAACAAAAAATCTCGAATACCATGGCCCAACCTAGAGAAAACTATCAACGACTTCTCACTAGGAAAAAATCAAATTATTCCTGTGGTTAATTTCAAACAGAAAGGTGATAACTTGGGAGAATATTATGAAGAGAGGAATGATAGGTCCATCATGGTGCTTCCTATGTGAGAAGGAAAAATAAAATCTTAACCACTTACTGAATACTTGTAGATACACAAAATCTTTGTTGGACTAGATGGCTATTATCTATAAACAAACTGATATAAATAAAGAAAAATTACAAGACAAAAATAAAAAATGGTGATTGAAATCTACCAAGAATTAAGTGGTTAAAATGAACTAGAACTTGATTCTAGGATTCATTCTATGGTCAAAATGGCAGCAACACAACCGTATAATTTTACGAGACAAAAAGATGTCATTTGCAATTCTGATGGAAGAAATTCATTGCCACATTAAGGAAACCATAAATAGAAAAATATTTCGAACCCCAGAGGAAAAAACATCCCCTTAGGAAGAAATAACTCGAAATTTATTTGATCATAATGTAGAGGGTCCGAAGCGGGAGATGAGCTCTCCAACTTAGGGTTTGTTCGAAGCACCATTTGCTTTCTACTTCTAACACTAGCAGGGGACAACACCCTACTCCAAGATCTGTGGCAAAGAGGGCTGGCCCTGGCCCAACGAATGGGAAGGCTGGGGGCCCCAGGGGCCCCTAATTTCAAACAAGTCACGGTTGACAAAGGCAAACGCCTAATGGAGGGAGTGAGGATCTTGAGCTCTGATTCTACAATGAATAAGACAAAAGAGGATGGAAATAACAAGGTAAGCCCACCCCCCAACTAGCCAAAAGTTATCAAAAGGCTACAGGAGCAAGATAAATTACATTCCACTCAGGAAACAAATCCATAAGAAGAGGAAGCAGAAACCCAAAATAATGAAGCAAATGGCAACCCCGATTTGAGCAACTCTGATCCAAAAGGGTCAGCCGATGAAGGGGTGCAATAGAAGAACTAGGGAAGATGTAAGCTGAAGACCAAGGAAATTCTCAGGGTGGTCATCAATGACCCAGATCTGCAAGCCTATAGGGATCATATGACTATTCATGCGGTGATCTACAAATTCATGGGATTTTGGCCCAATGAAAAAGCCTTATGTCAATGGATCAAGCAAGTCTAGAAACCATAGGGGGATGTGCAATTACACCTAGGCACCAAGGGTTTCTTCACAGTGGTTTTTGCTAGCCTGGAAGACAAGGACCGTATCTTTGATGGAGGGCCTTATTTCTATGCCTCATATGGTCTCTATATGAGGCCCTGGAAACCCAACTTTGCTCTAGAGCAGGAGACATTCACGTAGGTTCCTGTATGGATTCGTTTGTTCACCCTGACAATCGACGATTGGCAACCAGCGACGTTGGAGCAGATAGGAAACACACTCAGGACTTTTTTTCGATCCTCTGAAGCCACTATCCAAAAAAGGTACACTTCTTATGCTCAGATCTGTGTTGAAATGTATGTGTCTGGGGCTTTTCATGAGGGTTTATGGCTAGAATAGAGGGATGAAGTTTGTTTTCAAACCATATATTACATGAGAAAATACCCTTCAGGTGCCGAAAATTCCATGAACATGGCCATTCACTTCAGGAATTCCCTCAAAATAAAGTTGTTGAGAAAGCCAAGGAGAAGTCTAATCAGGCTCTGGATGGTTTTTTCTGACCTACTGGAAAACACCGGGACAACAGGAAAACCCTACCAAAATTTAATGACCAGTTCAAGGAAACTTTAAACACCTTTGAGGTGCTTGGAGAGGATCCCCAGTTAGGAATTCCTGCTCAGTTCCTAGCCTCTGAGCAGGAAACCACTGGGATGGCAGAGAAAAACACCCAGCCAAAGAAGCCGATCACGATGAATGAACCAATCTTAGATGCCACCTTTGGTAAATAGGAGGAAGGAGACGAGGAAATAGCCTTAAGTGAAATTGGACCAGAGGATCAGGACATAGGAGATATCGTCAAAAAAGAAGGGTTGGACCTCAACTCCATAGTTGAGCAATGGAAATAGAGAGGAAATGACCAAATACCAGAGGAAGAAACTGACAGGGTCAACTATCTTTTCCTCTCAAGGCAAGATGCAGCATTAAAAGGTCTGAAACAAAGTCGAGGGGAAGCTAAAGGCCTAAGTATTAAAGCACAGAACCTCCACCACATGCAGGCCAGTCTCAAGCACAAAAAGAAAAGAGGTAGAAGATCTAACAGTGATGCACTCCACCAGTTGGGTCAGATGTTGATCAACTCAGGTAAAATGAAAGCCCTTGAGGCTTTCTCTTTCTCCTCCTAAACTTGTTTAATCATGAAATTCCTCTCATGGAACGCAAGAGGGTTGGGTAGCCTAAGAAAACATAGACTCCTAAAAAATAAAGTCAGTCAAGAAAAACCGGACATAGTTTTCCTTCAGGAAACTAAATGTTCTAGACAAAAGTTGGAAGAACTAGGCAAACACCTAGGAAAGCATATGAAGCACCTAGCAGTTGAAGGGAATGGTACTGCTAGAGGTTTGGCCATTTTTTAGACTCCTGGATCCCTTCATCTCCTAAGTGCCGAAGCAACCAAGTCTTTCCTTTCCCTTGAGATGTAGATATTGGGGGAGAAAGGCACCTTTCTGTTCACTAATATATACAGTTCACAACGAGTGGAAGAAAATTTATTATTGCTAGAAGATCAGACCAAGTTACATCTTAGACATCCGAACTCCAAAGCCATCTACGAAGGGGATTTAAATATGATAACTTCTCTCGAGGAAAATAAGGGAGGTCTCCGGTCTCTTAACAATGATGCAAGGTCCTTCATTTCTTTCATCATATCTGCCAACCTGGTGGATATTAATCCTCGGAATGGCGTCTTTACCTGGACCAACAAAAGAGGGCAAGATAGAAATATTGCCTCCCGGCTTGATCATTTTCTAGTCTCTGATAGCATTCTGATGGTGGGGGTTACTGTTGATTCTTATATCCTCCCCTTTGGGGCCTCCGATCACTGGCCCATCACACTGAATGCCACCATCCTGGGTACGCCCAAAAATAGGCCTTTCCGCTTTGAAAGATTTTGGCTCACCCACCAGGATTTATCTGCCAATATTAAGATGTGGTGGAAGGATCCCCTTGATGTTAGAGGGACTAAAATTTTCAGGCTCTAGGCCCGCATGAAATATCTAAAAACCAAGTTGAAAGCTTGGAATCGTGAAGTTTTTGGCAACATATTTGAGGACAAACAAAACCTGGAGTGACAAATGGAAGCCATTCACAATAACTGGATTCAAGAAATTATATCTCAGGATTCCATTAACACAGAGAAGGAATTGATGCAGAAACGGAATGAAAGATGTAACCAGGAAGAAATTTTATGAGGACAAAAATCCTACGTTCAGTGGGTGAAAGAAGGAGAGAAAAACACAAAATTATTCCATAGGTCTACCATGGATTACAAGTGTAACAATAAGATTACCAACATTAAGGATGAGCAGGATAATGTCTTCCAATCACAATAATAAATCACCTCCATTCATAGGAATCACTTCAAACTCATTGCCACAGAACCAGACTCTGACAGATAGGAGGCTATCAATGCAGTCACCTCTTCCATCCCTAAGCTCATAACAGAAGAGAAAAATAGGGCTTTGAATTGGCCGGTATCCCTCCTAGAGGTGGAAGAAGCAGTCAAAGAGATGGCCAATGGGAAAGCCCCGGGCCTGGATGGTTTCACCATTGATATTTTTAAGGCTTGTTGGGATGTGGTCAAGTGGGATATTTGGGTTGTGGTTGAGGACTCCAGAATTTCTTCCTCCATTCTCAGTTCCCTGAACTCCACCTTTATCGCCCTTATTCCCAAGGAAGAGGGGGCTTGTACCCCTTCCAAATTTCAGCCTATAGCGCTTTGCAATGTGTTGTACAAGATTATATCAAAGGTTATGGCCAACAGATTAAAAACCATACTACCTCTGATTATTTTTGAAGAATAGTCAAGTTACATAGAGGGAAGGAAAATTATGGACAACGTCCTTTTAGCTCACGAAATGGTCCACACTCTTCAATCCCTAAATAAATCTAGTATGATCATACAACTAGACCTCTCAAAAGCTTATGAAAAGGTCAGTTAGAGTTATCTCGAAGCTGTGCCCATAGCTTTCGATTTTATTCCAAGATGGATTACATGGATCCTAGCTATGGTAAAGTCTCCCAGCTACTCCATTATGGTCAATGGTGCCCCTTCTGAGCCTTTCCTTCCCTCAAGAGGTATTCAGCAGGGGGATCCTATTTCTCCATTCCTCTTTGTTATCCTTATGGAAGGTCTGAGCCGACTTATCAAATCTGTCAAGGATAAGAACATCATAAAAGGTCTCCAGCCCCTGAATAACATCCCAACAACTACTCATCAATAGTTTGTTGATGATACCATGCTGCATGGCATGCCCACAGTGAAGGAAGCTAAAGGATTCAAATCCATCTTAAACCTCTTCAGTCTAGCCTCTAGTATGGATCTCAACCTTCAAAAGTCCTCTATTTTCTTTTTCAATACTCACTTATCAATCTAGAAGCACTTAACAGATATTATGGGATTAAAAAGATTTAATTTACCATCCAAGTATCTGGGCATACTCCTAACGGACAAGCCATAGAAAAGGTTACACTAGGAAGGGCTACTCTCTAGGGTAGACGATAGGAGTAATCACTGGACCAATAGAATCATCAATTTTGCTGGACAGTTGGTTATGACAAAGGCAATACTCTAATCCATACCCCACTACATGCTCTTGATTCTGCCAGCGCCTAAAGGAGTACTTAAGAAACTAAGATGCATTCAAAGGACCTTCCTCTGGTTTGGTAAGACGAAAAAACCTAAATGGGTGCTAGTGGCTTGGGATAAACTTTGTAGACCTAAGATCCTGGGTGGTCTGGGGTTGCATGATCCGGGGTCAATCAACAGAGCCTGCGGAGAAAAAAATTTGGTGGTGATGGCTCACAGAGCCCCACACTCCTTGGGCGAGATCCTGGAAGGCCAAATATGCAGAGCAATGGAGAAATGAGGAGCTTATCAGAATGAATGAGGCCCCTATAGGCTCCCCAATCTGGAATCTTGCCTGGGCTAACCGAAACATTATCCAAGATCAATGTTTCTGGGAGCTTCGTAATGGTAAAAATGCCTTGTTTTGGGAGGATGCTTTGTAACAGCTCCCGAATCTAGAAAGTCCTGACTCACAACCACTGCAACGATGGTTTCAGACCAATGGTAAGCTAAAGGTCCATCAGTATTGGGCAGACAAAGATGAACATCAACATTGGTGGAAATGGAACTTAAACCCCCCCCCCCCCCACTGAATGGGCACTTGTAGGAACTCCTACACTCCCTCAACACCGCCCTAAGGAAAATACTGATATGGGCCACGAAGGGGAAGGACCTTCTAATCTTAATGGGGGAACCTTTAATCTCAAGGAGGCCCAAAATTACATAGAAAACAGGGACAATGAAGACAAGGTTGCCTGGTTCACCAATGTTTGGGAAAAAAACCTTTGGCCTAAAATTAAAACCTTTCTCTGGCTCCTTATCAATCGGAAAATTCTTACATGGGAGAATTTAGTGAAAAGAGGGTTCACAAGACCTTCTAAATGCCCCCTATGTGAGGAATAGGAGGAAACAATGAACCACTTGCTCAATGATTGTGCCTGGACTGACAACCTTTGGGAATGGATAAAAAATCTATTCAAACAAATTGAACGAACCAAGAGTTCCATTCAAAATAGTATCTCCAATTGACGCACTAATTACTCAAACAGCTTCATGGTTAATAATATGTGGAGGATGAGGCTCGGTTTCATTGTTTGGACTGTTTGGAAAGAGAGAAATAATCGCATATTTCAGAAACAAGGCTCGGTTTGGTAGTAGGTAAGAACCATTTCTTTCAAACCCTGCATGATGGAATAAGCAGGCCGGTATCCCTCTTGGAGGTGGAAGAAGCAGTCAAAGAGATGGCCAACAGGAAAGCCCCAGGCATGGATGGTTTCACCATTGATTTTTTAAAGGCTTGTTGGGATGTGGTCAAGCAGGATATTTGGGAGGTTGTTGAGGACTCCAGACTTTCTTCCTCAATTCTTAAGTCCCTAAACTCCACCTTTATCTCCCTTATTCCCAAGGAAGAGGGGGCTTGCACCCCTTCCAAATTTCGGCCTATAGCGCTTTGCAATGTGTTGTACAAGATTATATCAAAGGTTATGGCCAAAATATTAAAACCCATACTACCTCTAATTATCTCTGAAGAATAGTTAGGTTACGTGGAGGGAAGGAAAATTATGGACAACGTCCTTTTAGCTCACGAAATGGTCCACACTCTTCAATCCCTAAAGAAAGTTGGTATGATCATACAATTGGACCTCTCAAAATATTATAACAAGCTCAGTTGGAGTTATCTAGAAATTGTGCTCGTAGCTTTCGGTTTTAGTCCAAGATGGATTACATGGATCCTAGCTATAATAAAATCTCCCAGCTACTCCATTCTGTTCAATGGTGCCCCTTCTGAGCCTTTCCTTCCCTCAAGAGGCATTCAGTAAGGGGATCCTATTTCTCCATTCCTCTTTGTTATCCTTATGGAAGGTCTCATCCAACTTATCAAATCTGCCAAGGATAAGAACATCATAAAAGGTCTCCAACCACTGAATAACATCCCAACAACTAATCATCAATAGTTTCTTGATGACACTATGCTGCATGGCATGCCCACAGTGAAGGAAGCTAAAGGATTAAAATCCATCTTAAACCTGTTCATTCTAGCCTCTGGTATGGATCTCAACCTTGAAAAGTCCTCTAGTTTCTTTTTCAACACTCACTTATCAATCTATAAGAACTTAATAGATATTCTTGGATTGAAAAGATTTAATTTACCATCCAAGTATCTGGGCATACCCCCAATGGACAAGCCATGGAAAAGGTTACACTGGGAAGGGCTACTCTTAAGGCTAGAGGATAGGAGTAATCACTGGACCAATAGAGTCCTCAATTTTGCTGGATGGTTGGTTATGAAAAAGGAAATACTCCAAGCCATACCCCACTACATGCTCTCCATTCTACCAGCGCCTAAAGGAGTACTTCAAAAAATAAGATGCATTCAAAGGACCTTCCTTTGGTCTGGTAAGACGGAAAAACCTAAATGGGCACTGGTGGCTTGGGATGAACTTTGCAGACCTAAGATCCTAGGTGGTCTGGGGTTGCATGATCCGGGGTCAGTCAATAGAGCCTACAGAGTAAAACTTTGGTGGCGATGGCTAATGAAGCCCCACATTCCTTGGGCGAGAACCTAGAAGGCCAAATATGCAGATCAATGGAGTAATGAGAAGCTTATCAGAATGACCGAGGCCCCTGCAGTCTCCCCGATCTGGAATCTTGCCCGAGCTAACTGAAACATTATCCAATATCACTATTTATGGGATCTTCATAATGGTAACAATGCCTTGTTTTGGGAGGATGCTTGGCAATAGCTCCTGAAGCTAGAAATTCCTGACTCATAACCACTGCATTGATGGTTTCAGACCAATGGTAAGCTAAAGGTCCATCAATACTGGGCAGACAATGATGAGCATCAACATTGGCAGAAATGGAACTTAAACCCCTGCACCAGATGGGCACTTGTCAGAACTCCTACAATCCCTCAACACCACCCTAAGGAAAAGACTGATATGGGCCATGAAGGGGCAAGACCTTCTACGATGGGGTAAGCTCAAATGGGGAGCCTTTAATCTCAAGGAGGCCCATAATTACATAGAAAATAGGGACAATGAAGACAAGGTTTCCTGGTTCGCCAATGTTTGGGACAACAACCTTTGGCCTAAAATTAAAACCTTTCTTTGGCTCCTTATGAATCGGAAAATTCTTACATGGGAGAATTTAGAGAAAAGAGGGTTCACAGGACCTTCTAAATGCCCCCTATGTGAGGAATAGGAGGAAAAAATGAACCACTTTCTCAATGATTGTACCTGGACTGACAACCTTTGGGACTAGATAAAAAATATATTCAAACAAACTAACTGAACCAATGGTTCCATTCAAGATAGTATCACCAATTGGAGCAGTAATTGCTAAAATAGCAACATGGTTAATAATCTGTGGAGGATGAGCCCGGGTTTCATTTTTTGGACGGTTTGGAAACAGAGAAATAACGGCATATTATAGAAACAAGGAATCAGGCAGCTGGATGACATAAAAACTATCATCATGCAGTGTTTGAAAGAAACGGTTCTTACCTATTTCCAAGCCGATCAAGCTGACTCGCTATATCCAAATGATGTCTGCATCCTGGGGCTATTTGGCATTTCAGGGTCGGTGGGGCTAAGTGCTCAGGTAACTCGCCTTCGGCCAACTCCATCCCCATTGATCTGGCAAGCTACTATCCCAGGCTTTTGCAAGCTAAATTTTGATGGGGCCTCGAGAGGCAACCCTGGTCCAACAAGGCTAGGAGGGGTCCTATGAGATGAGAAGGGAGAAATTCTTCACATTTTCTTCAGGAAATTGGGAGAGGCTACAAATAATGAAGCTGAATTCACCACTTTGGAGCAAGGACTCCATATCTTAATTCATCTCGGAAAGGCTTAGCCATAGTGAAGGGTTATTCCCATCTAGCCATCAATGCCATAAGGAAAATCCAGAATGGAATGAAGCTTGGAAAGGCCACGAAGCACTGGCATCTGGATACATTTACTAAACTAATTATGGAGCACTTAACCTCTCTAAGAGGCATAGTTCTTCAGGCTGTGCACAGGAAATCTAATGCACTAGCCGATTGTCTAGCCAACTATGCGGTTGATCACTCGTGGAAAATCCATGACACGTGGTGGCAGAACTTAACACAAGAAGAGCTTCGAGATAAATGCTCCATCATATCAATTAAGGACATCACTGTCGGCTTGAATGTGGAGGACAACATGCAGAGCATAAATCATGAATAACATATGGAGATCCCCAATAAGTTTAATTATGTCAGGTGGCACCGTCTGGAAATGTCGTATGGTATGCTTTGGAAATGGCAACCTACCGTCCAAAAGGACAACCGTAGGATCAACTGTTCCTTGGGGTGGTTAACGTGGAGCCCTCCAGCATGCGAGAGGATCTCCCTTAAGAAGCGGATCTGATCGCATCTCTAGCATCAATTATTGGATCAGACAGCAAGTTGCCGATTATTATGGCATTAAATGGCACTCGACCGGATTATCTTCCCACCTAATGGACTATCACTCTATTTATCGAGGTACCTACTTTCTCTTATTCATTTATATCCAAGCTTCGAGGTGTTTGTGCTCTGGGTCAAAGCTCGAATATTTGGATATCTGGAAGCTTGCTTTTCTCCTTCATCTGCAATCGATGGTGGATCATAACCTCCACAGTTTGAAAGCCTCACAGGCCTTCAAGAGGGCTAAGGATTGTTATGAGGCCTTTGTTTCCAAGAAGGGAAAACACACAATTGATCTGCTTCAGGAGGAGGTCGATAGGTCTAGAGCCCAAGTGGATGATAATACTGTCAGTGAGGAAGTGGACTGGCTGGTTGACCCGGGAACGCCCTTCACATGGGCCACTCAATTCCTACAAACCCAGGCAGTTGCTTGGAAAATGAAAACAATGCTTGCAAAATCCATTGAGATGCAGGGAGTGGTCGTCAAGGAGACTTTCGCTGCAACTTCCATGGCTTCTGCCAGGAACACTGCGAAGGTGGATAAGCTCAAGATCTCCCTAAATTCTCTCACTGAAGAGCTCCACATGCAAGCAAAAGTCCTAGACAATTTCGTTCGTCGCTTTGACTTGTACCTGCGCCATGTCCTCAACGTCTTAATCAAGATCTTGGCCGATGACTATCACACCACCATAATTCAGCGCTTCAAGCCACAGGTGCTGCTGAAGGGTGCTGAAGAGGCTAGCCCAAGTGCTGCAGGTCAATCTTGTGCTTCTAATCCAATTTTGTGATTCTTGTTTACTTTTTCTGGTTATTTTACTTTCTGTTAATAGTGTTTAAACAGTTTGTAAACGACCCTTATTCTATTACCATCCAACTCTATTTTGTTAGCTCCTTTCCCATCATAGGAAGCCCTACGTGGTTGGCCTCGTGGCTGTCTCTTTGGCTTAATCCTTCTGCTACAGGAGTTAAATTTTGGTTTAGGCTTCCTTTGAGTATGCAGTTGAATAAGCCTGAGTACCTCTGTGGTTTTCTAATTTTCTCAGGCCATTTTGTATCTATATGTAACTTTAGCTTCTCTGTTTAATATATTACTGCTGACTTACAAAAAAAAAAAAAAAACTAAATTTATTTGACCTTTAATGTCGGAGAGATAAGATCCTTAGACCTAGAGAAATTTGTATAAGGATTGGTGCCATAGTGTCATAGGCTCCTCCAGAGGGATTCTCGAAATTGGTTTCAATGGAGCATCAAAGGGAAACTAAGGGAAGGTTTTTATTGGAGGAATCATCACAGGCTTGACAGGTAAAATATAAAGGTTAGATTTCATCAATATGGGACAAGAAAAAAATAATGCAACGGATTTCCATGCCCTTGAGAAAGGATTGAAACATTGCAGCAGGAAAGAAAGGTGAATGTGATAGTGGAGGGTGTCTCAACATTAGCCATCCAAGTAGCACATAGACTATAATGTGGCGCCCCGATGAATAAATTCATGAAGAACTAACATCTCAGCTAGATAATTCAAAGGATTAAATATCATTTAAGTTAGTTAAGGGTAATATATTTTACCTTAGTGAGATGCTTGACCAATGCATTGGAAGACAGAGTGGAAAATAAAGTGGTGGAGAGTACCAGGGTACTCAGTGAAATGACCTGGGAGGAAACAATAGAAGGACAACTAAAGGATGATTTTTAAGCACTGGTGGTGAGATATCTATCCATGTCAGAGCGGAAACATGATGGATATTGGGTGGGTTAGGAGGAAAGTAGTAACCCACCTCGTGAAACAAATTTTTAATAATCAATATGTGCAGATAAGTAGCGGGAATTATAGAATATTGAGGAGGTATGTGTCTTCAAGATATGAAGGAAATGACAATAGTTGATGGGAAAGAGTGGAACCCAGGATTGCATAATCGTCTGCCAGGAGGTGGCATTTATGAGAAAGGATTGTTGGAGAAGTGGGGAAGGAAAAAACACAACACTAGAACATAACTATTACCATAATGGGCCTGCATAGACTGTATGTAGAGGCGAATGTGAAGGAAGATGGTCTAATTATTGCATGAATGTAATACAATGACATTGGTAAATGGAATTTTTCGTTAACAAATAGGGAAGGTACCTAAAGGAGAGGGCAGACTACATTGCTCTAGATTTTTCCTTTATATTCTAGGGAGGGGCACTGCATGGGAGGTATAGTTATAAGTTTGAATGAAAAAAAGGGGAGTAGAAACAAGAGAAAGCATGTTTATCATAGAATCATGACAACCAGAATATATATGGGGAGAAATGGGAGTGGTAGGTCAAGGGGGAGGCCAAGAGTGGAAGATCAAAGCTCCACAACTAGCAAGGGAACTAGAACAGAGGAGGAAGCAAAGGAAGCAACACTCAACTATCATGAAACGATCCCAGAGTGAGGCAAATAAGTTATTGAAGTCTAGGAGAATGAAGTGAGGCTTTTTCAAAGGAACACCTCGGATGAAAAAATAGAAGAGGAGGTCAACTTGATAAGAGATACGGGGAAATCCCGAATTAGACAAATGGTATATGAGATAAATTTAGAGATGGATTGGAACATTAAAAATTTAGTAGGAAATTTGTAGGTGGAAGTAGCAAAAGAAAGGATCGGGCATTAGATGGAATACCAAATGCATCTGAAAGAAATTGAGAAATGGTTGAGAGTGGTTGAGGAGGCACTCGAAAAGGCGATGAATATAGAATTCCTACAAGATGATCAAAGTGGTGTTATGAAAATAGTATTTTCAATTTACTTGAAATATATCCATAACTTGGATATTACTCACAGGTAGGGACATGGAGATCCAAAAAAATTAACGAAATACAAGTTCAAAGAGGTATTTGGATACAATGGTAAGCAACCGGTAATGTCAAGAGTAGGAGTGATGACTACAACAACTCCTATAGAGAAAACTACTCCTGCATCTGGATCAGGTGTGGTAAAGGGTCCATCATTTTCCCTCGATAAATTCATGTTTTTGTGTCTAATTTTTCTATATTTTTTCGATTGGATGGGTAGACCAAAGCATAATAGGATAATAGGCATGTCTGTAGGTCTAGAATATAGATTTAATATTAAAAGCAAACTCAAGAAAGTTGTAAATGGTTAAGTATCAGTAGAAAAGTTAAATTTTCTAATATTCCTAGGAAAGACCATTGACATAAAAACCTCTTGGAAAGTTTTGTTAAGTTTTGGAACAAGGCTATATTTTACTATAGTTGGTCTAGTTTATAGTGTAGTAGACCAGTAGACTATGATGTATTTTTTTGTTCAAGATCAATGACAGACCCTGTGAACCCTAAAGAATGGAAATGTGTTTATGGCATCCCTTACTCCCATGGGACTCCGTACATTGTTTAAATTGGCCTTTCAATTAATCATAGGATTCATGAGCACACAGTTGACATCAAACATGGAAAGTCTCACTCCTCTGCTTTGGCAGAACCTGCAGAAAAGTCATAATATCACATCTGCATTGAAGATGATAGGGTCATTGCAAGGATTTATCATTTTCATCACCGTAAGTTTATGGAGACCTTAGAAATTGAAATGATACCTATCAATTTGAATATAGAATATGGTTGGAGTATTAACAAGTGTTGGATCCCTACCTTGTATTCCTAATTTTTAATAATAATAATAATAATAATAATAATAATAATAATAATATTACTATTATTTTTATTATTAATATTATTAATGACAAATTCTCATATTCCTTTATTTCTTATTTATTTACTATTCATTTTTGCACCATATATTTTTTTATTTATTTAAAAACTAAAATTGATTTAATTCATTATCTTGATTTATATTTATATTTTATTTATTTCTTTTTTCCATTTTATTTATTACTATTTTTAGTTATATTGATTAGAATAGTTAAATTTGACTTTATTATTTTTAGATATAATATTCGAGATTCAACCACGTTAGGTAAGTTATTCATCTATGACCATTTCCATGAGAGGTAGTCAGAACTCACTAATTTCTCATGATTTTTGAATAGTCCAATTAGTTTTATTTGTTTATTTATGTATTATTTCTTTATTTATTTTCATTTTCTTATTACTATTTTTTATTTTATTGTTATAATAATTAAGTTTGACATTATTAATACTAGCCTTTATTTTTATTAAAATAATAATATTAATAAAATTAATTTAATTCTTTATTTAGAACTAGTTTTCATCCATTAGTTTATTTTAATTAAAAATTGTTTATTAATTAATGATATTTTTTTAGTCCAAACTGGCTTAATATTCTAACAATTAGAAAACATCCTCTTCATTTATTTAGTCTAATGTCATGATCTTGTTATGTATCTCATCTTAAATATGAACCGCACTACATAGTTCGAAATGCATCGACTAAAAATTATTTTATGTGATTTTTACCGAAATATCTCTCAACATTCAGAATATGGATCACAAAAGCCTGGATTTACGTAATATAAGGTTTTTACTCTCAGTTTCTATATCTATATATATATATATATATATATATATATATATATATAGTTTATATTATTTGTTTGTATTTTTATCTTCACTACTAATAAATGGTTAATTACTTTATTTTCTTCATTATTGGTTTATTTATTTTATTTTTTATTTTTTTTTAATTTATTTACTTATTTTGATTTATTTATTTATTTGTTATTATTATTATTTTAATTTGGACTATTTAATATTTATTTCTTTTTATGTTTTTATAATTAATTGTTTTGACCATTTAAGTTTGACCCAAATATTATTTTTATTTTATTATTTTATTATATTGATTTTATTAATTGTTTTATTGTTTTTATTATTTAGGTTTGACCTAAATATTATTTTTTATTTTTAGATATTCATTTCATTAAAATTTTCGTTTTGATTAATTATTTTCCTTATTTCAATATTAACAACTATATTCTAACAATTATTTCCTTATATTAAAATATTATTTATTAACAAATATTGTTTATTCAGTCAAATCTAACTCTTATATTATAATGGATAAAAAAATTTCTCTTCATCTATTTAACTTGATTCCAAGATCTCGTTCTTCATATTGTTTTCATGATGAAACACACCACACTTGATGGTTCGAAATACATTGAAAAAACTCTCATGATGTGTTTCTCACCGAAATTTTTCTTACTTTTCATGATATGGATCGCAAAAGCCTAAATTGAATTAATATGAATGTATTCAATTACAAATAGTTTAGATTGTGATCAATATAAATCTCTATTCTTCTACTTTTCTCATAGTCACACCTACTCATCGGGGCTTCATTGGGGGAGAAATACCATACGAGATATGTTCATATTAGGGAATACATATTGAGTAAAAAATGACATAATATATTGAGCATATAATAGAGGGTAAAGGGTTTTTATATTGGAAGGTATAACAAAATGGAGGTCAAAATTAATGAAAAAATATAAATGGGTATAAAAAATGGATACTTATAATATCAAGTGAAATTAGGGGTTTTTTAAATTGGAAAGGTGTATGGGTTTGTATTGGTAGTCGGTTAAATAATGTGATTTTCAAATGCATTTTCCAATATGTAGTAAAATTAATGGTTTTGTTGAGTATGCCATGAACGAACATGCTATCTCAGAGGTTCATTGTGTGAAGACCCAGTGCACCTGCTACTTTTGAAATATTTTCATATTGTTCATATAAAAAGTGAGGATGAAATAACAGACCATTCAAAAATTTAACATGATATATAATAGTAAACATCATACATTGTTTCTCTTTCTACCCAATATGAATTGTATCTTTCTTTGAAGCCAATACTTATGATTTATGGATTGTTAAGCCTCGAGAACGTTTTAAAGGAAGTTGTTTTCTTTTATCTCTTTGAATAGGTGTAATAGGAATTGTTTGAGGTGGTAATTCATCCCATAAAACTCTCATTTAATTATAAAATCTTACTAAAACATATGTGGGTGGTTATGGGGACGAAACTATAGGTTTATACAAAAAAAATTCTGCAATTCCTAAAGTTCCATTTAGGAGTCTTGCATTAGTCCATATGTTTGATATAAGAATCACTCAAGCTCCAACTACAATAAGTAACTTAAGTTCCATTTCATCCTTATCTATTTCCATGTAGTTTCATTTTTTGTTTTGCAACAATATTGTGTGCAATGGGATAGTTTAAATTTATTAAACTATACTTATTATGATTGTGTACATCATTATTTGTCACAAATAAATGAATTTCCTTATGAAAGAACAATATCGTGGAAGGATCGAGGGATATATTTGTACAAGTCATAAGTAATATTTAGCCATCCATAGTTTGTTTTACATTCCTTACATTCATCAACAAATGATGAAATTATATTTTCTCATTACTTTGTCCATGTTTTCATACCATAGTATCAAGGATCACAACTGTGGTGAATGAGTTCCATAATTTTCTTGAAATATCATCACATGTATATAGGTTTATCCATAACACGTGGTAACTATTCCAAATCACCGATCAATATGACCTCCCACAAAAAGGAATGTTACCATTATAGGACAAAACCACGAGGGCTTCACTCGATGAACCTCTAGCATATCACGTCTGATCATAGAATATTAAACAATACACTTAATTTGAGTACATATTGGAAAATAAATCTAAAAATCACATTATTTAGCCCCCTACCAATATAAACCCAATACACCTTCCCAATTAAAAATTCCCCTATTTTCACTATATATTGTAGGTATCCATTTTTTCATTAACATTTTTTATACTCTGTATTTTTTCATTAACTTTAAGCTCCATTTTTTATACCTGCCAATATAAAAACCTTGTACCCACTATATATCCCCCAATATATTATGTCATTTTTTCCTCATTATATATCCCCTAATATGAACCCAAATGCTATGTTTTTTATCTCGCAATGAAGCCCTCGTGGGGAAACCCTATTGAAGTCTTGAGTCAATGCTTTTTAGTATATTTGTACCAATGAAACACATTTCATCTATCAAGATGTATTTCACATGCCTCATCTCCTTCTGTAATATAATTAAACACAATCCTTGTAGACAAGTTATGTCTTTGATTGGAAGCTAAAGTGCATAAGGAATTGTTGTTTCATATATGTTGAAAGTTACAACCATTGTAGGAGCTAAGAGAAGTAAAGGAATTTTCTCATGAAAGGTCTTTGTTTCAATCACATTTTTAATAATTCCAATTAAATAATACCTTCATGTACACATAATTCCTTTGATTATCATGTGAAACGAATTAGCCCCCAATCAATAATGATCAAGGATAATATAAAATCCATTTATTTGGTTAACACCAAGGCTTTCAAAAGAAGACGACTTTCTATGTTGGTTAATACAAAAATGTAATTCATGTTTCACCTTGGAGATATGAAACCAATATGACAGTTGGAAGTAGCTTTATTAAAAAAAAGTATTCCAATTATGATTACGATCACGATTTGTATGTCCCAACATCACATAGTCATTGTAATTTATGTATTTATTCTTATATAATTTACAAATTATCTCCTACGCATTCTCCCTAGAATATGTTGTTGGATTTTCAGCTTCTTCTTTTTCCTAAGATTCAACTGCATCAATTTGTGGATGTTGGATTTAGGGGTTTTGACCCAGGTTCAGAGTTAAGTTTAACCAACAAAACCCTATTACTACTAGAATTTTTTGCAGTGACCTACTCGCACAAGTCAAAGTCTCACCCGAAGTAGTATGGGAGGTGATGGATCTAGGTTTCCACACCCTGAGAGAGAATTAAATGATGTGGGTTCCCTTGGATCCAAAAATATCATGATCTAACCTTTGCAACAGAAGCCCCAACCAAAAACCCTAATGAGACAAATTTAGGTCAATATACAGAGGCTACCGCGCACTGATACAGAGCCATATTTCCCTTAAGTAGTCCTCAACACATAACCATTACATTTAAAAACAATAGATCCATACATTAGCCATTAATTCAGGTAAAAGACAACAGGATACTTCTAAACCCAGACAAGTTCGCTTCTTAGTTCTGAATATCGAAACATATTTCAAACTTACTATATTACCACTTTATCGACTTGATCTAGACTCCTATTTATACCTTTATCCTACACTCATCTAAGGTCTGCAAAATATTGTTTGCGCCCCTAGTTCTACCCTTTGGCCCATTACAACTGATGAGGGGATTTAACCCGCCCCAAATACCCTTGACCTATAATTTGCTTAGCACGCACGAGTAGACTTACAAAAACATACAAAAACATACTATATTTTATTCCAAAATTTGGTCGTAAGGGACCCTGCTACAACAAGCCCCCAACACAATCTTGTGACTCATCCAGAGTCACAGTGGTACTAGGATCTTCATTTTGGTCTACAGTTCTTCAATGGAAACAACAAAGGGTGCTAGGATGCCTGTGCTCTGATCCACAGCACTATGCGATGTGTCCACTAGCTTCTGCATCATCAGCCATTCTGTGGCTAGATTGATGCTCTGAAGAGTTTGATTCAAGTTCTTGATGGATGCATCCATGTCTTCTCATAGCTTCATCGCCTCATCTGCCCATGGCTTCTAGTGCTCTATCATGATCTGTTTCTTCCTACGTAGCTCCTCTACTTCATCGCACAGAATTTTACTTCTCTATAGGTGGGCCATGCACTGAGTAGGGACAAAAGTGGGCAAGGCCTCCTCGAGTTTGACGAATTCATGCTCCTTGGTGTGAAACGCCTTAGAGATCTTCTTAACTAGTGGGTCTATTTGCAGATATATCCATAGTCCCGTTGTTGTTTTAAGCAACGCATAGCCCTTATCAACATTGGAAGAAATGCTTTCTGATGCTTATTTCACCAAGGTTTCCCATTTTTTGCACACCTTTGGGGGAGTCTCTGGCTCCAGCTTAGACTAAAACACTACAATCTATTGCTCGAATTCTACTTTTACCTGATGCACCTCTGACCGGGAAGCCTTTAATGCTGCGACCAAGCTCTCAATTTTTACTTGTGGTGCCGTTGATACAAGAATGGAGACCTCAGGGAGGTCCCTGCACAATGTTTCAATCAGGTGCTCGAGCTCTACTTGTTGTGCTATAGCCGCCTGCTATGCCTTCTAGGTTTGGATTGATTCTTTTTTTTTGGCTACAACCATTTTCTATGTTGCACTTAAATCCTACTACATATGTGCCTCCCTTCACTGCAACTTATTGAAGATGATAGTTTGGATAGCGTGTACATTTCCACTCGGCAAAAGGGAGAGATGTGGCTATTGTCATTTCTGTCGGGAGGCTCACTTGAATCGGCCTCGCTTGATTCATGCTCACTTTTAAATTATCACTCTTCAGTTGGAGTACCCGCAATCCATATTTTAAAGCCTTGACTGCAGCCTTATATTTTTCTTCCACAGAAATCCACCTGTCCTTAGAGGCAGATGCAACTTCATCTGTTATTTTTTCAAGGTCTCCCATGATATCACCACAATCAGTGACAATAGCCACGAGTAGATTTTTTTTTCTTTCTTCCTGCGGCTTGCACACACTGTCCAAGAATTCCTTGAAAAGGTATTGGGACTAGCTGTATCTAACCCCCTTCTCACACTGGCCAACCAATGCAATTACATGTGGAGGGAATACCTTTGGGTGGCACTTGCACACTAACTTGTAGCATAGGACAAAGGTTCCTAGGCACACACCCGGGTCTGCAATTGTTTGCACCATTAATTCCCTCGCGTCCTGCGAGAACTTATAATATTTATTTACGTTTTTCACGACCGTCAGCTCATTCCCCTTACAAAAACTTTCCATTGGATGATGCCCCTTATTTGGAAAGCTGATGATCTACTGGATTAACGCGACGTCTAGCAGAATCTTCCCTTGCATCCATAGGAATACCTCATCCACTAATGCTAGCAGCTAGCGCATGCATATGGTGGTGATAGGGTACCTCAAAAAGTGAGGAATCCTCAACATATTGAGGATCCCAACATTGCTCAGGCCGCTCGCCCATGACATAGGCTCAAACTTCACGACGTCATCATAAAGACCACGCTCGAGGTAATACTCTGGTGCCAACTTAGGAAATTTATCCTCATGTTCTAAATCATGGTCATTGAAATTGATGTGCGGAATCTTGTTGAATATATCTTTAGTCAGGGGGATGACCTGTGGGACTAGTGGCATCTGTCAGAAACCTCTCACCATGTCTACATTTTTTGATACGCATAGCGAGGGTCTGCGTGGCTTGACATACGAAGGTTATTATCAGATTGGCTCGATGAGCACAACCTATGTAGTGGTGCGCATTGGTCTCTTCATAGGATCACCCATGGGAAACCTATCCTTAGTAGCCTGGCACGGGGATGCCACATTCCTTGGAGAGGTTCGCAGCTTTGAAGAGGACCCAGTTTTCAATTTTCCCTTTCCCTTAGCAGGTGTAGACATGACTTCTTAAACTTTAGGTATTACCTCATGGAAACCATCTGAGCTCAGCTCAATCAATGTTGTGAGAAAGACATAGAGCTCCTTAGATGGCATGCTATCTAGATTGGTGGTTGTCATTCTTAGGCGAAAGAGAAATTCTAGATTACTCATGTCAGATGGGCTCTCTCGGCCAGACATGTAGTGCTCACAGATAGATTTTCAATGAATTCACGAATAAGCTCAGGGCGCAGTATATTCAGAAATCAAAGGAACAAATTTTAACCCATGACCTTCCTATTATAGGGAATCTAAGGTGAAAATGGTTCGATCTCCATTAAATGCAACTTACCTCCATAAAAATGGTCAAGAACCTGGTAATATTGCCTCATTAGATGCATAAAACCTACTCCATCAAACGATAAAATCACTTTTTTACCTAGTTTCATTATTCCACGGCTAGTTTCTTTCACTACTCATCACCCATGCGCTCATTTCACAATTTTTTGTGCCTTCCCTCTCTGCCATGCACATACCCCTAGATTCTCATGCTCTGGACATATATTCATTTTTTTGGCATAGGATTGTCCTTATACGGCTTCAGACAACTTTGACTGAAATGCTTGGGAAGATTCTCACCGCACATTGTGGCCAAGAGCACTGTACCTCCATAAATAATTTCCTTTAGAACATATGGCCCCAACCAATTTTTCCTGAACTTCCCTGGGTGGTGCGAAAAATTAATCTCGAATAACAAGACCAAATCTTCCTCCTTGAACACCTTTTGTATGATGTGCCTATCACGTAAGGCCTTTTTGCATGCCTTCTGCACTTGCTGATAGAAGTTACCAATGAACTGATCCTCTTCTAAGGAAAAATAATTGCGCAAGACGTTTTAGAATGATGTCAGGCTCATGATATTAGTGAATGCTACAATGCTCAGGCTTGGGAGAATATATTCCATTAGCATGATTTTTCTTGCCCATATACCATCCTGAAAGGTGTTTATTGTCAACTTCCTACATGTGGTCATAGAAGCCCATAACACAGAAGGGATGTGCATGTCCCACTCATTCTAGTTTGCATTACAGATCTTTGTGAACACATTCTCCAAAAAAATTTTGAAAGCCTCTACTGCGCCATTTTCTTGTGGGTGAGAAGGGGTACTCTTCTGGTGATACATCTGAAATTCGTCTGTCAAATATTCAATGGTTTCATTAAACAAATCCGTACCTCTATCACACATAAATATCTTCGAGAATCCAAATCTAGTCAAAATATGTTCAAAAATGAAGTGTGCAACAGTACCCAAAGTATAGTCCTTAATTGCCTTAGATTTTGCCTATCTGGTTACATAATCTGTGGCAATGATGATATACCGCACTCCAGTCTTCTTCCCTAGAGGATTGATTGGTCCAAAAAAATCTATAGCTCATTTATAAAAGGACTGCAGGGCCATCTGAAGCTACAGGGGAATTTCATCTCTGCATGAGGGCTTCCATGTTCTCTAACATGCATCATACGCTTGATAATATGCATGTGCATCGTTGTACAGATTGGGCCACCATAACCCCGCACGCAACACCTTCTGCATAGTATCCTTCCCAACATATTGGCCTCCTACCACCTCGCTATGAAGCTTAGCCAAGATATTCAGTATCTCATGTTCCAACACATACCTCCTTAACACTTCATGTGCTCCCATCTTAGACAGCTAACGCACAATCAGGGTAGAATCAACTGTGTGTGTAACCATCTCCTTCTTTTGTTGCACCGAGTATTTAGCATGCGTTCCTGTAGTGGTTAGAAGATGAATAATATTGGAAAATTTCTCATCCACCACCTTGCTAGCAAAGAGTCTCACATCAGGTAGACTCTCCTCCAGACTGGTTGGTTCTTCTCCATTTTTTATGCATGACAAATGATTAGTTCTAGCATTTATTCTTCGAGACTTCACAATGATTCCAAAGTCATATTCCTAAAACAACAATAACCATATGGAATTATCCCCCCCAACACAGGCTTATTTACCAGGTATTTGAAAGAAAAATGGTGCGTGAACATCTTAAAATGTCCTCCTAATAGGTAGTGCCTATATTTTTGTGGAGCATATACCATGGCCAATTCTTCCCTTTCTGTGGTTGAGTAGTTACGCTATGCAATGGAGAACTTCCTAATGGTAAAAACAACAGGGTGATCAATGTCTCCTTCTCTTGGCTACGCTAAAAAAACCCCAAGTGCTATACTAGATGCATCCACATGTACATGGAAAACGTTAGACCAGTCTGGGAATATCAGAATAGGTGCAGTGACCATCTTTTCCTTCAGTAGCTCGAAGCACTTTTGACATTCTTCATCCAAAAAAATTTTCACATCCTTCTTTAGTAAATTATCCATTGGTGTAGTGATCAGAGCATAGCCTTGAATGAACTTACTATAGTATCTGATGTGTCCTACGATGGAGCGCAACTGTTTCTCATTAGTGGGAATTTCTAGGTTGATAATAACTACTATTTTGGTTGTGTCTACCATCAATCCTTTCTTACACACTATATGTCCCAATAAAATTCCAAAAATCACTCAAGATATACATTTCTTTAAGTTAAGAGAAATACAGTGCTTCCTACAAGTGTGAAGTATCATGCACAAGTTCGACACATGTTTCTTTACCAACCGAAACAGTCCAGTCATCAAAATACACCTCCAACAATTTATGCATGAATTCCTTGAACACAACCATTACTACGTGTGATAATATCGCAGGTGCATTATTCAATATGAAAGGCATGATAGTGTACTGGAATGACCCCCATTTTGTTGCAAAGGTGGCCTTGCTCCAGTCTTCAGGCACAATTCTGATCTGCTGATACTCTAAAAATCCATAAGTAAAATAAAAAGCTTATTTTCCTCCGACATTATCTACAATCTCATCTGAAAATGGAGTAGGGAAGGGGCCATGCACACATGCATCATTCATCTTACACAAATATACACAAATCCTTATCTCTCCTTCGGTCTTATTTTCTTGAACCACCATTGGGATCACCCAATTAGACTGCTCTATAGGCTCAATGATGCCTACAACAGCCATATTCTCTAATTATTATTTTACCTTCTACTTATACTTAGGATTCAATTGATATGGTTGTTTCTTGACATGGCGCCCATCTGGTTTCAAAGTGATCTTCATAACACCTAGGTCTCGTAAAATTCCTTTCAGCTCAGATAACTTTGTAGGGAAAAGGTTCTGATACTCTGTTAGCAGCTCCAAAATCTTCCCTACTGTATCATCATCTAAGTAGACTTCCCAAAATTTTTCCAACTTGCGTTGTTCTTTTGTCCCAATGTTGAATTCCTTTAACTTTAGATGTTTAGTTACATCTACTTTCCTAATGAGGGATCTGCAACTACTTGCTCTTCTTTATATTCAGGGATGTTGATGTTTCTTAGATCATCTTCATTATCCTCTATTGATAGGTTCCTGCAATTGATAATGTCTTGCATTTGTGCATCCTAGGCTAGCGTAGCACATTCCCTTCAAGGTTGGGAGTCATCAAATACAAGAGCAACTATATTCTGCAGAACTTCATCTAATTCCTCTGATCCCCCAATCAAGCTAAAATTTGATAGGAAATCATCATACATTGTAATCCAATGGAAATTTCCACCGTGCAACTGTATTTCTAGATACCAAGTGGTAGGTACAAGCCCTATCGAATGAATAAACATATGAACCGACTCGTTCCAGTTATTTTCCTTCCAAACCTCCACCCACAGGGCTAGGTGCTTGCGCGGGTCTTCGTGACCATAGAAAATCTCAATACGTGCGGTAGTGAGAGGTTAAAAGCACAACATCATCATCTTGCCACATTTTCCCTAGTCCTTAAAAAAATCCTTGTGTGTATCTCACTAATGTGCGGGGGTCACGCACATAGGTAGGTCAAGTGCCTAGGACCTTCGTTCTTCCAAGACAACCTTCTCCAATTCTTCCAAAAATACTATAACACTACCAAAAACATAAAAATAGGGTAGTTGTATTACTTGTGAGATGCATCAGAAGTTTTGAGTAATATTGAGGCAACGCAACATAGAGACATCGTGCAACCAATTCTACCAGTTATCCATTTCTCCATCTGAATTTGAAAAACATGAACTATCATTCTCCCAATTCAGCATTCCATCCATTGTGGGGTTGATCCAATCCTCTTCCCACAGAGTGAGCTTGTAAATATGGTTGACATCATCTCCTTCAGGCACTGGCTCTGTATATTTTTCTTCTTCTACCATGTCTAGTGGTACTATTACTAGCATACCATCATTCTCAAAGATCATGATTCTACGATTCAGGTTGAGGATGCCTCCCATATCGATGGCCCAATCCAAACCTAACAACGTAGTGTAGGGGTCTGTATCATCTACAATATGTATCACTTCAAAATCTGCAAGTACCTTTATTTGATCAATGTTTACCAAAACTTATGTAAGTCTTCCAAGTGGAATGATCTTCTGCTAATTTTCCATGCATATTTGAATGGTGGACCATTCCAGCTTCAGCTCTCCCATATTATGCGAAGTCTGCTTAGGTAGAGAATTTTCTAGGATGACTTGATCCATTTGAGACTCTCCAATTTTCACAACCATGCGCATCACTTGACCAATTATATTATTTTTCTTATAAATCTTGTTCATAGCCTTAGTCTCAGTGTGGGGTATTTCCTTTTCCATGTAGCTGCCTATAAGGGTTTGAAGATTATATACTACCTTATGATTGCAAAATAACATAATATAGGATTGTAGGAATGGTTTGACTTCATCATCAGTCTTTGATTCCGTGATAGACTTTGATGTGGATGCTCCTATAGAAGCAAAATCCTTCCTGGCTTCAATGAAAGTCTCGTTTTCCTTTTTCCAGTTGAATCCTTATTTCTTGTCAGAAACCTTTCTCATCAGTGTCTTTGCATGAGCTTTCTTTTCCTCATCCCCTCTGGTGGTAGCACCACTGTGTGTAATTATGTTTACACTTGGACCATCATTGCGTCATTCATTTTTAACCATTTGTATGTTTTTATTAGGCATCAACTATTGCTTTTCCTGCATTCAAGAAATTAAAACATGGCATTATTCAATTACATGGTCAAATTTCCTATAGTACCTGCAAGATTGTCACGCAGGGTTTGGGCAGTCACGCGCATAGTGTCCTGCATCTCCATAATTATAGCAGATTAATTTCCCTCTCCCTGACTGTGCCTCCACCTATTACCCCTCCCCTTCCTCTTGATGGGGATCCTCCTTGTCTAGAGGGAGATCTTGGTGAATATGGGTTGGCTTGCACCCTATAGGGGTTAGCACTATCCATCATTAGGTCGAATGTTCGGCAGTGGTGCTCATCATGACCAACTGAAGAGCGAAACATGTACCAATGTTTCTTGAGCTCTGGAACATAGCTTCCTAATTGAGGAAAATGGTCTATATCATATCGTCTAGCTACCCTGTAATCAATGCACCATAGTGTGGGAGAACCACTTTTCCCAACAACATCCCTGGGGCGCAGTGGTTTTGGTTCCCCTTCTTTCATGTAAGTTGAGAATAGAGTGCAATTACCTTTTATGTGGCCTGAACACTTATAGCGGATGCACCATGCATTTGCGCTAACCTATTTACTCCAATCTCTACTCAAGTTTTAAATTTCTAAGTGCATACCATCCAGCTAGCTTTGAATTTGCAGCATTCTGAATTGATCATCTACTCTAGGCACAAATTTCAATTTCATAGCAACTTCTAGATCTTCGGCATGACAATAAATCTTAGGTGGAGACATAGGCTCACGGAGATGTGGCAAGAGCATGGAAATGGACCATTCCTTATGCTTCTTATCATCGTAAACAAATCCTCCTTCATTGATGGAGTGCTTTAGCCGTTGATCAGCTTCTCAAACCGATTCCTTCAGTCCCTGTTTGATAACTTTTAATTCTATCACGCATTGTGAGTAGGACTACGACTTCCTGAATTTCTATTTCAAATCACCCTTAATCTGCAAAATAGTGGGATCAACGTTCTAAGATATTTCTCCCATGAACCAATCTAACACAAAACCTTCAAATTCCATATCAAGTTGCACTCCCTTGACATCATCAGTATTAACATTTTCTGCAGTCCATACTGCATCAGCCACAAACCAAAACCTATCCATGTCATCATCTCCCACATCCTTGAAGTTGGGTAGCTTCATATGCACAACCAAATCTTCTGCAGGTGGCGGTGGTGGTGGGGTACGAGAATAGTTACCCATGTGTGAGTTCAATTGTGGCATAGCAAGAGTAATACCTTAGTGCATGTAGCCTCACTATTCTTTATACTAGGTGACTTTCCCATAGGGCTATATATAGATTTGTCCCCTTTCTGATTAACCTGATAAAATTTTCCACTGCACATAGTGCTTTATAGCTTTTTTGGGGTCATTCACTCGGTGTGGCTACAAAAAACACCCTTTTCACATAATAGAATATTAATGAGCAGAGGCAGGGTGCATATGAATTTACCTCTCATTCCCTTGAAGAATATCCTTTCAACTTTAGAATACAACACAAATTGATTTTCTGCAAATTTTGTCACAAACCCACCCAAGATGTTGTCAACCCAGTGATCTACAGTTTGAGTGATGGAATCATCAACCTGCTCTAACAATTGGATCAATTCAGGTGTCCACTTGGTGACCTTGTTGTCCCTGGAATAGGGTTAGAATTTTTCTAATCTTGACAACCACTCCTGTAATTTGTGCAAAAATTTCACGAATAATATTTCATGCACCTATGTGAAAATATACTTATGTTTCCAATCCTCATTACATAGCTTCCTACTTCTATTTTCTTTAAGGTAAAATTCTTGAATTTTCTTCTCAAAGCAGTCTTATAATTCAGGTTTTGATGGTCGCCACATCACCCAATCTCTCTCAAAATGATCCCGGTTCTAGAAATGGAACCATTTGTTTTCTTTAGGGGTCTTGACCTAGGTTCAGAGTTAAGGTTAACAAACTGAATCCTCTTACTACTGGCCCTTTTGATAGTGACTTGCTTGCGCAAGTCAAAATTTTACCAAAAGTGGTATGGGGGGGTGCTCGAATCAGGTTTCCACACCTTGAGAGAGAATTAAATGATGTGGGTTCCCTCGGATCCAAAACTACCATGATATGACCTTAGCAATGGAATACCTAACCAGAAACCATAATCAAATAGATTTAGGTCAATATACACATGTTATCGTGTGCGCACACTGATACAGATCCGTATTTCCCTTCAATATTCCTTGAACATAACCATTATATTTAACAATAATACATCCATACATTAATCATTAATTTAAGGTAAAATACAGTTCCACAATCGATCCAAACATAGATAAAATAGTAATCCAAAATAACATGCAGAAATAGATCATAAAGAAAAAGACAGATGCATTTGATACTTATATATCATCCAAAGATTCCTTTATTCATTCAAATTTCAGATCTTCCTTACAACCCCTTTGATCTACCCATGCACGTAGCCAACGAGTTTTGCACACAGCAGGACTAAGGTCTCCACACACACAGCAAACATGAGCCTTCCCAACCCAGACAAGTTCGCTTCTTAGTTCTGAATATCAAAACATAGTTCATAATTACTATATCATCCCTCTATCGACTCGATTTAGATTCCTATTTATACCTTTATCCTTTGCTCATCTAAGGTCTGCAAACTGTGGTTTGTGGCCCCTAGTTCTACCCTTTGGCCCATTACAACTCATGAGGGGCTTTGACCTGCCTAAAATCCCTTTGACGTGTGCTTCGTGTACCGCACATGACTAAAATTATGAAAAATTAAAAAAATATACTATATTTTATCCCAAAATTCTGTCCTAAAGGACCCCGCTCCAACAATGCTCTTTATCGTTCAATCCATTCTTTCATTTCTTCTTCTTCTTGTTCCATTTTCATTTTTTGTGCCATCCTCTATCAGTATTCTCTTTGATTTTCTTTTTGATATGTTGATTGTCATTCAATCTATTCTTTCATTTCTTCTTCTTTTTGTTTCATTGTCATTTTCACAACATATTCCTTTGAGGATATGCTCTTTGATATTCTCTTTGATGTGTTATTTTATGTTCAATATTTTCTTTTATCTCTTGTCTTTTTTGCATTGTCATTTTCTGCAATGTCCTTTGTCAATATGCTATTTTATATTCCCTTTGATGTGTTCTTTGTCATTTAGTACGTTGTTTCATCTCTTCTTGTTGTTGAACTATGTTATTTTTTTTGTGATTTTCTTTGTTGATATGCTCTTTGAATATCTCTTTGGCGCGCTCTTTATCATATAATTTGTTCTTTTATATGTTCTTGTTGTTATTCTATTTTCATTTGTTGATGTGATCTATTTGTCCCCATCTATTGTTGATTCTCATTACTTGTCATTTATTTTCCCTTTCTCTTCCATTTGATGTTCATTTTTATTCATTCTATGTTCGTAACACTCCTCAACTTGCACATTAGCTGTTTTTATTACTCTGACCACATAAATAAAAGGTAAAATATGCTTTCTTGAACATGAAATTAAAATCAATAATAAATTATAACTAGCACAACCAAATTTACCAATGTGGTTGATATACGTTGATCGACTTATATGAATCACATATACAACCACATTAGCAAATGTGGTTGATATATGCCGATAGGCATTTATGAGTCACATTAACAATTATGAGATGTATAGTGTTTTTTTTTTTTTTTTTTTTTTTCTGAGTAAGACTAATTATATTTGTGAAACATATAATAAAACTAGTACAATGCCTTCAGAGGCGAAAGATCATCAGCAAAATAACAAAACTTGAGCCGCCCTTTTGGGTAAATAGGGCCGAAAAAACGTTTGAGAGCTGCCTCAGCAGAGGAAACCAGCTTTGACATACTAGTGTTTAGCAAAAAACTGAGTCGCCCACAAGGGGAAACCGACCCGAATAATGTTTTAGAGCTGCCTCGATAGAGGAAACCAGCATTGATAAACCAAAACTTATTGCAAACAGTAACAGCGAAAATGACATGGAATCTGGACATAATTACTTAGCTAAAGATAGAAGCGTTAGAGCCCATAGTCTCCAGAGGGCATCTCCTCTTCAATTCGGCACCAGCATCCCTCCTCATCGTCGGAGCCCTGTCCACTTTGAATTGCAGCTGCGCTTGCTGCACGTCCCTCAACCTGCATTTCAACATCCTGAAGGAGATTGGAACTGCATTCGCCAGCTTTGTGGGTGGAACTTTTATCCCCAGGCTGAGACGCTTGCACAGCTAAGGGAGGGGGCTGCAAATTGACAGTTTGCATGGGAGGCGAGGGATCAGGAAAAGCCTCAGGAACTTCCTTGAATGATACCGAGACCGAGGTGATGACCAGGGGGCGATTGGAGCTGCACTGGAAGTGGAAGATGGCAGTGGAAGGGTTGCGGAGGGAAGCAGAGACAGCAGGCCGGGATTCAATCAGAGGCGGAGAGATAGAGGAGCTGCATCTGGGAGAGGAAGGAATACGCCGCCTACGGCCTCTGTCACGCAAACTGCTCAAAGGGGGAGAACGATCACTGAAACTCTGAGACGGAGACGACTGAAAACTGGAGGAAGGCGAGCGACGACGAGAAGAGGTGCGGGCTCTGGAGCTGCCCCTCCGACTTCTCAAGCGATGCCTGAGTCTCGGCATTGCAGCGGTGAGACGAGATGAACAGGCGGAAAAGACAGAAGGCCCAAGCTGAGGAAAGGGAGATAAGATACTGGGCGGAACAGCTGAATGCAGAGAACAAAGAGGGCTATGCAAAAATTGTACACCAGGGGCGAAATGAACACAGTATCCTAGCGGGCAACGCCTACCAACAGACGTGCAAATGCTAGGCCAGTCTGCTTCCGAAGCACATCTGGTTCTGATGGGCAGTAGATGCAACGGCATGACAACCTGCAAACTGCAATGAAACCAAGTCCAGAGTTCTGAGGCCAAGTCGAAATTCAGGAACGAAAGAACGAGAAAGAGCATATTGAAGTGATGGTTATCTCAGCCTCCCCACCGGCATAAATACCGCGCAGGGTGACGGCCAGGGATATTAATCCTCCCAAGGTTGCATAAATGCGGCCAGCGGGTGGCCATGTGGCCATGCCACGTGCCATCCCGCCAACCCTCCTCCATCATATCAGCCATTAACACACTTATCTAGGATATGAGATATATAGTGTTAATGTGGCTAATGAATTGATTATTTGTACTTACTATATAAATAATAACACGGATACACACACACATATATATATATATATATTAATACAATTTTATAATAGTACTAATAATACTTGTTTATCGCTTACCATTATCTTAACCACTAATATACATTTATAAACCTATTAATGTTAGTATCAATATATTTGATACATAATGATAGATTTATGAACAATTCCAATATAACAATATTCAACTCGAATATTAAATCAATTATTATAAGTCGTAATATTATAAAATCCGATATCATAAATCCTAATATTTATATTATATTTGTAAGGTTGACATTATAAACCTTACAATAAATATTTAAAAAAATAATATTAATATTGTAAATGTCACAATTAATATTATAAACTACAATATTAAAAAACTCAATATTATATAGCCAATATAAAAACCCCAACATTTCATATCCTAATACTAAATGAAATATTATAAATCCAAAATAAAAAACTACAATATGAAAAATCTAAGGGATTAATATTATAAACCCATGGGGAAATAAATAGAGGGGTTTAGTTTTATAAACTCAAACAGAAAATAAACACAAGGGAAATATATTAAACCCTAAGATTAATAATAATAAACCCAAAGGAAAATAAATCCCGGGAATTAATATTATAAAACCAAAGGAAAATAAAGAGAAGGGGGAAATATTAAACACTATGATCTATAATAATAAATGCAAAGGATTAATAAACCCAAAGGAAAATAAATCTTAGGAATTGATATTATAAACCCAAATGAAAATAAACCTAAAAGAAAAATAATAAACCTTAAGATTAATAAAAATAAACCTAATGGATTAATATTATAAAACCAAGGGAAAATAAAGTAAATGGAAAATAGTAAACACTAGGATTGAAATGTTACATTATTAATAAGAAAAATAGGATACATTTTGATATTAAACTTTAATATTAAATTGAATATTTTAAACCCTAACACAATTAAACCCAATATTATGAGACATAATATTAATATTATAAACCATAAGGTTGTAAACCCTAAGATTAAACTTATAAACTCTAATAATAAACCTCACATATTAATGATATAAGTGAAACACTAAGATTAGTATTATAAAACCTAATAATAAATAAAAGATATTAATGATATAAATTAAAGCGTTTAATCTTATAAAGATTTGGGAATAATAGGCCCAATTCATTAATATTATAAACCCTTAGGATTATTAAACCTAAAGCATTAAAATTAATATTAATATTAATATTATAAGCCCTAAAATTATAAAATTCAATATTATAAACTCCGATATTAAAAATTAAACATTTCAAACCTTTATACTAAATACGATATTATAAACTCAATATTAAAAACCCTCATATTATAAACCGAGTGGATTAATATTATAAACGCGAAGGGAAATAAACCCAAGAGATTAATATCATGGACCCAAGGGAAAATAAACCGAGGGGAGAATATTAAACACTAGGATTTATATTATAAACCAAAAGGATTATAAACCCTACAATTAATATTATAAGCCCAAGGGATCAAAAAAACATGAGATTAGTATTATAAGCCTTACTATTATAGACCTTAAGATTATAAACTAAAAAAAAAAAAAAATTATAAATACAATAGTGTAATGTTGGTATTAATCACATAGATTTAAATATAATATAAATGTAAATATTTATAATTAATAATTAAAATTAATATAAATATTAATATCAAAAATTAATAATATTTATAATTATTAGTTATTAATTATAAATTATAATAATTATTAATAATTAATAGATATAAATTATTAGTAACTAATATTTAATAATTATTAGTAATGAGTAATAATTATTAATATTTATAAACTATTAAATATTAATTATCAATTATTATAATTATTAATAATTATTAATAATTATTAATAATTAATAATTATTATAATTAGTATTCGTAAAAGAGATAAATATTTTAAACTAAATGGATTGATACTATAAATCCAAAGGATGAATATTATAAACTCAAGAAATTGCTGATATTAAAAACCAATGAGATAAAGTACTCAAGGGATTAATATTAAAAGCCAAAGGGATTATTAAACCCAAACAATTAACGTTACAAACCCAAGTAATTATGAATATTAGAAAACAAGGATTGATATTATAAATATTAGGGATTATTAACATAAGCGATCATTAAAACCAAAGGATTAATGTTATAGAACCTAAGGATTAATAACCCAAGGGATTAATGAACTCAACTAATTATTAATACTATAAACCCAAGATATTAAAAACATAAGGAATTAATGAACCCAACTAATTAGCATTATAAAATTAAGGGATTAATAAACCCATGGGATTATAAACCCATGGGAATACTATTAAATACAAGGAATTCATATTATTTAAACCAAGCAATATAAACCCTAAGGTAAATATTATACTCCCTAAAATAAACATTGAAGCCTAACACTAATATCATAAACCTTAGGATCAACATTATAAGTCTATCCCATTAATAAAAACGAGTGGATTAATATTAAAACTTAAAAGGGATAACATTAAACCGTAATATTAATATTAAATGCTAGGAACATAAACCCTTATATTAATAAGCCCAAGGGATTAATATTATCAACCCAAGGGATTATAAACTACACAGATTAATATTATAAACCATAGGCTTAATATTAAATCGTAGGAATGAAAACCATATGATTAATATTAGAAACCTTAGGAACAATATTACAAACCCAAGGGATTACTAAACCCATTGGATTAATATTAAAAACCCAAGGGAATAAACCTAAGGGAATAACATTAGACACTAGGATTAATATTAATCCCTACGAATATAAACCCTAATATT